>OZ024718.1:58756465-59118204 GCA_964016875.1 Fallopia convolvulus | reverse complement strand
ACAACAGATAAGTCACGAACATCAGTGTTCAACGCAGATTGATCACGCAGGAGTTGGCCAACTTTCTCAAGCAAATCCTGATTTTGATGTTGGAGATCATTTAACAGCTTCATAATAGCACCAGGTTGCTCACCTTCCCTTCCCATAGCATGGATGCCCAACTCAACATCTTCCATCTCAGCATCTAAAACCACATCCTTGCTTGCATCCCGTGACACCCATTGATCATTAATCAACTTATAGCCCATCTTGCGAACAATGTCAAAATTCAGGTTGCGGATGTGTTCCACCTCTTCATCATCTTCATAAACCTCATGATATTGGAGCACCTTCTTGATGATAGAGCAGTAGGGGAGAGCATGTCGAGCACAATCCGTGATAGATTCCATATGGAGAACTAGCAGCCTTGCAAAGTTGACAGGTTCTTTGTTGAGAATTTTATCCAAGACAAGAATGTCTTGGATCATAGCAGTGCTCCTCTTTTGTTCTCGGGGAATCAAGTTGCCGATAACCCAAGTGAAAAGAACCTTCCTCTCAGCACACATTAGGTTGGTGGCAAAAGATCCACCTTCAACGTCAATGACCTGTGTGACCTTTTTAAGCAACTCAGCAGAATCAACTTCCTCAGGCTATGTACCCCTATAATAACCAGCAAATCCCTTGTGTGGCACTTTCAGAAGAGTAGCTAACTCCATGCTCGACAACGAAAACGTTTCTCCATTAAGCTCATAGTGACCCATGGTCGACTTTTCTTTGTCCTCTACAGTAAACGACCTGTAGAATTCCCTGACCAACCTAGGATTAAATTTTTCTTCCTCATGAAACAGATGATTCCATCCTTGTATGTTTAGCAACTCAGACACCTCCTTTAAACCTGTGGACTCAATGAACTCATCGTCCATGATGAGTTCCTTTACAAAGTCACGTTCAGCCATGTTACTTCCTTCGCCTTTGATTTCTCCACTGCCCTTTTTAGGTTTTCCACTTGCAGTAAGTCGTCCACTTGATCGAGTGGGCGCCTTCTTACTCTTTTTCGACTTAACAATTTTCTTGGAGACAACAGAGTCACCACCCTCAGATCCTACTGGCATAGGAGACACTTCCCTACATCTCTTTCTAGTAACTTTAGCACTAGACTCCCTAGTCTTAGGTTTTCTTGATTCTTTAGTGATCACGACATCATCCTCATCAGATTGTTCAGATTCAAAAAGTTGCCTAGCAATTTCTTGTTTTGATTTTGCCTTAGAGGAGGAGGCAACAGATTTGAACAGAGAGAGCTTGGGATCACTAGGAGTACCTATTCAGATTCATCTTGACCTTCAAAATTCAAAGGTTGGAGAGGTGAATCTGGGTTGTCGACTGGGTCAGTCACTTTTCTTAGGTCAACAACTTGTTCAAGGTCATCAACCTGAGCAACTTTTCCCGCCGAGTGTACAGTAGTCGTCTTCTCCACAGCGACTGGTTCTGCTTCTCTTTCCTGAGACTCCATGGCCTCGATTGATTTTACTACCTCCTGAACGGAATCAAATTCCCCTTGCATGTTTTGAGATTTGGAGCTCTCAACTCCGAGCAAAGTCTCGATTTTCTCTTGCTCATTCTCTGCGGGTTTCGGAGAATTGGGTAGAGAAATTTGTGGAGATGGGGTGAGTTTGTATGCTGTGGTTTGAATAGGAGAGATTTCTTGAGGAATTGGGAGAGAATCATTAGGATTTGGAGATGATTGGCCTGGTTCTTGGTTTTGTGTGGATTGGGGACCTTCAAGCATCAATGGTGTAGCAGGCTTGTTGACGGTTTGAATGGCTGCTAAAAGCAGAGCCATGGTTTGAGGATCAACGACTTTCCCGAGCTTTAGGGCTAGGGTTCGCGGGGATTCAGTACCACGAATGAGGATGAGGGGTTAGGGTTTTGGTGTGACGCCATTGATGAAAGGTTCAAGCTTTTTGGTAAAGGGTTTTAGAGAGATGAAGAAGAGCAAGAGATCGAGAATAATTGCAAGAGAGAGAGCGTACCTTTTTGGTAAAATTGTCTCCGTATTTAAGCTTGTACTGAGTTGATGTGATGGAAACTAGATCTTCCCAAGATCTTTTATTCAATGCAACTGAAAGAGCAAATTTCCTTTTGCAAAAAGATCTTCAAATATTTGAAAAGATACCGTTGGAGAAAGGTAATTCTTGTCTTACTCTGAAACTGACGTTCTCAACCTGTTCTGCGTCAACCACTTAACCAGCAAATTTTCTAGAGAACTTACATTCCTCATATAATGCACAGTCACTAACCTCACTCAAGTTGCCAACATCCATTAAAAGAGAGAATACGCCTGGTTCTTTGGGGTTTTGCACGGGGGTGCCAAAGAGAACCAGGGAAAATAATTTATGTCGATTTGTCAATCAAGTAGGGAAGTCTCCGTTTTAATCAATAAACAAAAATAAGCTCATAGAGACTCCCTAACATGACAGGCTTGGGTAAGCTATAGAGTCAACCGTCATTTGTGCTTGTATTGAGGGATAGGAACATCAGGTTTAGACTCTTTTGAGCTCAAAGAATGGTTTCAATATGCACTTAATACATAACTCAAGAAGCAAAGAATGAAGACATTATGATGTGCATGGTTCATGAGTATGTAACAAGGAACATTCAAATTTAACACCTCAAGATCATAAAACTTTTGAATCATAAATAGATCATCTAATCTAGCCAATCATTGAGGGAAAAAGATGGGAAATAGATTAGTTTAGGGAAATCATACCTAGCTCCATGCGGAACTGTACGAAGGGTTCACGAGAAGCTTTAGTGAATATGTCAGTGATGTCTCTCTATTTGGTGGTGTTTTCATATGTGATTTCCTTTGTAAATATGTTTCTTTTTCCCCTTTTCTTGTGCGTTTTGTTCCTTTTTAGCTTAGTTCCCGTATTTCTATGAGATTCGGAAACTACGCGCATTTTATGTGTTTTGTAGGTAAATTGGCGTGAATCAAGGATCTATTTGAAGGAGGGTCGAGACATGGAGCAAGGCCCGAGCAAAGCGGGAAAGAGAGAAGCAAGCCATGAAGAAGAACAAGAGAAGCCAACTAAGAAGAAGGTGGAACGAGGTCAGAACCGAGTTGCAACCAACCTCGGGCCCGACTTTGAAGTCTCCAACCTCGGACCGAGATGCACAGTACCTCGGGCCCGAGGTCCTCCGTGTCGGTCCAAGTCGGTCTCCGAACTACTTGGGCTCCAAGGCACGAAATTGTGAACTTCCACTTTTGCCCCTCATCTAATAAAAGGCCCTCTTGTCTTCTAAGAAGGGAGTTCCCACACTTAGCAAGGAACCCAACCCTCAAAAACTCTCAAGGGGATACTTGGAGAGCAAGGAGGAAGGAGAGGAGAAGGAGAAGAGAGAGAATCGGCCAAGGGGAGGAAGATTGATAGGTTTGGTTGATAGATTAGCTTTGCTTTGTTTTGATCTTGTGGATTTGGAAACCCTTGATTGGAATTTGTGGATTGCTTTTGATTTGAATGAAACTTTGCTTTGTTTTGAGATTGATGATGTTGATTGCTTTCCCTTTTGATTTGTTTGCTTTCTTTGTTTGTCTTATGGAGTAGATCTCCTTGATCTTGGGTTATGGGGGAAAACCCTAGCTAGGTTTGGGCTAGAAACCCCAATTCCATAGCCTTGAGTGTTTGATCTAAGGAACCCACTCTACATAGAGCTACAATTCCTTGCGAAAGTCGGGAATCAAGGCTTGAGATTGGCAAAGTAGCGAAAGTGAACATGTGTCAATCTCAAGACCTTGCTTCGAAGGGGATTTCCCCAATGATCGATGTGTAGAAGTGGTTGGAACGAGGGCGAAAGCACTCGATCCTAGTCCGATCATCACTCATTGCTTGAATTGGGGTGGAAAAGCCTTAAATCTACTAGAGAAGGAACCCAAAAGCCCAAGATCTACTTTTAAAATCTTTGAGTTCGACATCCCCAGCTACCTCGGGCCCGACTTACCCAGTGTCGGTCCCGACTTCCTCTCGTCGCCAACCTCGGGCCCGACGTGACCTCAGTGTCGGTCCCGACTGTTTTCTTTGTTTTCCTTTGTTTTATGCTCTCCTTTCTAGCTTCCTAGTATCTAGGCACATCGATCGAGTAGACTTCCCGAGTGTTCGACACCCACCACGTACTACAACGGGGTCGGGTTATAAATTGTATCTCTAGACCCTCGCACACCGTGAGAGTGAGGCGATCAAAAGAAATGGCGCCGTTGCCGGGGAAGTCTAAGTGTATTGAGTGTCAATTTGGTGAGTTTCTTGTGTTTTGGTAGTGATTTGGGTGAGGGAATAGCCCAAACCCTTTGTTTGTTTTTGATTTGTTTTGGTTTGTGTTTTTGTTTCATAGGTGTATGCTAGCTCGTTCCTCCCGAGGAACACTTGAGCTTGAGTTTGTGAGTGATCCGGAAAGTATTCTCAAAGAAGCCCGAAGAAGGAAAAGGATGGAGAATCAAGCTCTCCATGTTGATGAGGAGTTGGCTCGACTTAGGGCCGAAATGGCTAGATTGCAACTTGAGAGGGACAATCAAGAGGAGGTGGCAAGAAGAGAACGGGAGCAACGGATGAGAGCCGAGGCTCAACTCAACGCTCTACCCCGGAATGCACGCCAATACATGCATCCGGAGTTGAGGGTACCCGAGCCGGCTATTGTGCTTCCCGAGGTTGCCAAGAATTTTGAGATCAAGACGCAATTCATCTCCCTCATCAAGCGTGATCAATTCGAGGGCCGTCCACATGAGTGTCCCATAGAGCATGTAAAACGATTTGTGGATATGTGTGAGACGATCTCTACCGACGAGGAGATATTGGAGTATGTGCTTCTAAAGGCGTTCAAATGGTCACTTGGGGGCAAGGCCACACATTGGCTCGAGAGCCAAGCTCCTAGGTCAATCACAACTTGGAAGACACTCTATGATGCTTTCTTGATGAAGTTCTTCCCGCCCTCAAAGACAACCGAGTTAAGAAGGAAGATTGCAAGCTTCCAACAAGGTCCGAATGAGCCCCTCTTCGAAGCATGGGACCGTTTCAAGGAGATGTTGCGCCAATGTCCTACTCATGGCCAACAACCATATGTGCTTCAAGACATCTTTTTCCAAGGCATCAATCCGGTAACGAAGGACAAGCTCAATCTCCACACCGATTGTGGGTTCATAGACTTGACACCGGATCAAGCTTGGGAGCTACTTGACAAGCTATCCGATTATGAAGCCATGTATGGGGTGAGTCAAGCTAGCAAGGAGGTGAAAGTTCAAGGTGAAGGTGCAAGGAAGTTATATGATCCAAAGGGAGAAGACATTGATAGGGATGTGAAGCTCCAATTCCTTGAAGGTGAAGTGAGCAAGCTTAAGAGGCAAGTCCACTACTACAAGCAAAATGCTAGAGCTTGTGAGGAGTGTGGATCCTTTGCACATGCTACACAAGTTTGTCCGAATGAGAGCCAAGTACGCTTGGCCGAGCGAATTGAGGAGGCAAACTATGTTCGAGGAAATTTCGGTGGAAGAGGCAATTTCAACAATGGTGGCAATGGCCGGTGGAACAACGGTCAAGCTCAAGGCTACAACAACAACTTCAACCAAAACGAGCCAAGGGCGCCACCACCACCATATAGACCACCGGGATTCAATGAGTTACAAACATTTGCTCAAGAGATGAGAGATGGGTTCAAGGAGATGAGGACCCAATTCAATGAGTTTGGTGCATGGAGGAGGCAAGTCGACAATCAATTTGCCCAAATTGCAACTCAAGCCCCCAGAGAGAATGGGAGACTTCCGGGCCGACCCGAGGAGAATCCTCGAGCTCAAAACAATCAAAATGAAGTCCGGACAATTGGATTGAGAAGTGGCCGAAACCTACCCGAGCCACACGTGCCTAAGAAGAATGAAGAGAGTCGGACCAACTTACCCAGCAAGTCGGGTCCGACGTTCCCCGAAGTCGACCCAGCAAGAAGATCGACTCCTTCACCACGGACCGAGGTCGAGAGCAACTCGGGACCGACGTACACAGACCTCGATCCAACTCCTCTGTCCAGGACCGAGACTCACAACATCGGGCCCGACATGGTGCCCAAGTCGGTCCAACCAGGAAGTGTTGCAAATGAAGTAGGGAAGTCCAAAGAAGTTGATCCAAGCAAGATTCAAGGTGCAACAATTCTTCCATATCCCTCAAAGAAGCCGAAAGATGTTGTTGAGAACAAGTTCAAGAGGTTTCTCAAACTCTTGCAAGGCTTGAACATCTCTATCCCGTTCACCGATGCATTGAGTGAGATGCCATCTTATGCCAAGTTTTTAAAGGAGATTTTGAGCAATAAGAGGTCCATAGTTGAAATGCAAGATGAGGTCAAGACCTTGGAGTTACCACAAAAGCTAGGAGATCCCGGTCGTTTTGCTATAACCATTGGTGTGGGGTCTCAAAACTTCCAAGCCTTATGTGACCTTGGGGCAAGTGTTTCGGTGATGCCCGCTAGCATTTGGAGAAGAGCAAATTTGGGTGAAATGGAGCCGGCCGATATGTCCCTAACTATGGCCGACGGTTCCATCATCAAGGCTAAGGGAATATTGGATGACGTTCCGGTGCGAGTTGGAAAGTATTTTGTCCCCGATGATTTCGTGATCTTGGACATGCATGAGGATCCCTTGGTCCCAATAATCTTAGGAAGACCATTCTTAGCTACGGCGGGGGCAAGATTTGATGTCAAGAACGGCAAGGTTTCCTTTGAGATTGGAGAAGAGAAGGTCGATTTTCACTTCAACAAGGCCTTGAATGAGCCGGACGCCTTGGCTATCCTCAAACTTGAAGAGAGTGCTAAGAGAAAAGGTGAAGAAGTGGAAGTTGCTAGAGAGGTCGTTGTGTTGAGAAGTGATGAAGGGTTGAATAAACAAATACAAGCAAGGGAGTTGTTGGAGCAAATTGAGGATCAAGATGAGTCAAGGATCAATGCTAGCCCAAGGAGAAATGAAGAGTATCCTTACTTATATCCTTTTGATGTTGGTGATGACCACAATTCTTCCCAAACTTTTGATTCCTACATTTGTTTAAGTGATTTGAAAGATGACTTAGGAGACTCCTACATTTGCCTTAGTGACTTGAAAGATGAATTGGTAGAATCTCCTAGGAATTCTGTGGATAACTTTGGTGTAGGAAAAGAAAAACATGATGGAGCAAGTAAGGAGAAGAAATCTCACCCGTTGGAGGAGTATGATGAGATAGGCCCGAGACCGGAGAGCCATGCCTATGTAGACCATCGTTGGTGGTTTTATGGGTATGAAGGCAATGGGAATGGGCATAACAATGGCGAGCAATTCACCGTGTTTCACCCGCCATGAGGTTGAGGTTAGGAAGTCAAGCTAGTGACTCTAAACGAGCGCTTCTCGGGAGGCAACCCGAGCTAGTAGCTTTCTTTTCGTAATTTTAGTTTGATTTTTCTTAGTTTAGCTTAGCTTTTCTCTAACCAATCCCTATCTAGTGTTTTGTGGATTTATGGTGTCGTGCATTCTTCAAAGTTGTGTAGGATTTGAGGTGAAATATTTAAATGGAAATATGGGAAAGAAGTTGCAAGAGGATGGAGTAAAATTGGTGACCCGAATACTCCCACATCGAGCCCAGGTAAGTCGGGCCCGACATAGGGACGTCGGTCCAACTCGATTTGACTAGTTGGAATGCCAATTTTGCCCTTGACCTAATTTGTCCTTTTCCCCCATTAAATACTATCCCCCACCTACCTATCATCTTCATATCAACCACCATTCCCAAAATACAACCCCTCTCCCTCAAACACTCTCAAAGTCGGCCGCCCCTACCCTCACCATACTCGATCCATACATCTTCCTTTCTTCATCTCGATCCAATCACAAAAAGGCCTCCCAAACCCGAATCCAAGTAGAAATCTCGAGTTCAAGATAGTTCTTCATCCCCCATCTCGATCTAGATTGAGAAAATTTGAGTTCTAAGTTGATTATTTGTTTAAAAGTTCAATACTCTTCGAATCCGGTATGTGTTACTCGATCTCTACTTATTTCTTTGAAAATTTTGTGCTTTCATTGCGTAGATTGAGTAATGCCATGTTTGATTGAGAGCTTGAGCTTGAGCATCAATGGTGGATTTGCATGATTTGTGAAATTGAGCTTTAAAGTTGTTTATGCATGCTTAGATCCATTTAGAACTTCGATTAGGGATGTTTGATGGTTGAATTTGAAATTTAAGTGCATGATAGAGTGATTTGGGTTGATTTGAGGCTAGAAGTCGAAGCATGAATTAGGTCGAGATCTAAGTGCCCAGGAAAGTCGGGCCCGAGTTGTGGAAGTCGGTCCATCAAGTCGGACCGAGGTTGAGGATGTGTCGGGCCCGACATAGGTTAGAAGTCGATCCATGTTGTTTTTGCCCTCTTCTTGTGATATCATGTGGATTCATGTGTTTCATTGTTGGCTATAGCCTAATCATGATGTAGAATGATCATTTGCTTAGCCATTGTTAGAAGATGTCCATGATGATTCATGTTGGATTGTGATGCATGTGTGTTTAGAGACTAAGTATGGGGTTCCCTTGTGTTGATATGTTGTTGTGTGTTGATGGGTGCTTTTGTTGAGTTGTATGGAGTTTATCTTGGATCCTTTTGTTGGGTTGGATGTGTGTAGGTACCATGGAGACAAGAGCTTCATCATCTCATGCGGAAAGGCCAAGGAAGAAGTCCAAGAAGACGAGGAAAGAGCCGAAGTTGGATGATGTCTATTTGGAGGATGATGAGCAAGTGGAGAATTATGAAAGATATATGGCGCTTGAGCACCACACGAGGTGGCTTGATTGGGAAGCCGTGAGGAAGATGGACATGGATCAAGCCCTTCCAAGATGCTACTCCCACATCGGTCTTAATGGGATGCTAAGGTGGGACAACACTCACTACCCCGCCCTCACCTCGGAATTCATGGCCACATTCGAGTGCACTTATGATAATGTGGAGGATGAGGAAGGGGCGCTCACTTTCCGATTGGGCAACGAGGACCACAATCTCACTCTTAGGGATTTGGCTACCTACTTCGGGTTTCCATGCCCAAGAGAAGAGGCCGGCGTCAACAATGAGAAGGTGAATCAAGTGTGGCGTCATGTGACCGGGAAGAGTGAGATGAGAAAGGGCGCCTCCACAAACGAGATTGCTAGCCCTCTTTTTCGGGTCATGGTGCGAGTTTTGGGGTGTGCAATCTATGCTCGTCATGAGTTGAGCAAGCCGATGAAGGAAGAGATCATGTTGCTCCATGAGATGCTCTTCAACACCGAGAAGCCCATGAACCTTGCATGGGAGTGGGTCAAGATGGTGCGAGACTTCCAAAGCTCCTCTTGGATCTACTTCGGTGGGATGATAGCAAGGCTCGCCATGTGTCTAGGAGTTGATCTTGACAAGTATTCTCCGGCTCCGAATGGTGTTGAGTTCATGAACATGAAGTATTTTAAGAAAGCCAACATCATCAAGGAGAAGCTCTACATGATTTCCTTGGCCCCTCACTCAAACTATGATGGTGTGTCGATCCGGTTAGTGCACAACCTCTATGATCTTTCTCGGTATCAAAATTGGTACCAAGTGTGGGCCGGCAAGCCACACTCATTTGGTGACCCCGAAGGTGCAAGAGAAGGGCGGCGACAACAATCTCAACACATTCGGTTTACTTCTCCTCCATCTACACCGGATTCTGACCAAGACAACTTCGTGTTTGCACCTCGTGGGGAAGACATGGATGTCGATCAAGAGCAAAATGAAGAAGATGAGCGCTTCCAAGGTTTGATGGCCAACCTCCGAGCCACGCACCAAGCTCCAACACTGGCGGACCGAGGTACACACCAAGTCGGGCCCGACTTCCCTCAACGTCGGTCCAGTTCATTCCATGGTGGTGAGGTCCCGAGGCATTATGAGCGTGGAGAAGGGAGCGGTGCAAGGCGAGAGCAAGCTCAAGGTGGTGGTTATGAAGGCTATGCCCAATGGTACGGTCCGGGAATGGTGTTTCCCGAGCAACAACAAACCGTGGACATGTCCTTCTTAGCCAACCAAATGGCTCATCTCCAACTTCAACAAGAAAATGTTCTCCAAGAGGTCCATCAAGTGAATCTCCAACAACAACAAATGTACCAACATCAACAACAAATGTACCAACAACAACAACAAATGCTTCAACAACAAAGTTCTTTCCAAGCTAGCCAACAAGAGATGAACCGGGCCCTCGGCTACACTAGACGAGAGGTAGAGGAGCTTAGGGAGGTGGAAGACCAAAGGTGGCGGGTCCAAGATAGCTACAACACATGGATGAGCGGGAACTTCCCTTCCCGTGAGGACCAATGGACACGCCCGGAGCCTCAACTTCAACCACCACCACAAGACTTCTACCAAGAACAAGTGTACGAGAGGGAGCGGCAAGCAAGGCTCCAAAGAGGACGTAGACGTGACAACCCCTTCGATTGATCCTATACATGCCATTGAAGAATAAGAAATTGTGAGCTTTTCATACTCTTCTCTCTTGCTTTTAAGTTTTGGTTTCCTTGTTTGATGGGGACATCAAAATTTTAAGTATGGGGTGGGGGTAAGTGTGTTCATGATTTCACTTGTTTATGTTTGTTTGTTATTTTGAGAATATTTAGTTTGTGTTTCTAGTTTGTGTTTGGGATGTTTGCTTCTTGGTTTGTGGTTTGATGAAAAACATGAATGATTAATTTGGTCTTGAATGGATGAGTTTTTGGTTTTAGAGAAATTTTTGCAAAAAAAAAAAAAAAAATCCATAAAAATTGAAAAAAAAAATTGTGTTGAAAACAACAAAAAGATTTTGTGTTTTGTAGGTTTTGGGCTAGAAATTCCCATAGATTGCCACAATAAAAGCTAATGATGATGTGAGCATGTAAATTCCTTTGCATATTTTTTGGATAGTTTAGCCTCTTAAATGATGTTGCTTTTGATGTGATCATGATATCTTGCTTGTTTTATTGAACATGTGAGTTCTAGGATGAGTTCTTATGCAACTAAGTATGAGTGACCCTTGTGAGATTGATTTTTGGCCATTTTAGGGATGCTTGTTCATATTTGCATATCCCTCATTTTTCTTGTGTGATTAGCTCATTCATGCTTAGTAAAACTTGCTATTGCGGTGTTTATCTATTTTCCAAGACCGTCATGAGAATTGTCTTAGCATGGTCACATTGATTTTGAACTTTATTCTTCTAGTCACATAAATGTTCCATATCCTACCATGAAGATAATCCTTTGTTTGTAGCCCCGTTCTAGCCTAAGCCTTTGTTTGAAACTCCTCAAAAATATTATTCCTAACCTTATATGACTTGACCCTTATGGGATTGGACTTTAGAAGAGAGGTTTGGATTGTATTTGAAGAGTTGAGATTCTCTTGGGTTTCAGGGCAAAAGAATGGTGTTATGAATCATGTGGGTAGTGCATCCTTGTTGTACAATAATGAAAAAAGAAAGGAAAGGAAGAAAGAAAATGTTGGAAATGTAAAGTGGAATAAAGCAAAGAGCTTAAGTGAAGAAAAGGGTCCGACCGAGTTACAAGCAAATTTTCTAGAGAACTTACATTCCTCATATAATGCACAGTCACTAACCTCACTCAAGTTGCCAACATCCATTAAAAAGAGAATACGCCTGGTTCTTTGGGGTTTTGCACGGGGGTGCCAAAGAGAACCAGGGAAAATAATTTATGTCGATTTGTCAATCAAGTAGGGAAGTCTCCGTTTTAATCAATAAACAAAAATAAGCTCATAGAGACTCCCTAACATGACAGGCTTGGGTAAGCTATAGAGTCAACCGTCATTTGTGCTTGTATTGAGGGATAGGAACATCAGGTTTAGACTCTTTTGAGCTCAAAGAATGGTTTCAATATGCACTTAATACATAACTCAAGAAGCAAAGAATGAAGACATTATGATGTGCATGGTTCATGAGTATGTAACAAGGAACATTCAAATTTAACACCTCAAGATCATAAAACTTTTGAATCATAAATAGATCATCTAATCTAGCCAATCATTGAGGGAAAAAGATGGGAAATAGATTAGTTTAGGGAAATCATACCTAGCTCCATGCGGAACTGTACGAAGGGTTCACGAGAAGCTTTAGTGAATATGTCAGTGATGTCTCTCTATTTGGTGGTGTTTTCATATGTGATTTCCTTTGTAAATATGTTTCTTTTTCCCCTTTTCTTGTGCGTTTTGTTCCTTTTTAGCTTAGTTCCCGTATTTCTATGAGATTCGGAAACTACGCGCATTTTATGTGTTTTGTAGGTAAATTGGCGTGAATCAAGGATCTATTTGAAGGAGGGTCGAGACATGGAGCAAGGCCCGAGCAAAGCGGGAAAGAGAGAAGCAAGCCATGAAGAAGAACAAGAGAAGCCAACTAAGAAGAAGGTGGAACGAGGTCAGAACCGAGTTGCAACCAACCTCGGGCCCGACTTTGAAGTCTCCAACCTCGGACCGAGATGCACAGTACCTCGGGCCCGAGGTCCTCCGTGTCGGTCCAAGTCGGTCTCCGAACTACTTGGGCTCCAAGGCACGAAATTGTGAACTTCCACTTTTGCCCCTCATCTAATAAAAGGCCCTCTTGTCTTCTAAGAAGGGAGTTCCCACACTTAGCAAGGAACCCAACCCTCAAAAACTCTCAAGGGGATACTTGGAGAGCAAGGAGGAAGGAGAGGAGAAGGAGAAGAGAGAGAATCGGCCAAGGGGAGGAAGATTGATAGGTTTGGTTGATAGATTAGCTTTGCTTTGTTTTGATCTTGTGGATTTGGAAACCCTTGATTGGAATTTGTGGATTGCTTTTGATTTGAATGAAACTTTGCTTTGTTTTGAGATTGATGATGTTGATTGCTTTCCCTTTTGATTTGTTTGCTTTCTTTGTTTGTCTTATGGAGTAGATCTCCTTGATCTTGGGTTATGGGGGAAAACCCTAGCTAGGTTTGGGCTAGAAACCCCAATTCCATAGCCTTGAGTGTTTGATCTAAGGAACCCACTCTACATAGAGCTACAATTCCTTGCGAAAGTCGGGAATCAAGGCTTGAGATTGGCAAAGTAGCGAAAGTGAACATGTGTCAATCTCAAGACCTTGCTTCGAAGGGGATTTCCCCAATGATCGATGTGTAGAAGTGGTTGGAACGAGGGCGAAAGCACTCGATCCTAGTCCGATCATCACTCATTGCTTGAATTGGGGTGGAAAAGCCTTAAATCTACTAGAGAAGGAACCCAAAAGCCCAAGATCTACTTTTAAAATCTTTGAGTTCGACATCCCCAGCTACCTCGGGCCCGACTTACCCAGTGTCGGTCCCGACTTCCTCTCGTCGCCAACCTCGGGCCCGACGTGACCTCAGTGTCGGTCCCGACTGTTTTCTTTGTTTTCCTTTGTTTTATGCTCTCCTTTCTAGCTTCCTAGTATCTAGGCACATCGATCGAGTAGACTTCCCGAGTGTTCGACACCCACCCTGTACTACAACGGGGTCGGGTTATAAATTGTATCTCTAGACCCTCGCACACCGTGAGAGTGAGGCGATCAGTCAGCACGTTGTTCACCTATTCGGCAGAAATCCATGGTCACCAACCCTTTCTCGACACAATCACGAAGAAAGTAATGTCGAATCTCGATGTGCTTGGTTCGTGAATGTTGTACAGGGTTCTTTGATATGTTGATGGCACTTGTGTTGTCACAGAGAATAGGTATGCCATCATACTTTAAGCCAAAGTCATGAAGTTGTTGCTTAAGCCAAAGAAGTTGAGTGCAACACACGACAACGGCTATGTACTCAGCTTCTGCAGTAGAGAGAGCAACTGAATTCTGCTTCTTGGATCCCCATGAGACAAGACATGGTCCAAGAAATTGAGCCACTCCAGAGGTACTCTTATGGTCAACCTTGTTCCCAGCAAAATCAGCATCTGTGTACCCGACTAGACCAAAGTCACAAGAGGTTGGGTACCATAAGCACAAATCATCAGAACCTTTGAGATACCTTAGGATTCTTTTAACAGCCTTGAGATGAGATTCTCTTGGATCAGACTGAAATCTAGCACATAAGCAAACACTAAACATGATGTCTGGTCTGCTTGCCGTGAGGTATAGTAGCGAACCTATAATACCTCGATACAGAGTCTGGTCAACCTTCTTCTCATTCTCATCTTTTCCTAAAGAGGTGGTGGGAGAGATAGGTGTATCAAAGGATTTAGAATTATCCAAACCAAACTTATTGACATACTCCCTGAGATACTTTTGTTGATGTACTCTTGTAACCTCACTTCCTTGAACAACATGAAGTCCTAGAAAGAACTTAAGTTCACCAACCATACTCATTTCAAATTCACTGGCCATGAGGTTAGCAAACTTCTTCACAAGTTTATCATTCGTAGAACCAAAGATGATGTCGTCAACGTAGACTTGTACAACTAGAGTGTGCTTTCCCTCTTTAAGAAGAAAAAGGGTCTTATCCACCTGTCCTCGAACATATCCGTGTTGTAGCAAGAACTGAGAGAGCCTATCATACCACGCTCGTGGCGCTTGCTTCAGTCCATAAAGTGCTTTGTCGAGTTTGAATACATGATCTGGGTGAGTGACGTCCTCAAAGCCTGGGGTTTGCTCTACGAACACTTCTTCCTTAAGAAATCCATTCAGAAAGCCTGTTTTAACATCCATTTGTTTAAACTTGAAACCATGATAAGCTGAGTAAGCTATCAAGAGACGAATTGTCTCAAGACGTGCTCCAGGAGCGAAAGTCTCATCATAATCTATCCCTTCTTGTTGGTTATATCCCTTAACCACAAGTCTTGCTTGGTTTCTCACAACGTTTCCAGAGTCATCAAGCTTATTTTTGTATACCCAACGTGTTCCAACAACAGTTCTATCTTTGGGTCGTGGAACTAGGTGCCAAACCTTGTTTCTCTCAAATTGATGAAGTTCTTCTTGCATAGCACACACCCAGTCTGGATCCTTTAGAGCTTGATCCACATTTTTGGGTTCCATGACAGAGAGAAAAGCGTTGAATGCACATAAATTCTAAAGTGAAGAACGTGTCTGAACACCTTTGGAGTAATCTGAGATGATGTTGGTTACTGGATGAGCATCTTTTTGCTGATAGTTTAACTAAAGCTGAGTGAGGTCAACTACCCTATTGTTCTGACCTTGATCAGTATTGGAATTTTCAGTCTCTGCAGCTTCTTCGCTTGGATCAGACTCATCATTGTCAGATTCTTCAATATTGGCAGTATCTTCTAGAGCAAGCATGTCAGGATCAACTACGTCGTCCACCTGATCCGGGTTAACAACCTGTTGAACTTGATCAGTTTTCTCAAAGCTGACTTCTGATTCCTCACAAAGATGAAAACCTAAATCTTCTTCCTCTTCATCAACAATAGAGCTGCCTCCCATGTTATTCTCATCAAACACAACATGAACACTCTCTTCAACTTTCTTAGTTCTTTTGTTAAACACTTTGTAGGCTTTGCTATGTTGAGAATAGCCTACGAAAGTTCCTTCATCACTCCTAGCATCCATCTTGCCAAGATTATCTTTGCACACTTACAACCAAACGTACGCAGGTGAGCAACGTTGGGTTTTCTTCCTCTTAAAAGCTCATATGGTGTTTTCCCAAGAAGGGGTCGCACCATAGCTTTGTTTAGTACATAACATGCGGCATTGATAGCTTCTCCCCAGAAATTCCTTGGTTGTCCACTCGAGATTAACAATGTTCTTGACATGTCCTCCAAAGTTCGATTCTTTCTCTCAACAACTCCGTTCTGTTGAGGGGTTCTTAGAGCTGAAAAGTTATGACCTACACCGTTTTCTTTGCAGAAGTCCAAGAATTGAGCATTTTCAAATTCTGTGCCATGATCGGATCGAATAGAGACCAAAGGTACGTCAAGCACCTTCTCTGTAAGTTTAATCCATGCACTGAATTCTTCGAATACCTGATCTTTAGAAAACATGAAAAATACCCAAGTATATCGTGAAAAGTCATCAACAATGACATAAACATATCTATTACCTCCTCGACTTCTCACACGCATTGGTCCACAAAGATCCATATGAATTAACTCTAAGGGTTTAGTGGTACTTACTCTCTTTTCGATTGAAAAGAAAATCTGACATGTTTTCCTTTCACACAAGCTTCACATACTTCATGCTTGTTTGGATCAATCTGAGTTAAACCACGTACCAGTTCCTGATTGTGAAGTTTGTGGATAAGTTGTAGACTTGCATGACCAAATCTGTTATGCCAGAGGTTGGCAACGTCTTTGACCACTTGAAAACATAACTTTTCTTCAGGTAAGAGCCAGGGAACGATTTTATAAAGATTGTTTTCACAGGTTCCCTTCAGAAGAGTCTTACTTGAGCTAACATCAATAACTTGACATCCAAGAGAGTCAAAGACAACTTGATAGAGATTGTTAGCACAGAGTTGGGAAACACTTAACAGATTATATCTAAGGCCCTTAACATAACTCACATTGTTAACACAGAAGTTCTTAGAAATTCTTACCTTTCCAATACCCATGACTTGAACCTTACAATTGTTACCGAAGGTGATGTTGCTACCTTCTTGTTGATGAAGTGAGATAAATGAATCAAAGCTTCCCATCATATGAGTTGAGCAAGCACTATCGAAGTACCAGGGACCGCTTTCTCTCACTTCATTCTGCAAGGTAAAAGTCAGTTTTTACGAACCCAGAGTTGTTTAACAACTCTTCTGGGTTGGGCAACGTGATGATTTGCAGGACATCTTTCATTATATATTCTCTCAGGATCTATGGTTGGCTCACGTTCATGAGCTTCCCAAAGTCCATAAGATTTGCTATCCCTTTTCTTTTTCCTGCACTCATGTTGGAGATGACCTTCTTTCCCACAATACCAGTAAGTTTTATGAGATTTAAGACCGACATACTTGCTATACCCAGGATAGACTGGTTTGTTATTGATGCGAGCATGAAAATCAAATTTTGATGGCTTCAAGTTCTCAACTTGTTTCATCCAGATTATATGTGCCTTCTAGCCTGAATACCAAGGTCGTTTACCTTTGCCAGGGTTCCCCACCTCTGAAGTAGAACAACTTCCCTTGTTGTTACATACAGGTGTGTTACATTTAGGTTCGGGTGGACACAAGGTTTTCAAGTCCTTAGGCACATAGGAATATCCAAGTCCAGGTCTTGAAGTTACAAAAGTTTTTGCATACTCTTCAACAGTTTTCTTAGCTACAAACTCCTCTATCCATTTCTTTTTATTGGACTCATTACTTTTCTTTTCCTTTTCAAGGTCATTGACTAACTTAGCATTACCAAGTTTTAACATGAGATTTTCTCCTTCAAGGTTTGTTACTTTCTTTTCTAAGTCATCCACTTCAGTTTTCAGATTTTCACAGGTTTTGCATGCAAGAGACACAGAAACAGAGGACTTCTTCTCTAACTTAGCATATTTGAGAGACCAACCATGATTATCATCCATTAAGTTAGAGATATAATCTTCTTTTTCCTCAAGTTTTTCACTGAGGTTGGTAACCTGGGTTCCCAACTTCTCAATAATAGCATGCAATTGTTCTTTTGTTTAATTGGACAACATAGATGAGAGTTCAGAATCATATACCTCTTTTGGAGCATCTATGGCCATGAGACATACTTCTCCTTGTTGACTTGCTTCATCTTCAGCATCGGAGTCATCCCACGTAGCTAACAAAGCGCTTTTGTCTCCTTCTGACTTCCTCTTGACACAATTTCTCGCAAAGTGTCCTTTCTTTGAACAATGATAACAAATTACTTCCTTCATGTCTCTGACGGGTTCTATTCCTTTAGATGGATTTTTGCCATTGCGATTCCAAAGCCTTTTCATGGCTCTTGAAATGAAAGCAACTTCCTCGTCACCGTCAACTTGATCATCATCACCTTGTGCAAGATCGAAGGCCCTTTCAACTTTCAAGGCAATGTTCTTAACCTTGTCAGTTTCGAGGCGATCATCTCGTCTTTGCTTTATTCCTCCATACATAGTCAACTTTCCTATGACATCTTCCAAGGTAAGTGTCTTGGTTTCACTGTTGGTAAGCATCGCAGCAACAACTTCATTCCATTTTGCGTTGAGCCCTTGGATCAAATTGCTAACCTGCTTCCATTGAGGAAGCTTTTCACCAAGAGATTCAAGTTGGCTAACCACAGCTTGAAATCTTGAGTGATAATCACCCAAGTTTTCATTCTTTTCTTGACTCATTCCTTCATACTCTCTTTCTAGAGCAATGATGCGATCCTTCTTCACATCATCATTTCCTTGGTGGAGCCTTTTGAGAGCATCCCAGATTTGCTTGGCCGTCTTGTACTGGACTACCTTCTTCAGATCTCCATGAGTTAGAGCATGATGAAGAACCTTCTTAGCACGAGCATTCTTCTCTAGCTTCTTATAATCTGCATCACCATAATCTTCCTTCTTTTTCTCCTCTTTTCCATCAACAGTGAGAAAAGTTTCAGGACCCATCTCGATAACCTTCCAGAGTTTTCCATCGAGTGAGCAAATATGGGTCTCCATTTGCTCGACCCACCAATCATACTCACCAGCTTTGAGCATTGGTGGCTTCTAGAACGAATCACTGATTGTTGTGTTTGTCGAAGTCATCTTTCCTGTAAAACGATAAGTACTAAAACAGATCTAGAGCCAAGCTTTGATACCAATTGTAGGATCGTTAGTACGTTCAGGTCGCCGACCTCAACTAAGTCGTTGACCTCTAAAGTAAATGCAGCGGAAATAAACTACAAGAAAGACTTACTTGCACACAATGATTTTTTATAGTGGAAACACTTGTTTGATAAAGTCTATCAACCAAGTGTGAAAACCACTCCCTTCCAAGTTCTCGTTTGGAAGGATTAAAAGTCGTAACTTGCTTTATTGATCTTTTGAATTAATTACACGAACACCCTGGATCTAGACCTACTTCCCAAGCACTCTAGAACTCGTTGTGAACTGAATAACTACAACCCGCACTCAATCTAACAAAAGCCTACGTCTTCCTCTCGAACTCTCGTTTCTTTCTTAGCACAAATTGAAGTATGAGTTCGTGCTCTATCTAAACTAAAACCTTAGATTAAATACAAACAAACTAAGTCAGATAAGAGAGAATAATATCTTCCAATTCGGTTATGGCAAGATATTATTTCTATTATCTTTACAAAAACATCCTAAGCATATAAAAGGATTACAATAAAATCAGCTTAGGGCAAAGGCAATAATTGGCTTACAATATAACATACATGAGATCTTTCCTAAAACAAGAATATACTATCCAAACTATCAAGATCTCACGCGTCTTCAAGATCTCCGAGATTTGCCTTCAACACACGTTGACGACCTGAATGACGTTGGCGACTCTGTTCAAAGACTCAAGGTCGTTCACGTGGTAGACGTTTGGAACCATCAAAATCAAAGCCTCCAGCTTTTCTAACAATTTCAGTCAGTACAACAGTACGCACACTGACCGATATGGCTAGGTTACTCAACTGATTGGTATTCTTAATCAATTTATACATATTTGTTTTGATTTGTGTAGGAAAAGAATTAAGTATATATTGGTCTAAATGATCTACGAATTGAAGAGAGCTAAACAAATCAAAATGTTGTTTCTACAACTCAAAATAATCTCATTATTATTGTTTTTTCATAAATATCCTATTTGTAATAAAAAAAAAAATTAAAATTTGAATCGCAGTCATGCATGATTGGCATGTTCAACATTTTCTAAAAGAGGTGTAAAATTCAAAAAAGGTAGATGAAAATTTTTAAGATACAAAAAAGGCATATCTTTTGAGGGACAACATGGTACTCCCTTGGTCCCTTTATATTTGTCCAAAAGGACAAATATCACACATATTAAGAAAATTTTACAAGTACGCTGAAATATTTAATGCTTAATGAAATTAACTCATTTAAATTGGTTACAAATCCCACAAATCTGAATGGATCCAAATTTTACAAAACTTCCACATTTCAGCCAATAGGATTCACGATTACAAATCCCACAAATCACAAAAATACAGCAAGAGAGATGTCTTTATAAAGACTTCGATCTTCACACATTCATTACAACTAGACCTGTCAAATGGGTCGGGCGGGTCGGGTTTGGGTTCGGGTCAAAACGGGTTTCATGTCGTTAAATTCATGGGTTCATATGGACCGGGTTGTATTTGGTACGGGTTCGGGTTGATCTAACGGGTCACGGTCGTCAATTTTGTTAACCTTTATTTTTATGTTTATTAAAATAATTAATATTATTTAATAATAAATAATAATAATTTTATACAAAATTTATAATAAAATATTTAATTTTTAATTGAAATAATACTTTATCGGGTTGTTCAGGTCAACCCAACGAGTTGGTGACCCAGTCCAGTTTTTTCCGGGTCGAACGGGTTCGGGTTACTCTTGACCCATTGGTTTTCGGGTCGAGTTTCAACCTAAAAAACTCCTGGCGGGTTGGTTTTTCGGGCCGGGTCAAGTTTTGACAAGTCTAATTAGAACCATTAAATGCAAGCATTTACTCTAAACAACTCAATCTACATCATTGCCTGAGAAAGATGGCTTCAACCTTTAACTTAAATGAATATCCACTTCCAAAACATGAAGCACGCAAAGAGTATGAGTTTGATCTCAACGAGCCACCTAGGGACATGGAAGCAGAAGTTTTAGGACTAGCAATTGAATATCATTAGCCAAAACAAACCAGGCTCAGCAGTTAATAAAGATTGCACATCAGAACGAAGCTTCTACACATAGCTACAAGGGGACAAATTCCATCAGTTGCCATTAAGGAAATTGCACAAGAGTTAAAGGTGAAAGAAAGAACCATACGCAGATTATGGAGCACAGCCAAGCAACAATGTAAAGCCTAATGTATCCACAAAGTATCACAACTGTGGTAGAAAGAGGATTGAAATTCAACGTGATGCAATCACATCATTAAACATGGGAGACATATCATGCATTCGGGATTTAGCAACCAAATTGGGGATTTCAAAGAGCACGTTCCATAGAATGATCAAAAGAGGAATCGAATCACATACTAATCCACTCCACCTTGGATTAAAGGAGTCAAACAAGAAAACCAGGCTAGAGTGGATTTTGAATCTACTACAAGGGAATACATCAGAGAGTAAGACGGAATATTAGTCAATGTTTGATTTCGTTCATATAGATGAAAAGTGGTTTTATTTGAGCAAAAAGTCTCAAAGAGTGTACCTAGCACACAATGAGAGGGGCAAATACAGTGCTACAAGTTTAAGCAAGTTTTTACCCAAGGTTATGTTCACAGCTGCTGTTGCAAGGCCAAGATTTAATACAGATGACCGGTGTACATTTGATGGGAAAATAGGTATTTTTCCATTCACATACAAAGAACCAGCAAGGAGAAAGTCAAAAACAAAGAAAGGGGGACTATTGTTACAAAGCTTATTGAATCTGTCAACCAAAAAGTAACAAGGGACATTCTCATAAATCAAATTGTTCTAGCTATAAAGGCAAAGTGGCCACAAGATGGAGCTCCTAAAGTCATATTCATCCAACAAGATAATGCAAAGGCCCACATAACTCAAGATGATGCAGAATGACAAAAGGTATATCAACAAGATGGTTTTACTTTTATTTTAATACAACATCCAGTCAATACTCTTGATTTGAACATATTAGATCTAGGGTTTTTTAGAAGCATTCAATCTTTGATGCACAAGAAAACGCCTAAAAATATTGATTAACTGTTAGAGGCAGTACATGAGGCTTTCTATGAGCTAGACCCCACCACTTTAGGGAATGTGTGGATGACCTTCCAATATGTTATGAATGAGATACTAAAAGCAAAGGGAGGCAATGACTATGACTTGCCAACAAGAGGAAATTAGCAGGTCAAGGGACTATATTAAGGGAAATAAAAGCACCAATGAGGGTTTTTATTGAAGCATGGGACATAGTTCATGGGAATCCACACGGAGAAGACCATGCAGATCAAGAGACTACAGCAACATATATAGAGCAAGACAACCAAGAAGCAACCACATCATATGCACTAGAAGATACTCAATGCAACTAGGGGACATAATGTGACATGTATTTTGTGTAATTAATCACTTTTGTGTACTTGGATATCTCATATGTATCCACTTTTGGGACCTTTTTTTTTATCATAGTTCATGTTAGGCTTTTTGGTTGTTTTCATATAATGTAATGCACATATTTAGGAGACAAACTGCAACTAGGCTTTCTATATCCCTTTGAATTTGTCCAAAAAATGACAAGTACAATGAAGCATTAATGCTTATTGAAGACAGATCATATTCAATTGCTTTCATGGTCCAAAAAATGTCAACCATCCAATAGAAATTCAGTATTAGAATCAGACATGAACAAACATAATCTCAGATGTCCCCATAGCCATCATAGACACAAATCCCATTCACAATACAATAGCATACAAAGGCCTCATTCAGTCACAATGATTGGTTTCCTATTGCAAGCTAATGCAATTGAATATACATGAATTACATCTCAGGTTCAACAAGACTTCATCATTGATATAAAAGAATGCCTAAACATAATCTCAAATGTCCCCATATCCATCATAGACACAAATCCCATCCACAATATATAGCATACAAAAGCCTCATTCAGCCACAATGATTGGTTTCCTATTGCAAGCTAGTGCAAGTGAATACACAAGAATTGCATCTCAGTTTCAATAAGGCTTTATCATCGATATAATAGGAAAAGCAATAGCTAATATCAAATGACCCATAGCATTTCAAGGCAATTAAAATTTAGGAAAAACAATTTAGTCAAGGGGACAACAATCACAGAACTGAACAACTCAATCCAGATCAGTTCATGGCCAATAAATGCAAAGCCCGATAGAATTTCATGATTTCAAATACCAAAACAATCTTTGAAAACCCTCACTCTCTCAAATCTCTCTCAATATTTCTTTCTTGCCTCTTGCCCCTATCAATCCATATTTAGTCAAGCAGGCACACAAATTAGGGACATTCATTCAAGCATTCATCAAGGGTCAATACAGGCACATTCAAGCATTCAGGGACATGCATATATACATAACTTTGCATTCATCCAACTCAAAATCAGAGATAGCAACGTCAAGGGACATTCATTTATGCATTCATCAGGCACATTCAAGCATTCAAGGACATGGAAATAACATCAACTTGAAAAAAATCCCATAAATGAAGAACATGAGAAGGGAAGGGAACTTAGCTAGTCATCCAACTCAGAATCAGAGACAACAACGTCAAGTGGCTCAAACTCATCATCATCAGCCAACACAACAGGGGGCTCAAGAGGGCGCTCTTGCTCAACACACTCCTCATCTCTAAGCTGCAAGAGGCTCTCCACAAAAGCATCAAAACGTCGGGGACTATATGAGTGGTTTCCATCACAACAATCAACCCACTCGCACTTGGGATACTCAGAGAAAGAGAGTAATGTGGAATCACCATCATCAAGGGGACAATCACCTTTGAACAAATCAAGACTCATCTCAAGCTCTAACTCTCTGCGAAGCCGAACGTAACTCAAAATATATGGAGACATAGAGGACAACATCGCCGGATATGTAGAGAGATCGAGAGAGGAAAGAGAGTCAGAGATTGAGAGAGGCAAGATAGATCAGGATAGTTGGAGTTTTTAGAGATTGAGAGAAGCAAGAGGCAAGATCCAAAGAGATGGAGAAATTTAGGATATTCAGAGATTGAAGAGGCAAGATCAAGAGAGCTCGAGAGAGTTGGAGTTTCAGAAATTGAGAGAGGCAAGATCCAAAGAGATCGAGAAATTTAGGGTTTTTAGAGATTGAAGAGGCAAGATTGAGAGAGGCAAGAGGCAAAATCGAGAGAGATTGAGAGAGCTAGGGTTTTCCGAGATTAGGAGATTGAAGATGAAGATGGAGAGAGCTAGAGTTTTCAGAGATTGAGATGAAGATGAGAGGCAAGCTCGAGAGAGAGTGAGAGAGTTAGGGTTCTAAGAGAGGAGAGTGGGGCAAGTGGCGTGATAGAAACATGAGAGGGTTAGGGCTTTCAGATATTGTATTTGGGCTTTGAGATTTGTATTGGATTTTGAAATTTTTAGACAATCTTTCTGAGACACAATATTATTCTTTTAGACAAATATAAAGTGACGCAAGCAGTATTAAATTAAAAAAACATAAACTATCATAAGCTTGCATAATAATGAAATGTATATTATATTTTGAAGAACATCTAAACTAGCATACGTTAAATTCTCGTAAATTTTTATAAATTACTTTTACCCAGCACCAAACTTAGAGCCTGTTTGGATTACCATTTATTATACATTATAATGTAAAATTTTATATTATAATACAGAATACAATGTAAAATAATGAATTATGGGAGGTAATCTAAACCGGCCTTATTTGTTTGCAACAAGTTTTCACAAGTAAACAATACGGATTACAGTAATTACTACCGTGCGGGCCCTGATTCAAATCAAGTACTGAAGCCGCAACTGCCTGCCTAATTTGTTAAAGTCTTGGTGTAGTCTTAACCACGTGACCCATTTACCACTAACCATCACGTGATCACACTACACAAACAAGCCTTCTAGAAGAATTATAAATGCAACTGGCTAGGAAGTAGAAATGACAACTACACATGATCCAATCGTAAGCCACGTCTCATCCTCAAGGAACATTTCAACACTAAGAAAAAAATAAAATTGGTACTACCGAAAAAAAATTTGGTCATTTCCCTGGCCTAGAGTTTTATTTTAGGAAATTACCGTTTAGTACCCTTTAATTTTTAACTTTTTTAAATGGTATTTTTAAAAAAATATTTAAGATAGTACACTTAATTTTTTACAAAAGTTCAGCATGTGCTCTTATTTGTGAATTTTAGTTATATTATAACAAAATCCGTTTATTTTCTAATTAAAATAAATTTTTTATATTTTACTAAGCTAATACCCAATTCTAATTTAGAAACAATTAAAATAATTCTATAAAAATATAAAAATAAATATATTTTATATTTTATATTTATTAAGTAGATTTTATGCTATATAATTTTAAATTTTCAAGTTAAAATCTAACATATTTTAATATTTATATTAAAATAAATGTATTATATAATTAACAATTTTCATATAGATTTTATCTAGTAAGTTGTGATAATTTAAAAAAAAATATTATTTGAACTATTGTCATATCATGTAAATTATATAATTTAAATTTATCAAGTATATGAATTTAAAGTTTATTTATTCTTTTACTACCAAGAAATAAATATTCATATATTATAGCAACATATATGTGATGAAACCCAAAATAAACCGTTCGCTAAAAGACAAGAGACGAGATTATTATATTCGATTGTGCGAACACTTGCTTCTTTATTTATGATTTTCTTTACAACGAGGTTGCAAACCAACGAGGTTACAAGCCAACGAGGCCTACAAACACTTGAGATTTACACCCTAGACCCGCTACGGTTGTTCGAGATCTCGACCCAACAATGTTCGAGATCTCCTAGTTGCTAGACGATTCTATCTCCTAAGTACCGCTTGCTTGACCTTGGTGCGAGGTTGATCCGAGAAAGCGGTGTTGGCGACTTGCGAGATTGGGTAGCGAGGTTCTTGATGTGAACGAGATCTCTGAGTGACTTGAAGTCTTTTTGTGGACTTCACTTGTCTCTAGCGAGGTCTTTTGACGATGCTTCGATCACGTCGATCTTCAACGAGCAAGATAGTTCTTGAGTTCAAGATGTTTTTCGACCCCTGTTACTTACGAGGTTCTCCCTTATTTATAGAGAATTAGGGAATCGTGTTTTGGCGTTCATCCGATGTGGGATGCCCGAGATCGCGGCCTCTGATTGGTCCGGAGGTGAGGCAGCCGGTGATTGGTTGGGGAGTTTGGTGGCAGCTGAGTGGACCGGATGGGCGAGGGTGCCAATTGAGTCGGTTGCGAGGTTGAGACCTCGCTTCAAGGCTTTGGGAGACCTCGCGAGGATTGGAACTTTGTTTAGATAAATGAAGGGGTACGGGCGCGGGCCCCAAAAGTGCCTTTGGGAATCCCGTCAGGTCTGTTTGTTTTTTTGTACCCTTGGCCCACCTCTTATTCTACCATTTTGGAAATCATCACAACCCCATGGCCTGGGGACCTCGCCCCGAGGGCCGTAGTGCATAAGTTCCTTGAGGTCGCGGGGTACGAGGTTTTGGAGGTTGGGAGGGCATCTTGCGAGGCTTTCTCCTTGCGAGGCTCCGTACTTAGGCTTTTCTCTTGCTCGCATGGGTGAAGCTTTCTGGGCCCGCTCTTCATGTCTTGCTTAATGGGCCGCTCAGGTGGAATAGGCCCAATAAGCCTTTCTGGAGCGGGGGAGGCCCAAGCCTGCTCTTTATAAGGGCGTATCTTACACGCTTCCCCTTCATCTTCTCCCCCAACATCTTTGCCTTCTCTCTCTTCGTCTTTTGGACTTCCTGCGAACGGTTTCTTCAGGCGGTTTTCGACGAGCCTCTGCTACTTTCCGGTTGCACCACCGCTCTTTCTACACCGATTCTAAGCAAGTAAGCTCTCTACCTCCTTCTTTTCATTCTTTTTCGGTGTTTGTCGCCTTCGATTCTTCTTTTGTTTGCTTTCCGTTCCTTGTTCTGGAGGGGCGACGGTTGTTTTTTGGTGTTTTTCGCCAGCGCTGCGGCGGCGAGACGGTGGTGAGGGTGGCTTTTATCTTGGCGTGGTGCCCTTGTCGCCTCTTTTCTTTTTTCTTTTGTTGTTTCTTGTCTTGGTTTGGTTTTTGGTGGGCAACGGTGGCTTCTTGGTGTTTTTTGTCAGTGCCGTTGTGGTGAGACGGTGGGGCAGTGGTGGCGACCGCCATGCCCTTGCACCCTTCGCCTGTCAATTGACGGTTGGATGCTTGCTTTTTTCCACCATTTTGAATCTTTGAAATCCTCGGGAGCCCAAACGTCATGATGTTCAACTGACGGGACGTTTGGGCTTCCACCGCTGGCCTCCACCGTTGGTTGGCATTCTTCCTTCTCTTTCCTCCTTTTTGGCGCTTCACATTCTCCTCAGCCATCCTATCTTGTCAGAGTAGGCTTAGGGTTTCCACGTGGCCTTTCTTCCCTTGTGACCTCGCGTTCTCTTTTTTCGTGCTCTCTTTCCCTTTGTTATTTTGACCGACGTCTCAAGCCTCTTTTCTTATCCAGGTGCTCGCCTTTTGTGGCCTGGACGTCGTTCTTTCATGCCTAGGAGAGCCTCTGCGAGCCCCCCACCAGGCTTCGTGTTCAAAGTCCAAGAGGGTTTTTACGAGGAGGTCTCTGAGTCCGCAAGGAGTGTTGAGCCAATCGATTCCCAGAACCCAAGGTCTCCCTCGTTAGTCTTCAGCGACCCCTCTTCTAGCGACTCTGCCGTTTCTATCAACTCGGGCTTTCCTCGACTTCGCGTATATTCTGGTGTTGAAATGGCCTCGTCTTCCGTCTCCGATGAGGTTGTTGTCGAGGTTGCGGTGAGGTCGGGGGTTGAAGCGGCCTCGGCTTCCACCTCCTACGAGCCCGCGAGTTTTGCTGCGGCGTATATCACCGACGCTGTGTCCTGCGTTCCACCTATCCTCGAGGAACGGATACCTATGTCCTCGAGTTCACGCGAGGCTTTTCTGTCTGAGGGGGTACCCACCGAGCTAAAGCCTAAAGACCTCGCGGCTATTGCTAAGGACTTTGCTTGGCCCGAGGGAGTCGAGTTAGCGCTTCCCGAAGAGGGGGACTGCTCTTTGGCGCCCTACGAAAGGTGTGTGGTTGTGCACCTTTTCAGCCTTCAGGCGGGTTTTAGGTTACCTTTGGCCCCGCACCTCGCCGAATTTCTATGGGCCATGCAGGTCTGTCCTGCACAACTGTTTTCAAATGCTTGGAGGTTGTTGTGTGCCTATACGGTTCGCAGCCATGAGCTTGGGGACGGGCCGAGTTGTGATAATATGTCAACTCTGTTTCTAGCGAGGAGGGAGCCACGGTCCTGCCTCATCAACCTTAGCCTGTCGGGCATCAAAATCACTATGGCTCCTTCAAATGTTGGGTCGTGGAAGCCGAAGTGGTTCCTGGTTCGGGACCTTACTGGGAGATATCTTTATTTTCCCACGGCGCCGGGTGTCTTCGTCCGGTCCGTGGGTTCGCATACAGTTCCCGAGCTTAAGGCACTCAAGGCTCGATATGCCCCGGTGGAACAGGCGCCGTACTAGAGGTACCTGGCACAGGACCGGCTTGAGCGGGCCGGCCTGAGTCTCGCCCTTCCCCCCGGCGCGGGCAAGGAGGGTACTTACTGTTTCTCTTGCTTTCCTTTGTTTACTTGCTCTTTGTTGCTCGGTAGCGAGGTTGAAAAATCTTGCTAGTTTACTTTGTTTTAACGTCGTCTTTGGGCCCCAAGGTTGAAAACCTCGCTATCCTGTATTTTTCTTTCTTCTTATCTAACTTACTTTTTATGTTCTTTTTTGACAATGGTTGACCTTTTAAGCGCTCTTACCTCGAATTCGTAGGGAAAAAGGCATGTGACTTCTACTTCCACCGCCCCAGTTCCCCGAGGTCAGAAGGGGATCGCTATCAATGAACTGACGCCGCAAGCGAGGCCACCCGCCTCGCAGTCGAAGGCCACAGCCCCGACGTCGAAGGCGCCTGAGGAGAAGACGAGCGAGGGGGTCGCGACTAAGGGGGACGTCGCAAGAACGTCATCCCAAGCCTCCCGAGGATCCGGTGATAAAGCCGGGTCCAAGAGAAAGGGCGCGGGGTCTCCCCGCGGAGAAAAAAGGAAGAAGCAGAAAGGGGACGGCCAAGGGGGGACCCCGGGGGGCGAGATGATCGAGCGCCCCGGCTCTTTGAGCCGAGTTGTCTCGGCTACCGGGCCACTTGCCGACAAGTTCCATTGCCCCGGTCCCTCCCGGGGCGCGTCCAAGGATTGGGACAGGACATATTGGAAAGAGGAGGTTGCATGGGCCAACAACCTCTCGGAGGCCGCCCTTAACGACGAGATCCTCCGCTACTCAGCGATGGTACGCCTTACTTTTACGGGGTTGTTTTTTGATTGGCTCTATCATTTTTGTTTTTGTTTTAACGTACTCTTCTCTTGTTTCAGAATAACTTCTTCGCAAACTACAACTGCGGTCGTGTCGGCCTCCTCCATAAGAAGATGGATAGGATAGAGGTGAGGCTCAAAGAGCGCGACACCGAGATTGAGAAGAGGGGAAAAGACCTCGCAGAGGCCGAGAAGCGCATTCGCACCGCGGAGGTCGCAGCAGCGGACGAGGCCAAGGATGCCGCTAGGGTCAGGGAGGAGCTGAGGAAGGCGAAGGAGGAGGTTAAGGACTTAAAGGAAGATGTCGGGGATTTTAAGGGCGAAGTCACAAAGCTCAAGGGTCAGCTATCCGCGGAGCACCAATTCTTCAGGGAAAAGGAGGCGGAGCTTCAGAAAGCTGAGGAGGAGATCACCAGCCTTCAACAGCGTGTTGTTGAGCTTAACGAGGAGGTGGAAGCCGCGGGCCCGAGGTACGTGGACTCCGAGGCCTATAAGGCGGAGTTGGTGGAGAGTGTGAGGAAGATGTTCCACCAGTCCGTCCGCATGGGGGTCAAACAGGCGGTTGCGAAGTCCAGGCATATCGACCCCCGCATTACCTTCTTTATCCCCAACTATGAGGAGACCATGGGGGAACTTGACGGAGAAGAGCCCGAGGGAGAATGTGAGTTCTTTCTCAACGAGGATGGGACTGTGGCCAGCGAGGTACCTACCGCGGCAAACCTCGCTCGGGGAGACTTGAAAGTCGTAGTTACGGAGCCTCAGCCTGTGGCAGATGTGCCAAAGTCCCAGCCGTCCACCACACCTACTCCTGCCCTAGAGACTCTCAAAGGCCCCGACGCTGAAGCCTCGAAGATCTGAAGGATGTTGCTGGTTTTGTAATAAGTTTTTTTTGGTGGCCCTGTGGGGTCTGTAATCTAAACATCTTGGCCCTTGTGGCCCTCATTTTACGCCACTTTTCTTACCTTGTGATTGTTTGTTCTTCTCGCTTTAATTTACTTGTATATGCTCATCCATATCCATCCAACCCCATGGTTCGAGTGTCACAACTATTGTGGCACTTGGGCCACATAGGTGTTTAATTCCGCACCGAGATTGTGAGCTTCGCTCGGATCTTCATAAGATTGCGCCGAAGTCTCAAGCCTTGCTCAAACCTTGCACAATGATTTTTATGGCAAAGTTGTGAGCTTCGCTCAGACCTCGCATGGTTTAATCGAGATTATCCGACCCCAATCGGGAAGCGAGGGGGGGACTTAACAACTTAAAACCGAGAATCTCCAACCCCAAGCGGGAAGCAAGCGGTGGACTCAACGAGATTCTCCAACCCCAAGCGGGAAGCGAGGGGTGGATTCAACGAGATTCTCCAACCCCAAGCGGGAAGCGAGGGGTGGACTTAACGAGATTCTCCAACCCTAAGCGGGAAGCGAGGGGTGGAATTAACGGGATTCTCCAACCCCAAGCGGGAAGCGAGGGGTGGACTTAACGGGATTCTCCAACCCCAAGCGGGAAGCGAGGGGTGGATTTAACGGGATTCTCCAACCCCAAGCGGGAAGCGAGGGGTGGACTTAACGAGATTCTCCAACCCCAAGCGGGAAGCGAGGGGTGGACTTAACGACTTAAAACCGAGAATCTCCAACCCCAAGCGGGAAGAAAGGGGTGGACTTAACGAGATTCTCCAACCCCAAGCGGGAAGCGAGGGGTGGATTTAACGGGATTCTCCAACCCCAAGCGGGAAGCGAGGGGTGAACTTAACGAGATTCTCCAACCCCAAGCGGGAAGCGAGGGGTGGACTTATTATACAGAGGTTTTCGTTTTTGAGAGAGATTTTGAAAGTTCCACAACCCTTTATTCATAAAACTTACGAGAAGTAACGGAGTTTAGAGAGTTTACACAAAATACTTTGAGTCGGTCGATGTTCCATGTTTTGCTCAAGGTACGCCCCTCGTTGTCTTTGAGCTTGAAAGCTCCGGGCGCGACCTCCTCGCCGAGGATGTATGGCCCCTACCAGTTGGGGTCCAGTTTGCCACCTTCGGTACGCCTCAAGACGAGGTTACCTGTGACCAGGAATCGAGGTCTCACCTTCTTATTATGGTAGACAGCCACGCGACGCTTGTATTCCCTGGAGCGATGGTCGGCTACCTCGCGCAACTCGTCACGGAAGAGCAACTTGACCCTGAGATTGGCCTCGTTCTCCTTTTCATCGAATTCAATCACCCTCGCCGATGGGACCAGGGTCTCTACTGGGACTAGTGCTTCCGCCCCGTAGGTTAGAGCGAAAGGCGTTTCTCCGGTTGCGCGGCACGCGGTGGTGCGGTATGTCCATAGGACGAGTGGGAGGAGCTCTGCCCAACGACCTTGGGCCATGCCCAGCCTTTTCTTTAGATCGGACAGGATGCGGGCGTTGACGTTCTCTACCTGGCCGTTGGACTGAGGATGGGCCACGGAGGAGAACTTGAGGGTTATGCCCAGGTCTGAGCAGACTGTCCGGGTCTCTTCGCAATCAAATTGGGGGCCATGGTCGGTCATGATGGTCATGGGGACGCCGAAGCGGCAGACGAGGTTCTTCCACAGGAAGTCGCAAACCTTATTCCCCGTGATCTTTGCCATTGTTTGTGCCTCAACTCACTTCGTGAAATAGTCGACAATGACCAGGATATACCGCACCTGGCCAGCAGCCTTGGGGAAGGGGCCGAGGATGTCCATCCCCCACATCGCGAAGGGGCATGATGCGTGGATGGAGCGAAGCCGCGAGGTCGGGGCGTGCTGAATGTTACCGTGCTTCTGACATCTGTCACATCGCTGGACATAGGCCCTCGCGTCTTGCCGGAGAGTGGGCCAAAAGTACCCCAAGTGGGCGATCTTATGCGAAAGGGTTCGCCACCCTGGGTGGCCGCCACAGACCCCCTCATGGGCCTCATAGAGGATGTGCTCCGTAGCCTCGGTTGGTACGCACAACAGGCTGGGCTCAGCATAGCCTCGGTGATAGAGGTAGCCACCTACAACGCAATACCGCGCCGCCTGCATTTTCAGCTTCCTGGCCTGTGCGGGGTCCTCTGGGAGGACACCGCTCTTCACATACCGTGTTATCGGGATCCTCCAATCCCCCGCAGTGACAGATAGAACCTCGTTGTTCATACTCCGCGAGAGTTTTCTTTCTACCATCACGCGGTTCCCTACTTCCAGGGGTAGGGCGGATCCTAACCTCGCAAGAGCATCTGCTTTGGTGTTCGAGGTTCGCGGGATGGATTCAACCGCGAAGGTTTCCAGGCATGACACCAATGCTGACCTTTTCTCGGTACGCGGGCAGGAACCCCGTTCTGGTGTCGTACTGCCCGTTGAGCTGGCACGCAACCAGCGCGGAGTCGGTGTAGACCCTGATTTTCCAGGCCCCACTGAGGAGTGCCATCTCGATCCCGGCGATCATGGCCTCATACTCGGCCTCATTATTGGTGGCTTCGAAGGCGAAGTTGAGGGAATACTTCGTCTCGGTCGAGGGCCCAGCGAGGAATACGCCAGCCCCACCACCTGCATCACATCGTGAGCCGTCAATGAATACCTTCCACTCCTCCGAGCTTGCGTCTGTCTCAGGGAAGGTGACCTCCACCATGAAGTCAGCGAGGGCTTGCCCTTTCATGGCGGTCCTCGGGAGGTAGCTGATATCGAACTCGGAGAGCTCGTCTGCCCACTTCGTCATTCGCCCGGAGAGGGCGGGCTGGTGGAGGATTTGTCGAAGTGGGAGGTCAGAGAGGACCTAAATGGGGTGCGCATGGAAGTAAGGGCGTAGACGACTTGCTGCGGTCACAATTGCCAGTGCCATCTTTTCTGCCGGGGAATAGAGCTGCTCCGCGGACTGGAGCACGCGACTCACGAAGTAGACTGGGTGTGTGGCCTTTCTGGTCAGCACCGCGCTGACTGTCTCGGGGATGACTGCCACATACAATTGCAAGTCCTCGCCCGCCATTGGGGGCGACAATGTGGGGAGTTTCGACAGGAAGGCCTTTAGCTCAAAGAAAGCGAGCTCAAGCCTCTCATCCCACACGAACTTGTCGTTCTGCTTGAGAGCCGCAAAAAAGGGCAGGGACCTCTCCGCCAAGCGGGAGCAAAATCTCCCTAGATAGTTGACGGCACCGTTGAGCCGTTGCACCTCAGTGCGAGATCGTGGTGACCTCATTGAGAGGATCGACTCGACCTTGGCGGGATTGACGTCGATCCCGCGCTCGCTGATCATAAAACCTAAAAATTTTCCCGATGACACGCCGAAGACGCACTTTTTGGGTTTCAGGCTGAGACGGTTGTGCCTGAGAGTGGCGAAGACCTCAGCGAGGTCGACCAGATGCTCTTCAGGGGTCTTGCTCCGGACAACAATATCGTCGACATAAGCCGACACGTTCCTTCCTAGATGATTCTTAAAGACGCGGTCGACGAGGCGTTGAAAGGTGGCCCCCGCGTTCTTTAGACCAAACGGCATGACCTTGTAGCAATAAGTGCCTCGCTGGGTGATGAAGGATGTTTCCTCCTCTTCCCGTGGATTCATCGGGACTTGATTGTATCCTGAGTACGCGTCGAGGAAGCTTAATGCTCCGTGACATGCGGTTGAGTCAACGAGCTCGTCGATCAAGGGCAAGGGGTAACTGTCTTTGGGACAGGCTTTGTTGAGATCCTTGAAATCGACGCACATCCTCCACTTCCTGCTGGCTTTCTTGAGAAGCACGACGTTGGACAACCACCGGGGGTACTGAACCTTGCGAATGAACCCCGCGGCCAGCAATTTCGCCACCTCGTCATTTGCGGCGTTTGCCCTTTCTTCATTCATTTTTCTTCGTCGTTGCACCACGGGGCGAGTGGTGACATCGACGTTTAAAGAGTGCTGGGCCACGGTCCGCGGGACGCCTCGAAGGTCCTTTGCAGTCCAAGCGAACACGTCACGGGACCCAGCAAGCAGGGCTTCTAGCGACGTCGTTGACGCCCCCGAGAGGCATTCTCCGAGGTAGATCTTCTCGGACTCGCTCTCGAAGGGGGATATCACCCTTCTTTGTAGCTCAGGGGTGGGGACCGTGAAGTCCCGGACTTCGAGGTCGGCCTCGTCGGGGGACTCCACCATGAACACTGGGCACTTTTGTTTTGCAGAGGTCGCGTAGAAAACGTGACCTTCCTCTTGATTGCCTTTTACCTCTCCAACCCCGCCGTCGACGGGGAACTTCATCTTCAGGTGATAGATGGAAACTACCGCCTGGAACTTCATCATGGAGACCCTCCCAATGATTGTATTCCACACCGAAGGCAGGCGTACCACCGTGAACTCCACCATCTCGGTCCTCCTGGTGGAGCCGGTGCCTAGCGTCATCCAGAGGTCTATGAGACATGCCACGTCGACCTCGTCTCCCGAGAAGGAGGTGAGTTTCCCAGCCTAGGGCTTCAAGGATGTCTCGGAGATGCCCAATTGCTCGAATGCGTCGTAGTACATGATGTCCACGAAGGATCCCGTGTCTACCAGCACTTGCTTTACCATTTTCGAGCCCATTTGAGCGTGTACCACCAAAGGGTCGGAGTGTGGCATGTGGAGCCCCTCGGCATCTTCGGATGAGAAGGACAAGCCTACGTGAGACCGCGAGGTTTGGGCGACGCTAAATACCGAGGGCTCATGATGGCTTTCCCTCGCGTACCTCTTCCTTTCTGCCTGGCTTGACCCAGCCGGCGATGGTCCGCCCGAGATGGTATGGATATACCCATCGGGCGCCGTCGCTTGCCCAGACCGGACCTGCTTTCCCGGGGGCTTGCTGCTCGACGTTGTTGTTGTTGTTGTTGGCGGGGTTATGGGCCTGCGTCACATATGCATCGCGCGCGGCCGACGCGGCCACTTTCGCCTTCCCCTTGGCCTCGGCGACAATTTCTTTGTCGGTCCTCGGTCACGAGCTCTGGTTAGCGGCATCCTCGGCGTAAACTTGGGCCGTTATCCGGGCGCACAGGTTGTCGTACGTTGCCGGATTCTTCAAGAAAATGAAATTCTTGAAAGTCCCGATGCTCAGGTTGCCCATGAGGGTATCGCGCACCGATGACTCGTCGACGTGCGCAATTTCTGCCACCGCAGTTGTGAAACTCGTGAAGAAGGCACCCAAAGACTCGCTCTCCCCTTGCTCAATTCCGCGGAGATCCCGCATGTTCTTCTTGCGCTTCCTAGAGCCGCTGAAATGTGTGACGAAGGACTCACACAACTGGGCGAACGAGGTCACGAAGCCGATCTTAACGCTGGAGAACCATGTTAACGCGGCCTTTTCGAGGGTGGTTGGGAAAACCCGGCAGAATATTGCGTCGTTGTAGGCATTGACGTTCATCTGGACTGCGAAGTGCTTCACGTGCTCCTCAGGGTCCGCTGAGCCGTCATAAAGCCCCATTTGTGGCCTTAGGAAGCCTTTGGGCATTGGCGCATTCCGGATCTCGTCCATGAACGGAGAGGTGATCTTGGCCTCCTCCTGGGCTTGGGGCGGTGGCCGCGAATTGTGTGATCGCGATCTTGGGTAGTGCATCGCGCTCCCCGCTGTTTCGGACAACTCTGGGTCATGCAGCCTCGATCGTCGCGATCGAGACCGCGAGATCTGCATGGGATCTCGGGGAGGCCTCTCCGTTGACGAGCCGTTGGTGGAGGACTCGGGCTCCAGCACACGCCCAGGGACGTACGCAGGTACGTACGCGGAGTGAGGTTCACCCTAGGGGGAACGGGGACGTACGAAGGGACGAAGCCCTGCTGGTATTGCCCATAAGTCGGGTAGGGGTATGGGTTCGGGGGTGCGCCGCCCTGCTCGAAGCCTTGGAATGGGAATGGGTTTTGCGGGGCGGCGTACGTCCATCCCGGAGGGACCACGAACGGGCAACCCGGAGGCCCCGCGGCCATCCACTGCGCAGTTTCGGGCATGTTGTCGGGGTGTTGAGGGAAGAAATTGTTTGGGCAAGCCATTTTGAGGGAATCGAAGCCAAGGTTTGCACGAATCGAGGAACTGCTTAGGATGAAGAGGTTCCCACAAACGGCGCCAGTGATGAAACCCGAAATAAACCGTTCGTTAAAAGACAAGAGATGGGATTATTATATTCGATTGTGCGAACACTTGCTTCTTTATTTATGATTTTCTTTACAACGAGGTTACAAGACAACGAGGTTGCAAACCAACGAGGTTACAAGCCAATGAGGCCTACAAACACTTGAGATTTACACCCTAGACCCCCTACGGTTGTTCGAGATCTCGACCCAACAATGTTCGAGATCTCCTAGTTGCTAGACGATTCTATCTCCTAAGTACCGCTTGCTTGACCTTGGTGCGAGGTTGATCCGAGAAAGCGGTGTTGGCGACTTGCGAGATTGGGTAGCGAGGTTCTTGATGTGAACGAGATCTCTGAGTGACTTGAAGTCTTTTTGTGGACTCCACTTGTCTCTCACGAGGTCTTTTGATGATGCTTCGATCACGTCGATCTTCAACTAGCAAGATAGTTCTTGAGTTCAAGATGTTTTTCGACCCCTGTTACTTACGGGGTTCTCCCTTATTTATAGAGAATTAGGGAATCGTGTTTTGGCGTTCATCCGATGTGGGATGCCCGAGATCGCGGCCTCTGATTGGTCCGGAGGTGAGGCAGCCGGTGATTGGTTGGGGAGTTTGGTGGCAGCTGAGTGGACCGGATGGGCGGGGGTGCCAGTTGAGTCGGTTGCGAAGTTGAGACCTCGCTTCAAGGCTTTGGGAGACCTCGCGAGGATTGGAACTTTGTTTAGATAAATGAAGGGGTACGGGCGCGGGCCCCAGAATTGCCTTTGGGAATCCCGTCGGGTCTGTTTGTTTTTTTTGTACCCCTGGCCCACCTCTTATTTTACCATTTTGGACATCATCAATATGTAGAGTTCAAATAGATGCGATGAAATTGTCACAAATTATTGCATAAAATCTATCTAATAAATTTAAATTATATAAATTTTTACTTAAATATTTATGGGGTATATTTTAAGTTTATTTTAATTGTTTCTAAATTATAATTGGATATTAGCTTAATAAAATATAAACATAATTTATTTTAGTTATAAAATAAACTAATGTTGTTATAATATAACGAAAATTCGCAAGGATACATGTTGAATTTTTATAAAAGTTTTAGTGTACCATCAGGAATTAAATTTTTTTTTTTAGTACCATCGAAAAAAAAGTCAAAAATGTGGGATATCAAGTGAAAATTTTCTTTTACGGAGTATTTGTTAACAATCCGTTACATAGTGTATTGTTTTCGTTCATTCAGAAATAAGGTTTAAATGTCAAATGCTGTAAATAAAAAAAGACAAATTAACAGGATAATAACTTGGGCCAAATACATAAATAGGTTCCTGAACTTTGACGATTTTAGTATCCATATCACTATACTTTGGGGGTTTCAAATAGGTCCTTGAACTATATATTTTTTTGTCATTTAAACACAAATCACTTGAGCTCCACCTACGTGCAATCCACTCGCGCTAACGTGGATATAAAGGGTGTCATTTAGTTGCCATGTATGTGCCACATAGATAATTGTTATATATATATTAAATTTTAATAATAAAAAATTATAAATACTTTTTTCTTTTTTCTTCTCTTCCGGTCTTCTTTCTTTGGAGATCTTTCTCTGAACGGAACGACCCCGACTCGGTATTCTTCACCGCTGGCATTCAAATTGAACTCAATTCAGAGCACAGAAATCACGAAACATTGAAAAGCTAAAATCAGTGACTGATGTGCTTCGTATATATAAATATGGAGGGGAGATATTTCCTCTCTCTCACTCACTTCTCTGTGAAATCCAACAAACCCCTCTATTTGGCATCGAATCCAACAAACCCAAGCAATACAATCAACATCCAGCAAGCACATCACAGGAGGAATTACCTCGGAATTCGTGCGTGGATCGGGTTATATACTTGGATTCGGATCTGGAATTCTAGATCTAGCAGGATTTTGATTCGGATTTGGCCGGAGTCTTCTCGGAACGGAATCAGAGTCCGTGCTATTTTAACATTGGTGTGATGGTGCTGGATTTGGTGAGATTGAGAGCGGGTGATTACAAGAGGAAGTTCGAGAACTGGATGGAGATCAAGAGGAAGAAGAAGAAGCAGGCAACGAAGAATTCTTTCTCCCGAGTCAGAGAAAATTAGAAAGAACAAAATAAAAAAAAGAGAAAAAATGATGACCACATTATTAAAAAAATCAGAAAAGGAAAAAAAGAAAAAATTTATAAAAAAATTCCCGTCATACGCGCAATTAGGAGATTGATTTACACGCATTTTACCACATCATAATTTTGTGTTTAAAAGACAAACATATGTATAGTACAGGGACCTATTTGAAACTCAAAAAATACAAGGATGTGGTTGCAAAAAATATGCAAGTTCAGGGACCTATAGATGTGTTGACGTGATTCTGAAAAAAATCTGTTCATCATATCTTCAGAGCCGCACACTAGCAATTCTATTTGGTCTTCCATCACAAACATTAATTTCTGGTCCCCTACATTCTAGAAGCATTCCTTGTGACTTGAGTATTTTATAGTGAGTTAGTTTCTTTTCGGCCTTGGGCCCCATGTGTTTAAAAATAATTTTTCCCACTACAACAGCAATTATGAACAAGAAGAGTGGAAGACCTTCTCATGGTCTTTTTAATTCAACACTATCCAAGTCTTTCTGATTTCTTAAAAATCTTGTTGTTTGGTAAAAAAAAATTTCATTTACAACTTTATAGTATGATATATTTAGGCACCGTTCGGCACTAGCTTCTTTGCTAGCGTTTTCCGCTAGATGGAGCGGAATATCGGGCGGATTGAAGAAGCTCCTCCTCACGAGCTTCTTCAATTTCCGCTAGCTGAAGCGGAAAAAAAGCTCCCTCTACATTCAGCCGAACGGAGCCTTAGTGGGTTCGAATATAGTGAGAATGTGCGCTTAGGTTAGAAATGAGAAAGAAGTAGAGCCGTTAGATGAGGAAAAATCAAGAGCGCTAATCATTTTATTTAAAATAGGGAAAATTCGGCACATGTGAATTTTTAGCAAATTATTCTCATATTTTCGAAAAAAAGAGGATACATGTTCAAATGGACGTACATCGTGCGCGATGTGAAACACAGAGGCTTTTGTGCATCAAAACTATTTTTTGTGGATCAAAAAGCGTCAAATACACATCAAAACTAGTGTCTTAGATATGCGATTGTGCATCAAAACAAAAACTATCCTATGCGCATCTAAGGTCAAACCGATGCACAAAAGAGTGTCTTGTTATGTATGTGCATTAACCATATGCGCATCAAAATAACAAAAAAGTGCATGTTATTTTACATGTGCATCGAAACGAACGATATGCACATCAAAAGCTAACAAACTATAGGATTCATAATTATATCTAAAAGGTTCGAAATTAAAAATAATTTTAAAAAATAAAAAGTTCGAAAATGAGCAGAATGTGCATCAAAAAGTCGATGCACATCAAAGACAAAACAGATGCACATCCAAGGCGATACCGATGCACATCCAAGGCGAAATCAATACATAAAATTGTGTTATTATGTATGAACATTAAATATAACCATATGTGCATCAAAAGAGTAAATAAGTTCATATTATCTTACATGTGCATCAAAAAATCAATGCACAAATAATTAGTTTTGATGAACATAGACTTAGTTTTGATGCACATCCAAGGCGAAATCAATAGATAAAAGTGTGTTATTATATATGAACATTAAATATAACCATATGTGCATCAAAAGAGTAAAAAAGTTCATATTATCTAACATGTGCATCAAAAAAATCAATGCACAAATAATTAGTTTTGATGAACATAGACTTAGTTTTGATGCACATCCAAGGCGAAATCAATGAACAAAAACAACCAAAGGCTGCATGTTATTTTTCATGTGCTAACTATAGAATTCATTAACATATCGAAAACAATGTGCATCAAAAGAGTCAAAAAGTTCATATTATCTTACATGTGCATCAAAAAATCAATGCACAAATAATTAGTTTTGATGAACATAGATTTAGTTTTGATGCACATTCAAGGCGAAATCAATGAACAAAAACAACCAAAGACTGCATGTTATTTTTCATGTGCTAACTATAGAATTCATTAACATATCGAAAACAATGTGCATCAAAAAGTCAATGCATATTCAAGGCAAAACCGATGAACATCCTAGGGGAAATCGATGCACATACTAGGCAAAACGGATGCACAAGATGCACGCGTCCTCCAGAAATGAATTTTTCGAAAAATACGTGAATAATTCAGGAAAAATACATGAGTGCCTTATTTTACCCCTCTTTAATAAAAGTCTAATCTGAAACGTCAATTTTTTCGAGGAACATGCGAGATTCATTCTTATTTTGTACTCTAACAATCTTTCGCACGTGAGTATTTTCCATATCTAAAAGTGTTATGGGGCCTTTCAAAATCTTTATTGTACAAAAATAATTCTTAATATGAATATAAGAGCAAATCTATCGAGCTATTTTTCGATTTCAATGTTAAGGGCTCATCCGAATAAATGATATCCCCTAATATCATTTATTTGGACGAGCCCTTGACATTGAAACTGATGTGGGAAAAAATGTGGTGTTTCAACGTTTTTAAGCATGAAATGACGTCGTTTCACAAGAAAGAAAATGAAAAAAATAAAGCAAACATGCCACACACAGGTGCGCCTCACCACTTGATGTGCAATCAACAAACATGATTTATTCCTAGTCGTTGATTAGTAAATAATAAAAAAAAAATCCATTTTGGACTAGTTTTAATTAAAATAGATAATTATAGCAAAATTTATATTTTTTTGATTTACACATAGAGACCAATTTTGAATACATTTGAATTATTCTAAGATTAAATTTATTTATTTTTGTAAGAAAACACACATTTATCCAATTTTTTAGATTACCCGTTGTTTTAGCTTAAACAAATTACACCAAAGTTCACAATTTTCTTTATCTATCGATAGACATCAATTTTGTATATATTTGATTCATTGTTGAATTAAATAAAAAATTTTACTTGTTTTAAGTGTAGAAACTACTAGATTTATTTCACCCATGGTTTTATACCCATGATTTTTGTATATGTGCCCATGGCTTTTTTAGGATGGTTTCGGATTGAAGAAAACCAAGTGAAAAGAAGGGTATTGCTCATATAATCATCCAAATGCCCATGATTTTATATGTGCACCCATAGTTCTTTTCTATTTATATGAGCATTACTCATTCTCGCAATTTACTCAACTCCTCCGATTCTCTTTCAACAAATCTTTTCTTCAAAATGAATCTAAATGATCCAAATCGTCCACCACACTACTCGTATATATAATCATCCAAATGCTCATAAATTCGCCATTGAAAGTGCCCTAAAAAAAACTCGGGTGGATCCAAATTGAATGAACACGTAGTTATGGTGCAATGCAAGGATAGTAAACCATCATTAATTTATCTGTCAAAACATCATTAATTTCTTTGTCAAACAAATCCACGATGTTATAATCACCCAAAAGGGGAAAAGTTCTTCACCAAACTAGTTTAGTTAGACTTTTGCATAAGAAAACTAGTCTGACCTTAAAAAAAACTACTATAACAAAGAATATGAATGATTGGTTGGGTATATAGTAAAGGTTGCAATCATGGAAGTTTGTTGATGATCGCTTTATATATTTTTAAAAAAAAACAAACTTCATGTCATCATGTCCGATCCTACCTACTATCCTATATATTATACGATTAGTTATGTAATAGATATTGTATCAACCGGCCTGTTGTATAGATAACACATAAAATAAGTTGTACGTAATTAAACATATTTCAGTAAGAGAATTACATTCATCAAAAAAAAAAAGAAGAGAATTACAAGGTATAATAAACCTTTCGAAATGGTTAACGGTCGCATTCTCCTCGTACATACGGCAAGAATCATTAACCGCAATACTATATAATCGATGATTTTTAGTTTTTTTTTTATACTGATTCGATCACTACCTAACTTTGTGGCTGGATTGTGTTTATTAAATAAATTAGCAAGCTGATTATTTTTTACCCTACAAATGAAACATATTATTCGAATCATGTGATCATTATTAATAGTAGAGAAGTTTATGCAACATCATCAATAAGTTATTATCCAAAATACGGAGTATAAAACAATACCATCTGAATTATAATCCGTGATACCAAACACGGAGCATTGTATAATTTATGTAAACTACTAGCTTGGATCAAAGTATTAGTACGCTGACTATTATAGAAAACAATTTTAAACAACATTAGAATATATATAATCCACCAAATTTCCATTTAACCTTAAAATAATTTGAGAAAACTTTGTGTTAATATATCATGAACATTAAAATAGATTAAATTTGTTTTATTTTCGTTTCCACCGTCCGTAACTAAGTAGATATATCCTAATTATTAAATAATTCATAATCTTTTTATAAGATGATTTTGTTTATAAAAAAAAAAAATCCTAAAGAAGGTTTGTGAGAAAACCCCTTAAATTACAAAATAAAATTTAAAACCCCTTAAAATCTTATCTACATTGAAATCGTGGTATTACCGATTCGAAATATAAAATTAATTATCGGCGTTATCAATGAAAAAAACAAAATGAAACCGTGAAGAATCTCTTGCTGTGCAGCCGGAGAAAAAAAGGGATCAGAAAGACAAAGTCAGAGAAGAATAGGTGGTTTTTGGGAAGCAGTGGAGCAGCCCACAGATCAAGGCCACGTGTGACGTGTCTACCGTTTTCTTCTAGAAACCTTGGGCGCTTGGATTCATCATTCATGGATCATGGAGATGGAGCCACCCCTTGTTTCGAATCAAGATTTCCTGTCGTACCAGCTTTCAAAAAATGTCCAAGTTCATTTTTACATGCAACCAAAAAAGGTTCCTTTTTTACACAAATTTTGAGGTCTTACTCTACAATACAAATGTCAAGTGATAAGTGATAGTGCTTTCAAAATAACAGTCCGTTGGGGGTGTCAAAAATATCTTATATATTGGATAATCCGATCCGTAAAAATTCGAATCCTGCGGAATATTATCCAAATTTGATTTGATCGGAGAAAATTAGCCGGATCATCGCATCGAATCGTTTAACCCCTAGATATTTGCGGTATAATACTATACATATATATATTTCATGCAATAATATAAAGTTTAATAGTCTAAGTAGTTTTATGTGCTTCGACTCTTTAATAATACCTTTTTTATTTGTTTTTCAATTAATTTTCAACATATTTAACTCCATAAATAAAATTAAAGATCAATAAATCATAAATACTCCCTCTATCCGAAATAAATGGGGTTTGACCCAAATCTCATGTCCTATAATCTACGGGGTTTTGAATTTTTATATGTTTATCTTTCTTTGTAATTGTCATCTGTCCAAGAAATATGAATGGTATACTTTTCAAGTAAAAAAGAGGAAACATTATTTATTTTAAGACAAAATTAAAGTATTTCTTTATTTGTGTGCACAAGGTTAAAAGTTAAAACCCTATCTAATATGGGACAGATGGATTATATATTTAATACTTTTTTATTTTTTAATTATTCTTTCTCCTTCATTTATGTGAATTGTTATTCGGATCATTTTTTGTGAAATTTACCGATTGAATGAGTTATTTGAAATTTAAATATAAAAAATACAAATATAAATATCCGAATATCCAACATAGATATTGTTGAGCCCAAAACTTTCAGCAAAGTTACACCAAAAGATCATGCTCCCGACTCCCGATTACCGGCTCTTGGCCTTGACCGAGGGTCTTGTAGCACCAACGGGATCCCAATATCATCGAGATTTGTTGTAACCTCTTTGACCAGATCGTGTTCAACATTCCAAATGCCTATTTTCAAGGGAAATTTACTCAATAACCTACCAACGTGAAAGACCCATTCAAAGGCCTATTTTTTAGGAGGAAGTTACACATTATCTTTTACTTACTTTAACTATAATTAACAAGAGTTATTTCAGCCATGTAAATGGAGACTACGACTCACACATTGTAATGCTCTCTCAATCTCATGTGTAATCAGACCTCGTAACTCATATCATTTTAAAGTCCTCTAGCATTCGAATGACCTTCTAACGGGATCCTAGATCCTGGACACCAGTTTGTAATCTCAAGTTCATAATTAATTAAAGGAGATAATCAATTCTTCTTATAATTTAGCTTGTATAAAATCCAAAGGACACAAACTATATTCACTAGCGAGAATCCAAGAAAAGTGTCTGGGCGCCACTCGCCAGAATCTAAAGTACAAACGGATTAGGATTCTCGATTCCTAACGCCAGCAAAACAGACATCTTTCGCCAGCAGGATTAGGATTCTTGATTCCTGATGCTAGTAAAACAGGCATATTTCGCTAGCAGGATTAGGATTCTCGATTCTTGAGCTAACAAAATAGGCGTCTTTCATCGCTAGATTAGGATTCTCGATTCTTGACGCCAACCAGTGGGCATCTTTCACCAGAAACACACCAACAGACAGTCATCTCCCATCAGGGAACACCAACCAATTAACGAGCATCTTTTTCCAGAGTGTACCACAATAAAAGCGAGTTAGTTTCACGCGGACAGGGGCCCATTTGGGTGGAACTGGTAGCATTGGCTAAGGACACCCTACTTCTTAAGACACAATTGTATACCCACATTGGCAAGTACCTTCTACATGGGTTTCTTACTCATTCAAGCCTCCAACTTCTAGAGCACAAGCCCTCTACTCTCGAGGCACAGTCCTCCGGCTTCTAGAACCCAATCCCCCAACTTTTGGGGAACGAGACCTCAACTATGAGCACCATGTTCTCCACATCACATTTACAAAGTCAACACCTCATGATAAGACATTCAATGACTCGCGCTAACGGTAGCTTTTACGCAAGTGGTGAAATTCATCTCGCCCATCTCCTCACGTCAATATACAAGATGAATTTGGGGCATTGTTGAGCCTAAAACTTTCAGCTAAGTTACACTAGAAGATCATGCTTCCGACTCCCGAATACCGGCTCTTGGCCTCCGACTGAGGGTCATGTAGCACCAACGAGATCCCAAGATTTTTGGGATTTGTTGTAACCTCTTTGACCAGATCATGTTCGGCATTCCATATGCCTGTTTTCAAGGAGAAGTTACTCAATAACCTACCAACATGGAAGACCCATTCAAAGGCCTATTTTTTAGGAGGAAGTTACCCATTATCTTTCACTTACTTTAACTATAAAAGGGTTATTTCAGCCATGTAAATGGAGACCACGACTCACTCTCATCCACACATTGTAATGCTCAGAAATCTCATGTGTAATCAGCCCTCGTAACTCATATTACTCTAAAGTCTTCTAGCATCCGAACGACCTTCTACGGGATCCTTGATTCTGGACGCCAGTTTGTAATCTCAAGTTTACAATTAATTAAAGGAGATAAGCAATTCTTCTTATTTGTATTGTGTTTTGGAATTAAACCCCAATATTTTATTTAACAATTAAGATCTTTCCAACTCTACTAATAGAGTTTTTTTACAATTCTAGTGGAACTAAACCCCAATATTTTGTCGTTGTTGCTCATGCGTTGCTAGACCTGGGTCCGGTTCCCGGTACAGTTCCGGTTCCGGTGTGTCCACCCCCGGAATCGGTGAACCGGCGGTTCCGGAATCAAGAACCGGCGGTTTCAGAACCGATGGTTCCAAACTGGGTGGAACCGGCGGTTCCACTAATAAAAAAAATTAAAATAGCGTAACCACGGTCGCGGTTTGACTAACGCGACCGCGGAATGAAAACCGCAGCCGCGACCGCGGTTTTCATTCAGATGTTAAAAAAATAATTTTTTATTTTTTTTAATATGTCCGGTTCCGATTCCGGAATCGGGAGGAACCGTCCGGAACCGGAATCGGACCCAGGTCTATGGGTTGCCATCCTTTTTTAATGTTATTTTAGATCTTATTTTTTTTATCTATACTTTTTAACGATTTATTATTAAGAAAGAATTTAAAAAAATAGTTATATTTTTTTGTAATTTTACTCATTTTTTTCTTCTAAAATTTAGTTTATAATACCGAATGAGCAGCAAATACCTAGCTACTCCCTCTGTTTCACAATAGATGTCCATAGAGACTTCTTTTTTTTGTTTCATAATAGATATCCATATAAAAATTTTGTCTATTTTTTTTATTTATACCTCTAATAATTATACCACATTAATTATATATACTTCTCCCAAAATCAACTTTTAAGAATAGAAAATATGATTTAATAGCAGTAATTTTGGGATAATTTTGTTCCCCTAATATATATACAATTTTATCTATACCGTGAAACTCATGGAGTATTTTTGTGTGCGAAGTACCTACTACGTATTCAATTCGAACTCCAGACCTAGCTAATAAAACCAATGTAGGCCACACAACTAAATTTTTTAAATTAACAAAAGGAGAAAGTTTCGTATAAAAAAAAGGAAAAAGGCGCCCAAAAGCTTCTAGAAGACAATTGAAATATACGCCTAATTCTCCGTTTTCCTTTTATTACAATAGCTCAAAGCTTCTAGAAGACAATTGAAAGCATTCGCCTAAATTTCGGTTTTTTTATTTATTAAAATAGTAAGCTTTAGCCTTACATACGGATAGGATACCCCACCCCCACTCAGTTTAATTCATTTTTTAAATCAATATCTACTCTCGCATTATTTCTGTTATCTCCAAACTCCAAAAGGTACCTTCCAATCTTCCATGGTTCCCACCCATATTTTAATACTACTACCCGCTAATTATAGTTGTGTGCAAAAAACTACCCATAACAAATTAAATAACAAATTTGCCCTTATCAAATTAACATATCCCGTTATTTGCCCTTATCTAATGAAATTCAAATGCTGATGGCTCTGATATTTGCATTGTTACTAGTCACAAGATCAAAGTGAAAGACAAATCAACTACAAAACCGCAAATCATACATCAAAACTGTTGTATAGTGTAGATGTACATAAACAAAATTAATAGTACCAAAAGAATAAAGGCTCAGAAGAATTCCAAAAAAGGGACGAAAAGAAGAGAAGAAGAGGCACTTGCTCGCATACACAATCTCTTCAAAAACTATGAAATCAGAAGTTTTCCAACATCAAATTTGCCAAACACACACTAAAATCATTAAATTTTTACTAGTAAAACATCAATTTCTACTATTTAAACACAAAAACCCAAATACTATATTTTTGAAATTTCGAACCAATTGTCTTACCTAGAGAAATCCAACGCATTTGATGCCTTTAATCAAAGCATAAATTACCAATTTGTGTCCTCGTTCTCTTGAAGAAATCGAATCAATCATGTTGTAGCCATTTTCGTTATCCTAGTGTTTTTTTTTTTTTATCATGCATGTTCAAGGAGATTTGGGTATTTGTCCTTCACAAGTGGGATATGATAATTTGATAAGGGCATATTTGTAAGTTAATGGGACATTTAACGGGTTAGGACATTGGGTGGCATTGTGCAAATAAATTTTTGCAAAGAGTGGTTTACAGAGAAATCAGTTTTTACATGTGACTTTTTGCACAAAGCTATAATTAGCAGGTGGTTTGTCAAATTCACCCAATAAATAAATTTCACTTTTGCAATAATAAATACATGTATCGAAAGACTTGTCGACCAAAATCAACTTTTTCCCTCAGTCCATTTTCTTGTTGAATTTTGTGTCTACAGTCAACTTCTTCTTCTTCTTATTCGTCAAGAAACAACTTTATGAATCAAGAAAAAATATACTCCATTCATTATGGTAAATTTGTCATTTATAGCTTGATTTTTTTGTTTAATAAAAATTGTCATCTAACTTATTTTAATTCATTTTTTTCAATATTATCTATACTAACTAAAAATATTTATATAAATCTAAAACAAGGTGGAAAATCTTAACAAAATTAAATATATTTAAGTCAAAATAAGTAATTTCTTTATTTTTAAGACAAACTCTAAAATAACAAATTTATTCGAATGAAAAAAGTACGAAGTATATGTGATCAGAGGTGATCAAATTAATATTGTATGTGCAAAAGAAAATCTAGACTATTTTTTCTTAGAAAATTTTGACTAAGTTAATTAGCCGAATGAGTAAATCAATAAAATGTAGCGGTAAATGTCTAAATTAATTTCATTGCATTCTCTCAATCCGTTTTCATCATTTCGAATACATAATTATTAATATATTTTTCATATTCCAAAATCGTTCAACTCATTTATCAATCAATGTTTATATTCACCATACTACCACATATTGATATAATGATATGTGAGAAATTTTAGCTCATTCATGACCCGTTAAAAAAAAAAAAAAAAAGCTCATTCATGACCCAAAAAAATAATAATTTGAGCTCATTCATTAACCTTAAAATTAAAATACTCCGTACATTTTATACATACCCAAAAAAGTTAGGTGGATAGATTAGAGTCTATGCAAAATTAGGAAAACATACAAATATACAATGGCTGTCCAGCTCAAAATTTTCGGATTCCATTCCATGATACCAAATTACCAATGATTAATTATGCGTCTCATTCATAGATGCTCTATTAATATTATTCAAATTTCCTTTACAGTATTTACTATTTAGTACACTATAATTTTTTTTCCCCAAATTCCCCCCAAGAATTATAAATGCGACAGGGGGCACCCGAATACCACCACACCCGCAACGCCAGCCAAAAACCAGCTATATAAAAACAGCCCCCCTAAACCCTTCGAACCCACCGATTCAGATTCTCTTCCTCCATTTAAAACCTCTCTCCTTCCTCAATCAATCGCCCCTAAGCTCAATTCCCCCAATTTCTCAAATCCCCCTACACTCTGTCAATTCGGACATAATCTCCAATGTTTCAAACCCTAACCCTCCCTCCTTCCACCTCCCCGCTCCAATTCCAATCTCAGCTTCCCCCCTCCGACCGCCGATCTCCCAAATCCGCCTCCGTCCGCTGCACGGCCGCCGTCCGGGACCGACCGACGACCTCCATCTCGCCGCCGACGAGCCTCTACGAGGTGCTGAGGGTGAAGCGCGACGCTTCCTCGACGGAGATCAAGCTGGCCTACCGCAACATGGCGAAGCTCTGCCACCCCGACACCTCCGACGACGGATCCGACGGCCGCGATTTCATCGAGATCCGCCAGGCCTACGAGACGCTCTCCGATCCGGCGAGCAGGGCGGTGTATGACATGTCGTTAGGGTTTGGCGGGAGAGTGGGGAGGCTGACGTCAGCGTCGTTTGGATGCGACTCTGTTTCGGTGGCCGCCGGACGACGTCGTTCTGGGTTTAAGCCGACGCGCAGGTGGGAAACGGATCAGTGCTGGTAGAAAGACGAAAGTAGAAACAGATAATTTTATTGTCCTTTTTTTTTCTTTTTTCTATCATCTCCTTAACATGGCAACAAATTTTCTGTCTCTCTTCCCGGACTTGATTGCTCAATATATTTTTTCCATTTTTATTTTTAGATTTTTTTTTTCAAGGTCGGTGAAAAAGTTGAGGAATTTGTGGCGGAGGTTTAAGAATGAGGCGGGAGAAGCCGCCGCCTGTAAAAAAATGTAGTGGTTGTAATCCTTCTCATGTAAATAGCAATTTATTATTTTTTCAGCCCTATATAATTTCAATAAGAATTTTCAAACAAGAACTAAATTAAAAATAAAATTAAAGATGGGAATCAATTTGAATCCCAAGTGATCACATCACATTTAAGAAAATACAAATGTGCAAGGCTGGAAGCCATGGTTAATGTGGAATCAATTTGAATCCCAAATGCCATTGTCTTCAACGTGAGCACAAGAAAATGCCCAAAAGGAGGAAAAGAAACACCCATCAAGGTTGCTCACTTTACCCTTCACAAAGGGCTGGTTCCACTCCCACTTACGGACTTCTAGATATTAAAAATACTGGTTTTTGTAAAACTAAAAAGTTGCGTTAAAAGTGTGAAATGTTAATAATATAAATTATCTTCAAAGAGACTCGGGTAGACCAATATAACATAAGCATGTGCTTGTATGGATACATATAACATAGTATAACAGCCTAAAAATTCTTGTTTTTATCTGGCGCACCACTGAGCCTTAACCACGCTTAAACCATTGTTGTTTACTTGTTTTGCACCATTGCACAACCTTATTGAAGGTTGTCCTTTCACCGCCTCTCTCATCACCGAGCGACTGCCCTTGCGCCGCCGCATCAGTCATCCTTGTGCCGGCTACTTCTGATCTGTCACCCCTGATCTTGGACCATTATCGATCTTTCTTACCTATGTTTAAGTGTCAATTGGCTAACCTTGTTGTACTTAAAATGTGTGTTGGGAATAAAAACATATTTCACATTGAAAATTTAAAGAGAAATATATATTTTAAATTATTACTTCTATTATTAATTGATTTTTAGGATGAAATTTTACTAAACTTGTATAATAGGCCCATTTATCTCCCCCACCGGCCCACAAATATTCTTGAGAGACAGTGTTTTTGGTTCGTTAAACGTCGCGTACTAAAAGTACTAATTACCGAAATCATGTGTAGTAAAGTTCTGCATATAAGAGAGAATTCATCTAAAAATCCTTTTTTTTTGGGGGGTTGCGGGTTTTCGGGGCTCGAACCTACTTTGCAGGTTGCGGTGCCGACTAGTCCCGTGCCTCCTCGCATCCTGCCCTGGGCTACGGGAAGGGGTTAAATCGCGGAGTGTAGCGACGGTGGAATTAGGGCGTTTTTTCTTTTTGTTTCTTATTTCTTTTCTTTTTTAAGTTTTTTTTTTGGTGGAATTAGGGAGTTTCTCCTTTATGGTGAGAACATGAGAGAACTTGCAATATGTTTACACGTATACATGTAAAAAAGCTCCTTATCCTCATTCTCATTCTGTTCCTTTTGGCTTTTGAAACTTGCCGGATATTTTTCATACTGTCCCTACTATAACTATGTCATCCATGACTTATGACGAAGTTTATGAGAATCAATAAAAAAAAATATAATGTGCCCAAGAACACTAAAGATTTACACATGAGAAGACCAAATTGGATTTTGCTGGCTCGAAATCATCCAATTCAATCAACTACACAAGTTCAATCTTGAAACATCTGCTGCGCGTTCTGGGTCGACATCAAGTATTAATTGTGGAGCTTATATGTACAAATGTCCTACACGAATACACATGATCACAAACGAAGAAAGTTCTTACAAGTCACATAGAAGTCCTTGGATTTTGCTGGTAGCGCACTCCATTAACTGATACAGAAACCAGCCAACTATGAACATACAAGTTAATGATCTGTGCCAAAGTATCTGTCACCGAACTCGCCCATCCCTGGAACAACACGAAACTCTTTGTTCAACCCGGTCTCAATCTCAGATGTTACTATCTTCACTCTAGGGAAAGCTTTGCAGACTGCGTGAACTCCTTGGGGTGCCTGACCAGCAAAATGCAGTCACGGGATTATCACCAACTATTTCATGACAATGTTAGGTTTTAACTTTGAGTTAGAGATGGAGAGGTAGGAAATGTTACAGAAATTAGACTGAGGAATATGATGTTAGACTCCGGCACACCCTTCTTTATGATCAAGGATATAGCTTGAACAGCACAATTTCCTGCACTTCCATTTTGGCAAAAGATGAGTAAATAATGGCAATAAAAAATCATCAGGTATGCAATGACTTTGAAAGTGCACCTGTTCCAAGAATTGGATCCAGAAGAAGCACGTGCCTATCTGGTATATCTTGTGGTAGTTTTTCATAGATTAGCTGACAACAATATCAACAAGGTAAGAAAATGGTCTGATGTAACAAACAAGCAAGCAACTGTAACTCTGTAAGATATCAATGTCAGCAAATTGAATGGTGAACAACGTCAAAGAAGATATACAGACCTGCTGACCAGTGTCACCTTCTCGATGTATAAGAATCTTTCCAATTTTAATACCTTTACAACAAGCGCGTAGTGCATTCTCCATGCTCTCACCACTGTAATAAACGATTCACCAAAATAAAGAACATATTGATGTAACAAGTTCAAGTTCAAGCTCATAGTTCAACATCAACTAAAGAATGGACAAATGATTCATAAATCCTGGTCAGTCACCTGATCAACATTTCTAAATGACATAGGAAAAATAAAAGGGAAGCTAAAACCATGGCAAATCTGCCCTCAGATAAGAAAGTAAACAATCATGATTACAATTAAAAAATACAGAGTACTAAGATATACTAATATGCTAGAATATTAAGCTACAAAATGAATGACATGTACCTTCTTATAATGGCCACTCCACATAGTCTCTTGCAGAAATCAACACCAGTATATACAGATCCTACAATGACACAGGAAATAATTTTTCAAAAAGACAATCTATACAGCTTCTATTCAGAATTCAGATTAGATGAGACAAGCTAAATCATCTTCATATAGTTTAGAATTCTGGCGAGGCTGGCATATAACACAGGAAATAATAGTTTTTCAAAAAAAAAAAAAACTTGGGCAGAAGATAAGAGCTTGCTGGTTGTAGAGCATCAAATGAAACACTAAGATCAATAGCAACCATTTACATACCAGTTGGAGTGATAACTTGCTTTTCAATGAATGGAAGATGCCCCAAACCATGCTCAACAACCTAATCAAAAAGATTAAAAAAACAAAAAAACGTGAGTCACGATCAAGGGTTAACCATCCTAAGGTACAATCCCAATAAGACGACACTTACTAAGCGAATCAACCGATCAGCATAAAAGACAAAGTCATGAGTGGTTGTTTGAGCATCCCGTAGAAGTGTATGCATGCCCCGTATCTGAAGAGTGAGCATAGAGTTGTCATCAGATTGGAAAGGAATTCAACTCAACAATGCAAAAATTACACATGACATCATGATGATGACAGGTAGTACCTGGAAGGTGGAATTGATGACATATAGGTTTGGGTAAATTTTACAAAGATCATGCTGACCAAGTTTGGTGCGAATATGTTGCACAATTAAATCTACAGCCACATGATTTTCGCCACCACGAGGAATGATAATATCAGCATACTTCTTTGTTGGAAGTACGAAATCATCAAATGCAGGCTTCACAAATCTGGAGTACTGCACATTTCAACATGAAAAAAGTCATTTTTAAGCGTACAATATTACTATAATTAAGTTGTGTATCTCACATTATAAAAACATTATAAATCGAGAAAGGACGGCTAACCTGATCTAGAATTGTTGCGATATCTCTACCTTTCTCAGCAGTATCACGCCTTATCCTCCTTGCCAGGCGTACATCAGCATCTGCTTTAGTATAAAAATGCAAGGTGAAGAATAAAAAGACAAAAGTACAAAACCATAGCTGGATTGTAAAGAGGTGAGCAGGAGAAAAATAAACAGAACCTGTATCAACAAAAACTTTCATATTCATCAGCTCACGAACACGTGGATCGTGGAAGACTAGTATTCCTTCCAAAATTATTACATCTGATGGATTCACCTGCCAAACACTTGTGTGAGCAGTGAATATACTTGCAATCAAGTGAAAATTAGAAAATATGGCATTTCAAGTATAAAAGAGAGATGAGAACTATTACATTTACAGGACAGATAAACTTTCTAGTTAATAAGTTCATATGCTAAAAGGAGGGACATGAAACATTCAGGAATATTGTAGAGCACATAGGACAAACTTTTGTCACTGCAACAAATGTAACTGAAGATAAAATAGTTCACATAATCTTAATGAAGAGAAAATACCCTTCGTGCAGGTAAGGCGTCATTTTTGTAACTCTTGCTGTCATACTTTGGGATGTCCACAGATTCTCCGTGCCTTAGTTTCTCCATAGTAAAAAGCAACTTCTCAGTGTCAAATGCATCTGATCAATGAGAAGAAAAGTGTGAATACTCATGATCATGGATATGCTTGCGGACAATAAATAGAGAATGACAAGGTTTCTTTAACTGAAACACTTTTTCTTATGGCAAGCAAGCAACTAGAGTAAATTTTCTTCAAATAGAAACTAGAAAGCTCACCAGGATGATCAAAATTGTAGTCTTGAACATGTGCAAGTTCATCTTCCATCAGATTATGATAAAAAGAATCCTGTAATTATTTGTGACATACATTTCAAATTTCACAGTGGACTTATAAATAAACATGCCTAAGATGTCCAATAATAATCTTGCTTTGTGTAACACTTTTTATTAAAAACGTTACCTGATTCACAAGAACAACACGCTGATCATGAAGCTGCTGAATGATCATACCACATACTGTATTCTTCCCTGAAGCAGCACCTCCAGCAACTCCTGTGAGATGTAATGTAAAAATGAAACAAAGCTCAAAGAAAATCCGTACAGAATAAAAAAAAACAAGTAAAATGTAATATGGCGAGCTGAATCAGGGCAAATTTTGTGCAGAAAAGAGAAATTTGAAAGAAAATTTATAAATGAATGCTTAGTGCTTACCGATAACAAAAGGCTGCTTATAAAAATTTCCGGTGGTAGAAATTGGAGCTGATATCCTTGACTGCAAACTATCCATTCGGAATCCAGAAAAATGGGGCCCTGATGAAGCTTCAATCATGTCTACAACTGATTTTGTATCCATTTGATAAAACTGCAACTGCAACATCAACATACACGTAGAGTGGGATCGATTAGCAAGACACAACAAAATACAGCAATCCACACCGTACAAGAACTAAATTGAAAGGGCCCTAACCCCTAAAACGACGGATATCAAAATCACATCATTTCATAATCAAGTTAGACCTAATCACATAGGCTAAGTGACTGCAAACAAATTTCAATTTGAAAACTTGGACATTACTCCGAGACAATCTGAAAATGCAGATACCGAACACTATGCATATACCTCCGACTACGTTTGGGTAGAGGGGGAGAGAGGAGCAAATTGAAGGACGATTTTGTAAACAGGTTAGGTGGGAGGGAATTGGGAAAAGTAAAATGTAATAAAACGGCCTCCAAGTTGAGAGAAATTACATGAGTGACATGGGTATAGTTTGCAGCTGAGAGATGGGCTTTTGGTAATTCTACGTGGACAGTGACGGGGAAAGTGACGCGGAGATACGGACAAATCAGATTGGCACTCCACGTAGGAGTCGAGCACATGTAGGACCCCCCATTTTGCAATTGGATGCCAAATGTGCCATGCCAAGTTTTGATGTCAATATCTTAATTAAAATAATCATATCTTAAAACACCCCTTAACTAGAGACTCCAATAAGACCTCTTTCGCCGGAAAACTCCGTTTTTTGAACGCCGGAAAACCTTTTCGTCCATCTCTTCCCCCAAATGGCGCACGCCTTGCCTTCCATGGAGGTGGATGTGATGGATGTCGACGACCCACCGCCCTCTAACCCCCCATTGTCGCTGGCTCTGCGGTCCTCTCTTCCCCATCTAAAATCAATAACCTCCTCTTCCAGAATACTGCAGCTTTCCCTACTCCAAGTGAAGCCTTCCAACTAGCCCAAACCAAGAATTCAGTCCCTAATCCAGTAAGTCCTACTCTATCCTACAAAGACACAGTTGCTCATGGTACTGTGGCTTCCGGTTCTGCATCGGATGAAGACTTATGGAAAGAGCGGCCTGAACTTTATGACACCAATAATGATTCTGATATTATCTCAGAAGATCCGACGTGCCCAATCCTCACACTTTCTGCTAAAGATAAATGGGAGTTGTGAAGGCCTTGGATTCGTTCTTTGATTGTTCACATGTTTGATCGAGGCCCGGGATATACAACTCTCAAGTAGAGATTGGAACAAAAATGGGAGCTTAAAGGCAAACTGACGCTGGTTGACATTGACAACGCACACTATGTTACTAAATTCTCCAATGATGATGATTACAACCATGTCCTAACCCAAGGACCATGGATGATTGACGATCACTATCTTATGATTCAGAGGTGGAAACCAAACTTTGACCCTTACACAGACAAGCAAAAGATCCTTACCGCTTGGGTTAGAATCCCGGGTCTTAGTCTGGAGTATTTCAATGAAAGTTTTCTTCGGAGAATAGGCAACTTAATTGGCCAAGTCACACAGATTGATCGCACTACTGCAAAAGTTTGTGCGATTTGGAGTTGAAATAGATTTGTCCAAACCGTTCTTATCAAAATTCCGTTTTAGGTGGCGTACTTGGCCAGTCTAATATGAAGGTATTAGGATGCTTTGCTTTCTATGTGGATGTATCGGACACCGAAAGGAAGATTGTCCACATATCGAAAAAGCCACTAACAACAATGATAGCACTGGCGAGAAAGAAGAACTGCCGATAACTGATAATTCTGACCCTTATGATGCTGATGATTTTGGTCCTTGGATGCATGTGGTTAAACCGGTACGTCGTCCTTCTCAGGATAAGGCTTCTCATAATTCGTCATCAAAAGAACAAGACTCCTCCAATCAAAACCAGTGGAAGGGACAAACTCAAGGCAAGGGATCGCATGTAAAGCCCAGTGCAAGCAATACAAGCCCTACTCGTCAACCTAGTCAAGGTAACCGACGGCTCTCCAATTCCGGCTCACGATTTACGGCGCTTGCCAATGAGGGAACCGATGAGGTTCTACCGGAAAATGCTACTTCTCCGATGGTTTCTGATTCTTATCTGTCTGCTGACGTGGAAAAGGTTCAAGATTTGGCGCATGCCAAAAATTCAAAAGATAGTTTTGATGAGAATATTCCGAATCACGGAAATCAAGGAAATGATATCGTAACGAAGGAAGGTTCAAAGAAAATTTGTGAATCAACACCTCAACCTGTCAATCAGCAAATTATGGCAAAATCATATCCAAAAAAAGAAAGATAAAAAAGATATCAAAGATAATGCTTTATCTTTGACCAAGAAACCACAAGGAAAAAAGATGATAGCAGAATTCCTTCCTTTGGAAACAGCCAAACCAATCCGCTACTTTGTCGCATCTCGATGCCCAGCCAAACCTCTAAAGCCTTACTTAGGCTTTCTGAGGCAGTAGAAGCTTTCTCGTATTCTTCAGTTTTTGCTAGGCTCCCATCCTTCGGGAATCTTATCAATGACGATTTTTTAATGATTAATATCAACATGATCATCTGGAATGTTCGGGGCGCAGGGAACTCTAGGTTTCTTACCACCTTGCGCGAGCTTATTCGATGCCATCAACCTAGTGTTATTGCTCTAATCGAACCACGTATTAGTGGTGCTCGTGTTGATGACGTTTGTAGGCATATTGGCTATGATGGTATGATTAGAGTGGAGGCTCAGGGTTTTTCTGGTGGTATATGGCTTTTGTGGAAGACTTCGGATTTTGTCATCACCCAGATTTCTTTACATCATCAGCATATCACAGTCGAAATTTCTCGCCGTGGGAAAGAACCTTGGCTTTTGTCAGCAATTTATGCAGCACCAAATTCTACTAATCGCATGAACCTTTGGAGGCACCTAGAGTCCTTTGCTCGTTTGAATAACAAACCTTGGCTTCTGACTGGAGATTTCAATGCAACTTTGGAAAGTCACGAGCGCACTGGTGTTAGTTTTAGAATATGTTGTTAGTTGAAGGTCAGATTCGGATCTTGTAGACCCCGAAGGGTAGTCAAGACAGTTTGAGTAGACCCCGAAGGGTAATCTCGTGAGTAGACCCGAAGATAATCTCGTTGGGTGTAGACCACAAGGATAATCACCGCCAAATAGTTAGTTTATGTTAGAACAAAAGTAAACTTTAAGCATAAACAAAACGTGACTTGATAAAGGCAACGAGTCACTGGATGAGATCTAGTTTTCCTTCAACGTTTATTTCCCTTATTAATGCCAAGGGTTCTACCACAATAACGTTGTGAGATAAAACGTTCCTATACAATGAACATGTGGAAAGCATGTATCATCATTGCATATATACGCACCTCATTCTTCAATAAGTGTTTGTAATTTGATTTGGAAAACCTCAAAATACAATCTTGTGATTTTTCACACAATTCTCGAACTCTCTTCATGAGAGGCGCCCACCCTTATTTATACGCCAAGAGGGGTGGTGGTTATAGAAAGAGAAAAAGTTAGTTAATTTGTTGAGAAAATTAAGGAGGAAAACAAGGGAGTTTGTTGCAACCAACTTTTGTAACTTCCCTTAACAACTTTTTGAAATTCAAATCCATCCTTATCCAAAACTCAAAAGACAAGGCCCAAAATGGCCCAATTGTCGTGCGACCCAACACCCATGGTAGAGCTAGCTTCGAGCTAGCTTAGCTAGCCATCACTCCCAAAATATAAAATGTGTATAACATTTATATAAAGTTTATTGAAGCTACCGCGAAGCCAAAAGGTCAACGCTTGAGCTCAAACCGAGCTAAAACCCAAAACAAGCTCATAACTTGAGCTAGCTTGTTCTAGGTGTTCCAAGCTTTGGATAGCTCTCAATTTTTTCCAAATAGTCTTAGAGCTTCATTTCTCACTATAGGAATCATAACATAACCAATCAAAATACCAAAATTGGCTATACATACAAAACAAGGTAAATCAATGCCCACGACGCGCCTAGGGTTTGGCCACATAGGCGCTTGCTTGCTTCCGGTGCCACGGCGCACCAGCGCCGATGCATCGCACCTTGCGCGCATCTTCAAGCGACACCCCAACTCTCAACACATGCAAGGTTCCCCACGCCCTCGCCCTTTGGCACATGCCACTGCCGAGACCCGCGTTGGTTTTACCGAGCAAGGGCGCGCCCATGGGCACCGATGTCTCTAGGCCAACGCCAAGTGCCACGCCTAGCCTCCTATGATTCCTTCTTTCTCTTTCAACCCTTAGAAATACTTTAGGGTCGATCACTAGACCGTGCCTCCCACACACCCTATGCCTAAGCGATACCCTTAGTAATTCCCACACTTAAACATTCATAACTCACACCAAATGGATTGATGACTTTTCACAAATCACCAACATTCCTCCCCCATTTGTGCAACGTCATAAATATGAACTTATTTAAACCAACTCTATGTGTAGAAATAAATGTCCTTGGACTTGAATTTATAACTTGTAACAATTACAATCATGCACTAAAGAATCATGGTGTTCTAAGAATTGAACCACATCAACTTGTCTAAGTACACGTCATAAGAATTACACATGAGTTACTTAGCGTATATAGGCTATACTTGACGCTTTTGAAGAAGGCTCTTTCGTCCCATATCTTTTTCACATATGCTTATAAACGAGTCATCCTTGAACTCTCTTGGAAGAAGCCTCATACTTCCACATATGCTTAGTTGAGTTTTCTAACTTGCACCTACAATTCCAATTTCCAAAAACTCATTAATGAAAACTTGTTTCAAAACTTCCTTTACATGTAGGCTAGAGCAAATACCTTGATGGGAATTTTGTATGCTCTCCAACTCTATGTCTTTGGCTTACCACATTGAATTCAGCCCTACACATTTCGGTAAGGGGGAATTGGGCGTCCAAATCATAGGGTCTCTTAGGATTTTAACCCCATCCCTCGCGATGCCTTAGACACCAAATCTTTTGCCAAACTCTTGGTTAAGTGATCGGCAAGGTTATTGTGTGTTCTCACAAAGACAACCGAGATGACTCCATGTGTGATCAATTCTCTAATGGAACTATGCCTCACACCTAGATGTCTTGACTTCCCATTATACACTTGGCTATAGGCCTTTGCCAACGTGCTTTGACTATCAAAAAAGATAGCAATAGGGGATATCGGTTTTGGCCACAAGGGTATCTCACTCACGAGATTCCTAAGCCATTCCGCCTCCTTGCTAGCCGTGGCAAGAGCAACAAACTCCGACTCAATAGTCGATGTTGTTATGCAAGATTGCTTCTTGGATGCCCAAGATATTGCGCCACCACCCAATAGGAATACCCAACCACTTGTCGACGAGTGATCTTCCATATTGGTGATCCAACTTGCATCGGTATAACCTTCCAAAGTAGAAGGTGTACCCATGTATACAATACCATAAGTCATTGTTCCTTTTAAATATCTAAGCACTTTTCTTAGAGCGTTCCAATGACTCACATTTGGTCGACTAGTATAACGACTCAATTTGCCCACGACATATGCTATATCGGGGTGTGTACTCGTCATTGCATACATCAAGCACCCTATCACTTGCGAATACTCAAGTTGAGAAATTGGTTCTCCTAGGTTAGGAAGGAGTTTCTCACTAGGATCCATAGGCGTGCTAATCAGCGTGTCTTTATCACATTCAAAACATTTCACCACTTTCTCGATGTAATGGGATTGTGTTAGGGTCAAGCCCTTGCCATCCCTCTTTATCTTAATTCCTAAGATCACATCGACCTCTCCAAGATCCTTCATGGAGAACTTAGTAGACAAGAATTTTTTTGTCTTGTCAACTATCATTCGGTTTGTACCAAATATAAGCATGTCATCAACATATAGACATATTATAACTCCTTGACCGGAATTATTAAACTTACTATATACACACTTATCCGCTTAATTTATCTTGAAACCATAGGCCAAGATTACTTCATCAAACTTTTGATGCCATTGTTTTGGCGCTTGCTTAAGTGCATAAAGAGATTTGATCAAACGACATACCTTATGTTCTTGTCCTTGCACTACGAATCCTTCGGGTTGCTTCATGTAAACCTCTTCATCCAAGTCTCCATTGAGGAACGTCGTCTTCACGTCCATTTGATGGATGACAAGACCATGAATGCTTGCTAATGCAATCAAGAGTCTTATCGTGGTGATTCTCGCCACGGGGGCATATGTATCAAAATAATCAACACCTTCTCTTTGTCTAAAGACTTGGATAACCAATCGAGCCTTAAACTTGTCAATGGACCCATCGGCCTTCATCTTCTTCTTGAAGATCCATTTACACCCTAATGGCTTGCAACCGGGTGGAAGGTCCGACAACTCCCAAGTGTTGTTGCCAACAATGGAGTCCATCTCATCTTGGATTGCTTCTTTCCAAAATGAAACATCTTGAGAACTCATAGCCTCGGTAAAAGTCTTAGGATCCTCATCCATATGAAAATATGAAATACTTTGACCCTCAATTTCTCTAGATCCTTCTACCAAGAACATTTTTAAAATTGGCTCATGGGACGTCGGTCCCATCACAAGTGCCTTGTGCCCTCGTCGCCACTTAGGCGTTCGAGACCCCAGCGTCGATGCTTCGGTGTCGCATGTGCCAAGCGGTGCCACAACCGCATCCTCGGCATCACTAGTCGTGCCGGCGTCCTCGTCCTCGATCCCCATAGCCTTGCGCTTGGGCGATCTTGATACCTCAACCGGGTTTGACCCTTCGAGCATAGGCGTCACGCCGGCGTCGTCATCGCTCGGCGTCAAGGGCGCGCCTTGCGACGCCCCCATCGATGTGCCTTGCGTGCCTTGGGGCGCGGCCACACGTGACATGGACCGAGTTATTCTCGGTCCAATCGCCAATCTCGGTTCCTCCTCGGTATCCATTGGATCCGATGATGGATCAATTTCTTCTTGGTCTATTTCCCTAGGCTTTGGACTAGATGAGAATCTAGTCTCGTCGAAAATGGCATCACGCGATTCTATCACGGTATTAACCAAAATTGCATGATTAGGCTCTATCACAAAGAACCTATAGGCCTTAGAATTATGAGCATATCCAATGAATATACACTCAACACCTCTATCTCACAATGTCTTACGCTCAGGGTCCGTTAGTCTAACAACCGCACGGCAACCCCATATACGAAGATAATGAAGACTAGTTTTCTTTTTAAACCACAACTTGTAAGGTGATTGGCGATTTCTCTTGCTAGGCACTATATTTAAAATATAATTTGCAGTAAGCATCGCTTCACCCCAAAACGAGTTCTTTAACCCGGAGTAGGACAACATGGCATTTACCATGTCCTTAAGCACACGGCTCTTTCGTTCCGCCACCCCATTCTGTTGTGGGATATATGGAGCCGTTGTCTTATGTATTATACCACAAGACTTAAAGTACTCCTTGTCCATATATTCACCACCACGATCGGTTCGTAGTCTTTTGATCTTATAACCGGTTTGCAATTCAACTTCGGTTTTATATGCCTTAAACCTATCTAGTGCCTCACTTTTAGAGTGAACTAAATAGATATAGCAATACCTTGAATAATCATCAATAAGCGTTATGTAATAACACTTTTGACCCAACGATGGCGTTGCATGCAAATCCCCCAAGTCCGAGTGGACTAGCCCTAGGACTCCTTCCTCTCTCTCAATTTTCTTGAAAGGAAGCCTTGTTATTTTGGTTAACAATCAAGTTTTACACTTTTCACTTGTAGGTTCAAAGTTAGGAATAAGTTGATCCTTTGCCATATCCACCATGCGTTTCATGTGGATATGCCCTAACCTCGCGTGCCATAGATCATAAACCGAATCATTTGACACCACCATGTAATCATGCACAATCTTATAATTATTGATTACATTAAGTAGGAACATATTGTTTTTATAGTGGCCGAAGCCTACAAATATTCAAGCCCTACTTATAACAAGTCGATCAGCTTCGAAAACCCACCGATATCCTAACTTATTTAGCGCACCACCACTAACAACATTTTTTCTAATGTTGGGTGCATACAATACATTATGTAAAATAAGTTCCTTCCAACTTGTAAAGTTAAGAAACACGTTTCCCTTCCCTAAGACTGGAGTCGTCGACTCGTTTCCCATGTAAAGAACTAAACCATCCTCTACATCCTTCATGTGCTTGAACCATCGTTTATCCATGCACACGTGGGTGGTGGCACCCGAGTCAAGCCACCAATTTTGATTCTCATCCTTCAAGATAAGACATTCATCAATTTTAGATACACTAAACAATGAATCCTTTTTACATAAACCAAAATCCATTGGAATACCTTGCTCGTGGCTTGCGCCCGAGCCCGACGTAGACGCTGGCGCGCCCTTGTCCTTGTGAACGGTCTTGCTTTGACAATCCCGTTTCATGTGACCAATCTTGCCATAATTCCAATATGTCCCTTTAGCCTTTTCCTTGGAACCACGCTTCTCGCCTTTCCCACCCTTGGACCGTTTGGACATCTTGGTGCCTTTGCCCTTACGTTTGGCCCCCTCCATGGTATTAACCGAATGGGCGGACTTGTCCTCATTCTTCTTCCCTTTGTCGTTTATTTTGAACTCCTCCTCAATCCGAAGATGGGAGCCAAGTTGGACAAAATTCATGTCCTCCTTAGAATGCTTGAGAAGATGTTTTGCCTCTTTCCATGAAGGAGGCAACTTATCCACTATGGAAGAGACGGAGAAGTTCTCATCCATGTTAATCCCATGTTGGGTTAGTTGTCCCAACACACGAACCAATTCATGGTATTGGTCCATCACCGGTCTAGACTCCACCATCTTATAGTTGTTGAAGTTAGATACTAGGAACGTCTTGGACGAAGCGTCTTCGGCCAAATATTTTCTTTCAAGTGCTTCCCACAAAATACGAGCGGACTCGAGATTTTGATACACATCGAAGAGGGAGTCATCCATTCCATTTAGGATGTGCCCACGACATATGTAGTCGTCGTTCTCCCATTTCCCAAAGCACCTATGTTGGAGCGCAATGGCCAACCTTTCGTTGGTTTGTTCCTCGGACTCATCCTTGACCACTTCTGGTATAGGGGGTGGTAGCTCTGGGCTCGGCGTTGTTAGCACGTACACCACTTTCAAAGAAGTAAGCCAGAAATGCATCTTCTTTTGCCATCGGCGGAAATCTTGCCCCTCAAACTTTTCCAGTTTCACAAACTTAGAGGCCATCTCCTTAATCGATGACTCACTCGTTTTAGACATTATCAGTCACCTTGCAAGACAAAACAACAATACTAAAACAATAAATAAACGTTGAAGATTGTTAGTTTTAGAATATGTTGTTAGTTGAAGGTTAGATTCGGCTCTTGTAGACCCCGAAGGGTAGTTAAGACAGTTTGAGTAGACCCCGAAGGGTAATCTCGTGAGTAGAGCCGAAGGTAATCTCGTTGGGTGTAGACCACAAGGGTAATCACCGCCGAATAGTTAGTTTATGTTAGAACAAAAGTAAACTTTAAGCATAAACAAAACGTGACTTGATAAAGACAACGAGTCACTGGATGAGATCCAGTTTTCCTTCAACGTTTATTGCCCCTACTAATGCCAAGGGTTCTACCACAATTACGTTGTGAGATAAAACGTTCCTATACAATGAACATGTGGCAAGCATGTATCATCATTGCATATATACGCATTTCGTACTTCAATAAGTGTTTGTAATTTGATTTGGAAAACCTCAAAATACAATCTTTTGATTTTTCACACAGTTCTCGAACTCTCTTCATGAGAGGCGGCCACCCTTATTTATAGGCCAAGAGGGGGGTGGTGGTTATAGAAAGAGAAAAAGGTAGTTAATTTGTTGAGAAAATTAAGGAGGAAAATAAGGGAGTTTGTTGCAACCAACTTTTGTAGCTTCCCTTAACAACTTTTTGAAATTCAAAGCCATCCTTATCCAAAACTCAAAAGACAAGGCCCAAAATGGCCCAATTGCCGTGCGGCCCAACACCCATGGTAGAGCTAGCTTCAAGCTAGCTTAGCTAGCCATCACTCCCAACATATAAAATTTGTATAACATTTATATAAAGTTTAGTGAAGCTACCGCAAAGCCAAAAGGTCAACGCTTGAGCTCAAACCGAGCTAAAACCCAAAATCAGCTCATAACTTGAGCTAGCTTGTTCTAGGTGTTCCAAGCTTTGGCTAGCTCTCAATTTTTGCCACATAGAGCTTCATTTCTCACTATAGGAATCATAAAATAACCAATTAAAATATCAAAATTGGCTATACATACAAAACAAGGCAAATCAATGCCCACGACGCGCCTAGGGTTTGGCCGCATAGGCACGCACTTGCTTCCGGTGCCACGGCGCACCAGCGCCGATGCATCGCACCTTGCGCGTGTCTTCAAGCGACACCCCAACGCTCGGCACATGCGAGGTTCCCCACGCCCTCGCCCTTTGGCACATGCCATTGCCGAGACCCGCGTTGGTTTTACCGAGCAAGGGCGCGCCCATGGGCGCCGATGTCTCTAGGCCAACGCCAAGTTCCACGCCTAGCCTCCTATGATTCCTTCTTTCTCTTTCAACCCTTAGAAATACTTTAGGGCCGATCACTAGGCCGTGCCTCCCGCACACTCTATGCCTAAGCGATACCCTTAGTAATTCCCACACTTAAACATTCATAACTCACACCAAATGGATTGATGACTTTTCACAAATCATCAACAACTGGTACATCTAATAGTTCTGTTCTATCCTCTGAGTCCTTTTGTGAGTGGGTTGATAAACTGGAACTTCTTGATCTTGGTTTTTCTTGACCTCTATTTACTTGGTCAAGTGGAAATTCTATGGCAACGAGATCAACGGATAGACTTGATCGGGCCTTATGTTCTGCTTCTTGGCGTCTTCGGTTTCATGAATTTTCTGTACAACACTTGGTAGCCTCGTATTCAGACCATCTACCACTTTTGATCTCTAATTCAACAATTACTTCTCGCCAATCAACCTCGCGTTCGTTTCGGTTTCAGACGGCTTGGTTACTACATGAGGATTTTGATAGCTTTCTCCAATCTTATTGGATAAATAACTCTGATCTTCAAACATCTTTGCTCTCCCCGTCAGCTGACTTAGCTTGCTGGAATCGCAATGTTTTTGGTAACATATTCTTTCGCAAAAGGAAGCTTTGGGGACGTCTGGAAGGTGCTCGTAAACAGCTTGCCATTCACCCAACTCAAAATCTTCTTAATCTTGAACGTCAACTTAGTTATGATTTGGAGTTGGTGCTTCAACAGGAACAAATTTTATGGTTCCAAAAATCTCGACCCAATTTCTTGATTGAGGGTGATCGTAATACCCGGTATTATCACATTTCGACTATTGTTCGAAGACGTTCAAATAAAATTCTTTCTCTACAAGATGATGCTGGTGTGCTTATCATTGATTAAACTCTTGTCAAGAAAATGGTTAGTGATTTTTTCTCAGCTTCTTACTCTGATGATGGTGTCAACTCGGCTTCTAACTAGCCTCCTACTGCTCATTCTTTTCCGGCTCTTTCCGCGGCCATGATTGATGATCTGAAACGAGATTTTTCTCCTAATGATGTTTGAGATGTTCTTAAGTTAATGGGTCTATACAAGGCGTCGGGCCCGGATGGGTATCCTACCATCTTCTATCAAAAGAACTAGACTACGGTCGCTCCTCAAGTCTGTCACACCGTGCTCCAGCTCTTAAATTTTGGTATTCTCCCATCTGGTTTAGGTGATGCACTTATTCATCTTATTCCTAAAGTGGAGGGCCCTGTTTCCCCAGCTTATTTTCGCCCTATTACCTTGCTCAACGTTGTTTTTAAATTGGCAACAAAATTATTGTGCATCGCTTCAAACCTGTCCTTCCTTTGCTTATTTCCCCGACATAATCTAGCTTTATCCCGGGCCGTCAAATTATTGACAATGTTGTCATTGTACAAGAAGTGTTGCATACCATGGAATCTTCGAGTGGCTCAACGAGGTGGATGATGCTTAAGATCGACCTCGCGAAAGCCTATGATCGGGTGAAATGGTCCTTTCTGCGGCAAGTTCTAGTGGAAGCTCAAATTCCGCAACATCTCCTTGATATTATTATGAAGTGTCAACCAAAAGGTAGCATGCATATTCTTTGGAATGGCTCAAAATCCGGGGCTTTTCAACCTTCACGTGGCATTCGTCAAGGTGACCTTTTATCCCCCTATTTATTTGTGTTTTGTATAGAGAATCCCATATCATTCAAGATGATGTGACACATGGGAATTGGTCCCCGATTACTGTTGGAGGGGTCTCATTATCCCATCTTTTTTCGTAGACGATTTAATATTGTTTGCTGAAGCTTCAATGTGTAATGCCAACTATATTAAGTCTTGCCTCAATCAGTTTTGTGACATTTCTGGAGAACAAATTAAATTCAACAAGAGTACCTTGATCTTCTCCAAAAAAGGCAGCCCTACTATTCATACTAATCTCAGTAATATTCTTGAAATCCCCATTGTGGATAGCCTTGATAATTATCTAGGAGTTCCAATGGCGACCGGGAAGCTCACTCTTGACCATTAACAATTTCTTCTTGATCGAGTTTCTACTAGATTAAGAGGATGGAAAGCAAGCTCTCTTTCGATGGCGGGTCGTACGACCTTAGCCGGGTCTGTCCTTTCTAGTATTCCCATGTATGTGATGCAATCTACGAAAGTTCCTAGAGGGGTGTGTGACAAAATCGATAGCAGTTTTATTTGGGGTTCCACTACTTCTTAAAAGAAAATTTACTTATTGTCAAAAGAGAAAATCTTGAGACCGCGTAATCTAGGCGGCCTTAGAATCCGGTCTATGAGACATGGTAATTCTGCTGTACTTGCAAAACTCAGTTGGCGTATTTTTCAGGATCCGAATGCTTGCGCGTGTGATTCAAGAGAAATATTGTCACAACCAAATTGATATTGATATGTTCCAAGCTACTGCTCGTTCTTCTCAAATGTGGAAAGGGATTGTCCTTGGAGCTGAAACTCTCTCTAAAAGAGTTAAGATGATTATTGGAAATGGGCACTCAGTTCTGTTTTGGTTTCATCCTTGGGTTCTTGACATACCCTTAATTGATGTGGCGACCCAAGACATTCCTGATGATTTTCTAGGTGCAACAGTGGCGGACTATTGGGAGAATAACAGTTGGAAATGGGATTTGTTCAGCAACTCGTTACCTGCTAATGTCACCCTCAAAATCCAATCTATTATGCCTACAAACTCTCTTGAAGTCGTTGATAGGATTTCTTGGAAGCTCACGGATTCGGGTCAATCTACTACTGCTTCTGCCATGAAGTGGCTTCGTGGTGATGATGAGGTTCCTATAAACCCGGTGTGGCGGAAGATTTGGAGAGCCCCTGCAAAACAAAGGGCACGTAACTTTCTTTATCTCCTTGCTAATGATGTTGTTTTGTGTAATGAGACCTGCGTTCATAGTCACATGGTTTTTAATCCCAATTGTCCCCGGTGTCAAACAATTGAATTTGAATTCCATGTGATCCGGGATTGCCCTCATATCCGTAACATTTGGCTAGCCCTCTATGGCAACAGTTACCCAACTGATTTTTTTCCTGTATGGACATGCCTTTGTGGATCATGTGAAATCTTGCCAAGGAAGACAAAGCTAGCACCATGTTTGCTTCAATGGTTTGGTACACATGGAAATGCAGAAATAAACTTGTGGTTGATGGCATTGATAAGGTCATGTCTCTTTCTCGCAATGTTATCAACACCACTGAGTGTTTTTGGAAAGCAAAATTGACTGCATATGCATGCCTTAATGTTGCTCCAATTTCGGGTATCCGAACTTCGGACCCGATCAAATGGACACCCCCTCCTCTAGGATGGGTTAAGCTTAATGTCGATGGCTTTTCCAAAGGTAATCCGGGACATGCTGGTGAGGGTGGTCTGCTGCGTGATGCTTAAGGTCACTTCCTTGGTGGTTTTATGTTCCGTTATGGGGATTGTCGAGCATTGACTGTTGAACTTTGGGCGGTTTTCTATGGACTGAAGTTTGCTAATGAAAAAGCGGTGAGAAACCTGCTTTTGGAGATTGGAGACTGATTCAATGCAGGTTGTGGATCTTCTCCGTTCTGATGATAACCCAAATCATCCAGACTTCTTCATTTTAGAACAATGTCAACGCTGGTTCCATGATAAACACTAGAATGTGCACGTCTCCTGGACTAAAAGATCAACAAACTCAGCTACTGATTTACTTGCTAATAATGTTGTAGCTTCTGATTTTCCTTATGATAGTTTCATAGATATGCCTAATTACATTGCTTCCACTATTGCTCATGAGATTGTAGCCCCTATTGGGCAAAACTAAGCTCTAGTTTTTTAATACATACCGCAGAGGCTCTGCCTCTTTTCCTGACCAAAAATAATAATAATCACATCTTAGATAATTAAAAGTAGAAAAAACAAAACACAACCATATTTTAATGTTAGATTATAGGTCGATAAGTCATTTTTATATTAAAAAGTAACTCTCTTTCGTACTATTGTTTTAATATATATATTTATAAGGAAAGTGGTTGGGAGAATTCATCATTAAGATGAGATTCGTCCTAAGACATCCTCACGGATGAGGTTAAGGAGGCTTGGATTAGCTGCTAGCGTTTTGGAAGACACTCTAAGGAAAGACTTGACAATGAAGTCTGCAACAAAATTATCCTCCCTAAAGCAATGAGACATGTTCCAATTCTCCAATTTGCTTAGCTCACATAAGATATCGGTCACGATCATCTCAACTTCCCACGAGCAGCTACAAACATTATTAACGGCATTAATCAGGTCATGCAGTCTCCTTCAATCTCAACTTGTGAGAGTTCACATCGGGTGGCCTCCTGAACACCTGCTCTGAGTGCAATCGCCTCCGCCATCAGGATGGAGTGTGTACCTAGAAAACCACCATCAAAAGAGATATTGTTCTCTTAATTGTCTCTTAGGATGTAAACCAAATGAGGAAGCACCTTCCTCGTTTTTTGCTCCATCAAAATTGATCTTGATGAAGTTGTCTTTGGTTTAACCCGTTTGATGTTTTAACATTGTTTGGATTGCTCGACTTTTAATATATTAAGTTGTATAAAATTTAAACGGATTTTTAGTGCCAGTTTGGAATCCCATAGACATAGTAATGGAATATTTAATGTATTTATGGTGGATATACTGAATGTTTTAAATACTTATTGCATAGTAATGGAGTACATAATTTATCATCTAATATTCTTGTTAGTCGAGAATTTATTAGATTAAAAAATATTTATTGCATATATCAAATATATTTGTAGTGTTTAAGTTTTCGATGCACGTGTTGTTCAATCTAACATCCATGTATTTCATAATCCGATTTTGATTATAGTTAGAGAATTTTCCTTGGATTGCAAATATAGAGAATTTTCTAAATATTTAATCTGACAAACCATACTTATATGCCTATCTGTTCATATCAACATATTTAAACTTCTTACATATTTATCAATTGCTAAGAGCGATTCTATTTAAGCTTCTTAGATATATACACTAGAGTACATTCAGCGTTGGACTAAAAATATTGGTCATTAACTTATAAATATATTATTTTTTATTGTTTTATTTCATTAATGAAGAGAAAGAAAAAAAAATAAAACAACTTTGACACTTGTCAAGTTGTGGAGCTATTGCCCAAATACATCGTTGGTCATCATGATTACCAAAACATGGCCCAAAATACTCTCTCTCATAATATTATATTAATATAAACACTTTCTCTCCTCTTTGCCCAAAATTTTGGGCTACCGCTGAGCATGCACTTAGTTTTCAGAGGAAAGTCTGGAATTTGTCATGCTAAAAGAAATTTTTCTATAGTACCTCTTCATAAATTAGACAATATGATATTGTATTTTTTTAAGGTTTATAGAAGACATCTAGGCCATTATAATGTGGAGGGAAAATGAGAGATTCTATTTATTAACATATTAATATTGTATTTATTTGCAACATGTAAGTTGTAAGAGAATTGCAGAAGATTTTTTTATAAGGAAAGAGAATAGGGTGGCCACTAACAGACTAGTGGTCATCCTAGAGCATCCTGACGGATGAGGATAAGCAAACTCGAGTCAACTGCAAGCAGAATAGAGGATACAAGTCTGAAGGATCCAACGATGAAGTCCGCCATAGAATTGCACTCACGGAAGACATGAGAAATGCTCCAATCTTGGAAACGGGCAAGCAAGCATTGGATGTCCGAACGCAACAGCTCAATCTCCCACGGGCAGCGCAAGTCACCAAGAACGGCCTTGACCAGTTGCAAATTATCGCCTTCAATCTGGATTCGGGGAATGCCACGTCTGATGGTCTCGAGAAGTCCCTGGCGCAAGGCGATGGTCTCGGAGATCAGAACAGGTTGTCAACCAATCAATCCTTCGTCGAAATGGATGGGGGAGCCACTAGAGTCCGTGAGGATGAACCCGAAAGAAACCATGCCATCCGCACACACTACACCATCAAAATTCAACTTAATGTAATCCCTCTTGGGTTTTGCCCACTTAGCAAGCATTCTCCCTATTCCAGCTCCCGCACTTATAGTGTGGGAGCTGGGGGAATCAAAGGCTCATGCAATTTTCCATTCTTTAATTGGTTTCGAGTAAACTCGGTAAGGTTATCAACATTATTTAAGTTTGTTCCGTTGTTGCTATCAAAGACTCTCTTATTTCTAGAGAACCAAATGCTCCGTCAGGTACTAGTAAGGAGTTCCATTTCCTCTTTTGTTGCCATTGTCCTAATTTTGTCCAGAACCTGGTGTTGTTTTTTGTCGTCCAGGGATACTTGGTCGACAATCCAACGTAGTTTTGGGCTTACAGATCGAAGTTAAGGGTCGTCCTAGTAAGGGGGCATAGGAGTTAGATGTGGTTTATGTCTTCAACTTAGTTGTTACACGCTTCACAACCTTGTGGTACCGAAATATGGTTGACAGTAAGCCTTGTTTTGGTTGGTAGGCCGTTTCGTGTCACTTTCCAGAGGAAATTCTTCATTTTATGGGGAATGTTGACCTTGTTAATCCATTCTAGGTTAATTTTGGGTTCGCCTTTGGATTGGTGGAGCCACTGCATGGTAGAGTGAGTAGAGTATCAACCATTTTTACTTGGTTGCTAGTACAATCTATCCATGATTTTATTAATGGGATTAATAATTTTGGAAATTTTTTCGAGGTCATCATGATTAACGACCTCACTCAATTTTTCAAATTTTCATGAATTGTCCTCACGGAGGTATGCATCAACATGTCCCTCCCAATTGATGAGGGTTTCAACCTTAATTTTTGGGTTAAGCTGACCATTGCCGGTCTAGTTATCTTTCCAAAATCGAATGGTTTTCCCGTCTTCCACTTGCCAGACGAGCCCCTTCACGAATAAGTCTCTTAGGCCTAGTAGTTTGGCCAACTGCCATGATGTGTTATGTTTTTTCTTGTAGTTCAAGATACTTTCCGTTTTGATGTATTTTTCTGTCACTATTTTGACCCAGAGGTTGTCTGGTTCCGCTAAGATTTTCCATAGTAGTTTCATTTGGAGTGCTTGATTCATTTCTTCCAACTTGGCGATTCTCAACGCTCCATGAGCGAGTGGCCGACAAATGGAATTCCAGCTAATAAGTGGTTTGTAGTTGTTTTTCTTGTTCCAAAAGAAATTCGTGTTAATTTGGTCTAATTCTTTCAAAGTTGCCTGAGGTAGCAAAACGATTGCATAATATAGTTTGGTTGTGCTGAGAATCAGGGGTTTAAAGGTGTTTTGTGTTAATCTCTCGTTGATAATCGAGCATCCTAAATATTTTTCCAAAGCAACAATGTTCGCTATTTGGAGAATCTGTTTTATTTGTTCCTTTGTGTTGTTACTTGTGTTTTTGGTGACATGGAAGACGGATTTGTGAAAATTTACTTTCTGGCCAGAGATCTGGCAATAGTCATCGACAATTTCTTTAATATTTTTGCAGGCTTGGCCATTGGCTTTAGTGAAGATGATATCATCTGCGAAGGCCAAGAATGATATTTTTGTTCCATTTCTTGAGATTTGGATCCCGATGCCACTTTTTGGGTTGGCGCTCAATAAGTGGAGTTGTCTCGCCAGAATCTCAACTGCAGTAATAAATAAGTATGGTGAAAGGGATACCCTGTGTGAGAATTGTAGAAGATAAAGCTTTACAATTTCGTTTGGGTAAACAACGTTGGGCCTAAACGATCCACATTGTAGGCCCAGTCAAACACTCAGACTGGTTCCAGCTTATCCATTTCGTTTCATAAAATAAATAAACTAGTTGTACCCGTCGTACCATGTACGACTACGATTCGGTATTTCATACATTATAAATAGGATATTAATAAATAAAAATATAATATAAACTTTAATATAAGTAATTTATTGCTCGTAGGTACAATTTATTTAATCAAATATTATATTATTCATATTTTATTACTTTTCATGTACGTAAATTTACAAATTTAGAGATTATCAAATATTTCAATATATCTATTAAATATTTTATTATCTATTTTTATTAATTTTAAACATTATAAATATTTATCATTAATTTTTTATAAAAAAAAATCAATATATATATACATATATATCTATAAATAAATTCGTCAAAAGATATATGTTAAAAGATTTATATTTATTTTAAAATATTTAAAATATTTTATCTTTAATTTTAAATACTTGTATAAGGAAGCTTTCAAAAGATATTTTTATACTAAATAGATATTTGTTTGATGTTAGAGATAAATTTAAATAGAAAGAAGTTATAGTAATAGGAGTAAAACTAGTTGTACCCGTCGTGCCATGCACGACTACGACTCAATATTTTTTAAATATATTATAAATATGATATTAATACAGTAAATATATAAAAATAAATAAAAATCCAAAAATAATGTAAATTCTTAAAAAAGTTTAATCAATTTGAATACTATAAAAAAAATTTCAATAAAAAGTTAAAAAGATAATTAATAAGAAAAGATAAAAAAAAATATAGAATTTTTTAAAGATAAAAAATCTTCTATATTTACATAAAAAATCCAAAAAAGAAATTAAGGAAAAGATAATATAACTTTTTATAAAAAATTAATTTAGGCAAGTAATTATATAGATATTTAAATTTTTTTACTTTTTTACTTTTTTTATCAAAATTTGATTTAAGAAAAATATTTTTTTTATAAATAGATAAAAAGATAAAGATAATTTTTTTTTTATTTTAATTTAAAATTTGAATTAATTTTTTTACATAAATAAATAGATAGGAATTTAATTGAAACAAAATAATAAAAATAATTTTTTAAAATTTAAATTGGAGCCGAAATTAATGTGGTGGCTAGAAAAGTTATAACTTTAACATATAGTTATAGATAGATATGACCATTTTTATTTCAAAGATATATATATGTGATCTTGTGTACATATTTTTTTTTATCTTTTTTTAATTTATCGTTTACAAATATAACAAATATAATGTCCTTTTTCATCTATATTGATCAAATCTACTAATATTATTTTATCTTTATATTTATTTGGGGATAAACTCTTACAAATATTATTTTATCTTTATGTTTACTTGGAGATAACTTTTTTGTATAATTAACTATTTTAAAATTATTATTTTAATAAAGGGGTGATGTGGCGCAATATGGTGACAGAAATTGCTTCGGCTTTAGTTATTAGTAATAGATTAATTTTTTAAATATGAGGTGGGACCAGAATCTGGCTCGAAAAGGTATAACTTTAATATATAGTTATAAATAATTCTTACCATTTATTTCATTTTCAATACTTTGTAGATTATCTATTCTAAAAAATCCTCAACTGCTGCCTGCTGGTATCCGAGCTGCCGGAGATTCTTCAAAAATGGAAGCTACTCTTGCAAAAGCTCTTCATCCTCTTGCTCTATTTCGAAGGTAAATCCCATTTCCGAGGCCTGTTAATGTGAATCATATTAACCTAGAAGCTGCAATTTCGGCATTGGGTTCCTTCGAATCTTAGAATTCGAAGCTGTTCTTGAACTGGTATTGTTAGTGTTTACATAATTGCAATCACACCAAACAATTCATGGAAAAAAAAAGACGGACGTATAAAAATTTGGTGATTTCAAATAGAAATCGTAGGGTTTTGCACGGCCTCTGACTCATCTGAAGCTGCGGGTATGTTGGTTGATTTACAAATGAAACAAATTAGCTATAAAAAGTGCTAGCAAATAGCAATGTTTCAATCGGGAGCATGTTAATCAATCCAGTTATGATCCAGACTGAATGGTTTATGATTGTTTCGAAGAATTTTGCAATGTATTTGTCAATTTTGTCATATTAGCTTGACAGAAGTGATTAGTTCACAATTTGTTTTTGACCTTTTTTTTTTTGGTTGAGATTTGTTTTTGACCTGTTGGTGTATCAACAAAGTTTTGTTTGTTTATTTATTTATTTTTGAACAGGTTCAAGAGCCAAAAATGGACAAATAGTGCAACTCCTGAAAACTGCAACCCCAAATTTGCATCTCTGTCTCTTGAAAATTTCACTAGAAGAAATTTGCTGCGTGTTGGATTTATACCACTTTTATCATATGCAAATCGAATTCACGCTGCTCCTGTTCCAAATACTGCTCCTGATATCATTCGGTAAACCTTTTCATCTTTCTCATTTCTGTTAAGGATTGTAATTTGCCTTGTTTTGTTACTGATGTCTGCTATTATTTTCTATTGTAAACGAAATTTGAAGCATCCAGTACAAGGAAGCTTCTTAGTGGTGTAAGGATTCAAGGTAAATCCATCTTACTTTTGTGTCCAGTCAATGAATATCAACTTAGTAATTGGATAATAGATTTGGATCAGTGAAATACATGCACCAAGTGAGCTCGTCATTTTCTCAGATATTACTGAAGGAGAAGGGCAAGAAGCTCAGGAAGGGGATTTCATTGAGTTTAATTACGTCTGCCGGAGGGCTAATGGGTATTTTGTCTATAGGTAGAATGCACCTTTATTTTTCACTTCTTTATAGTATATTCCTATATCATAGATTGCAAATGCAGTGGAGCTATGTGTGATTCCATTTCTTACCTTTCTGCTTCAATCCGTGTAGTTTTTAGTTCATTTTATTTGTCATTCTTTCCATCCCAGTTTTCCTAATATGATGATGATGATGATGATGATTGAGCGGTTTTCTTTATATATGACTCATATGATCTATAATTTACACCAAGTTGCCGTTTTTTTCCAGCACCGTGGATCAATTCAGTGGAGAAGCCATGCCTGTTACTCTCCCCTTAGATGAGAAGCAGGTATTTTCTGGAATACTTCAATCCTTAATTCTTTCAACTTTTCTTTTTTGTTAGAAGTATCTTTGACAATTTAATCTATTTCATTTTGAGCTAGAAACATATATTCTTATATTTCACTAAGCTATGAGTTTATTATGAGCTATAATACAAGTCAATTGCTCCTTGGGCAGATGATAAAGGGGCTGAAGGATGTCTTGATTGGAATGAAAGTTGGAGGTAAAGTTCTACCTGATTATGAATTATCTCACCTTTCTCAACACATATGGAGTCAAGTGTACTGTAACTCTTTTTATTTTTCAGGGAAGAGAAGAGCATTAATTCCACCATCACTAGGATACATCAATGAAAGATTGAAACCCATCCCTGATGAGGTTTGTCTTCCACTTGGTCAGTTAGATGACAATACTTTTCTGTTTTTGCATTTATATATAAGATCCTACTATTCTTTAATCTAGTCCTATATTGACATGCACTTCTATGTTTTCAGTTCAATGAAGAATATATTGTTAGCTTTTCTTGTTCAGTTTAACTTATTTCAATGCTGTCTTTTCTCTTGATGCAGTTTGGCCCTCGACGTAGTCTTTTATCACATGCAGGTGAACCTTTGGTGTTCGAGGTGCAGCTGCTGAAAATTTTATGAGATTCGTTCTGTGTGCAAATATTGATGAGCTTATATACTGAAATTCACTTGATATGGAGTTTCAAACCAGTGAAAAAGACAAATTAACAGAGTAGGGATGTATATTTCCCTATGAATTGTTGAGTGCTCAATTTATTACAATTAAATTCCACTATCCTTGTTGAGTGCATATTTCCCAATGACCATCAACTTTGCTATGAAAATATACTTCAAACCTATATTTTGTTTCATTTACAATTTCCTTTGGCATATCAATAAAGGTTAGGCTGGTCAATTTCTTATGGTTTTGAATGCCAAAGGGCATTTGCTTCAGCTGTGGGGCTAGTCCAATTAATAGCCGATCAAGAACAGGCAGTGCATCTATTTCTATTGAGATAGATTCAAGATTCTTCATCTCATACATATTCAACAACTTAAGTTTTGAAAATCCCTCAGGGCTAAAATGCAGCTTCTCTCCATCATAAGCATCCACAAGCACGAGCTCCTCCAAGCTGGGCACTTTCTTAAGAATCTCCATTGGATCCTCCTTGAGCCTTGACCACCTCAGATAAATGCTGACAATGCTGTTAAGTTTTGTAATCCAGCTTGGAATCTTCTCGAGTGCTCCTTTCAGATAAAGCTTCTCAAGAAGTGTGGGAGGTGAATTTATGAACTGCAAATGGAGGATCTCATTTCTGTTCATTGTAGTGAGCATCATTGTCCTCAGGTGTACAAGATTCTCAATTGTAGCACACAAACCTGCCCAATCCTTTATCCTCAGGTGCGTGATTCCTAACTTCCTCAATTGCTTAAGATTTTTCAGTTCTTCTGTTAAATTGCCATGGTGACGACTCCCATCAATGCATGCCAACTTCTGTAACTCTTCTAAAACACTCAATACTCCTTTTGGAATCTTTACTCCTCTTGTAGTCTGAAAAAAACCATTCGGATCATCCCAACAACGGTATGCCAGAAGATGCCTCAGCTTTTTGAGGTTAGTGACTTCTACTGGTAGCTCATCTATGAATGTTTGTTTGAGATCCAATGTTTGAAGGTTCTGAAGCTTTCCTATCGATTTAGGAAGCTTCTTAATGGACGTGTTTCTTAGGCTCAAATATTGCAACTGGTGTAGATTTGCCACCTCCTTTGGAAGATGAGTTACTTGAGAATCTTGAAGATCAAGTACTTTCAAGAGTCTAATATTTTTCAAGAACCTGGCTGTTAACCACTCCGGCTCTAGTCCTTGCTTTTCAAATAAGAAGAATGAGCGGATGTTACCGTCAATTTTAACTCTTTTCAATCCAGCATTGTGGATTGCAAGTCTTCGGGTTTGCCCTTCAGAATTAGGCCAGTCTCCTTGAAGAACTTGACTGAAGTTCAACTCCTCTGACTTTAACAGGATGATTTCTCTCATAATATCATGAACACAAAAGTTTTTAGCCCTTCCTAGTCTGTTAACCGTTGACACTTGAACCAAGCTTCTTCGTATTAACTCCATTAAATACCCTTCTGCGATTTCCTCCAATGACTTGCCTTTACTTCTGTTGATGAATCCCTCTGCTATCCAAAGTCGAAGTAATCTCATTTTGTCTATTTGATAATCCTCCGGGAATAGACCAAAGTACAGAAGACAGGGTTTAAGGTAGTAATCTAGATCGTGGTAACTGAGGAGCAGGATCTGAGTTACATCAGTCAAGTGAGGATTATGCCTTAGCTCAGAACTGAGGCTTTTTAAGACTTTTCTCCATTCTGATACAGTTATGCTTTTGGTGGACAAGAGGCCACCAATGGACACTATAGCAAGGGGGAGTCCTTGGCATTTTCTGACGATTTCCTGAGATAATTCTTTCATCTCTGGATTAGAAAATGCTTGAGTTTCAGAGTCATGAAAGGTTTTCTTGCAGAAAAGCTCCCATGATTTTTCTGGGGATAAAGGCTGGAGTATATAGATATGAACTTGACTAGGTGAGGCCCTCCAAGCTAGAGCCACATCTTCTGAGCGTGTCGTGATTATAATCTTGCTTCCTTTGTTATTGTTAGGAAGTACACTTTTGATGTATGTCCACAACTCCATTTGCCACACATCATCAAAAACAACCATAAATCTGAATGATTGCATCACAAATGGTTAGCAAGTGCTTGTATATGACACAATATTAATGAAAAACACCCTTTATAAATCATACATAAAAAAAACCCTATTAAATCATACCTCTTTTGATCCAAGTACTTCCTTAGTTCATCAATGAGCAAGGCTTCATCCTTCACTAGCAAAACTTCAGACTCCTTAGCAACAATTTTGTGTAGTTGCCTCCTCATGCTTTCGAGTATGTCTGCTAGTTTGTATGATCGAGACACGGTAACCCAAGCATGGAAAGGGAAGTGATCCTCACTTAGTTCATCATAAATCTTTCTGAGTATTGTTGTTTTTCCTAGTCCCCCCATTCCCACAACTGATATGACTGACCTCGTTGAATCCTTAGTTCCCAAATCCAGCAATCTAAGGACATCCCCTTTCGGAATATCTATCCCAACAAGCTCAGACTCTTCCACATAGAAAGAGCAAGCGCGCAGAGCCTCGCGCTTGTTCACACTACCACCACCACAACCAATCGGTCTCAAGTTGAAAGCCTCTCTCCTTCTAGAGATTTGCAGTATCTCTGAGTTGATGTCCTTGATAGCATGTGCTAATCTGTGTTGGGTTTTGACCTGTGTTCATGAGTAAGGGCACATATGTTGGACCCATTTTGTAGTGCCTTTTGATTTCAAGTCATCTATCTAGATTCTAGAACGCTTTTATAATACTAGTATTCAAAGATTAAGCAACAAACACGTCTCAGTTACCTGTTTGAGAGGGTGAAGAGCAAGTGTCAACATTCCATAGCACTGATCATGAAACTTGTATTGGAAGAGCTGAAGAAGGGCGGTATATTGATCGATCACATCTTCAATCTCGTATGCCATGTTCCTGACTTGTCTAACCCACTCTTTGACACTTTCATCTTCCTCTGCCTTCTCCTCTGCATCTTTGAGGAAAACTCTTATGCTTCCTAGTTCATTGTTGATTGACTTGAGCTCTCGCGGGAGATTACCCACCAGTTTGACTTCTGTAGCTAACAATGAGAGTAGCTTGTCGATGACAAAACAAACTGCAGTTTCTGCCATTGTTAGATTATCAGTGTAAAGTAGAGAAGAAATCCCCGGATTTGGTTTATGTTGTTATTTGTGGGTGTGAATTGGAAGACTGCCTGATTAAGAAATTTGGGGACAAGTCTTTTCCGAGTGGAACCTACTTAACGTACGCGTGTATAGCCAATAATTTTGTTGACTAACCCTCCTCCAACTGCAAATGTGTGACGTTTGATTTTAGACTAAGTCAACCATAAGGGATATTATTTTCCCGAGTTCTGCTTCTTTTTTTAGGGATCTTTATGGCCAGCTAGAGCTGTGAAAAGCTAACCCAACCAGCAAATCCGACCCAAATCGTCCGAAAATTTTAGGGTCAAATCCGAAAAATTGAAACCGAAACTCGAAATAAACTGAACCCGATAGATTCGAAACCCGTTAGGTTGAAACCCGAAAACCCGTTGGGTTGACCTGATTTGTTGTATTTTCATAATGTATATAATTTATTTTTAAAATTATAATATATTTTATTATTAAAATATATAAAAATAATAAATTATTATTAAATATTACTATTTAAATAAAATAATATTTTAATAATTGTAAAAAAATCGATTTTCTTGACTTGTTGGGTTGACTCGACCCGCTCGAAAACCCACAACGACTCGACTCGATTTGACTCGTGAATGATTATGACCCGAAATCGACTCCACCTGAACGTGAAATGACCCAACCCGAACTCGACTTGATCGACCGATTGACAGGTCTATAGCTAGCTAGTGTTTACACATTAGAGTATTACTTAGTTTTATAGAATTATTATATAACTTATTTTTATTTGTTTAATTTTTATTAATTTGGTATAGGCAAGAATATTTAAAAAAATGATAAGTATAAATCTTATCTAAAAAATATTATTTCCAAAATAATTATTAAAAATTGATAGAGGCATGAATATTCTTAAAAAACTACAAATACATATCTTATCTACAAAAAAACTATCATTTTTAAAAATAATTATTCAAAATTAATATATGTAAGGATCTATAACTATATATTAAAGCTATATCTTTTCGAGTCACCAGAAAGATTCTACACCCCCCCCCCCTTATATTTACAAAATTAATTTTTATTCCTAATATTTTAACTTTTTCCTATTAAATTATTCTTTAACTATTTAAATCTAATATTTTAAATTTTCCTATTAAATTCTTCTTTAACTATTTAAATCTATCTTTAACATCAAACAAATATCTATTTAGTATAACAATATCTTTTGAAAACATCCTTATACAAATATTTAAATTAAAGATAAAAAATTTAAAAAAATTTAAAATAAGTATAAATATCTTTTATCGTTTAGCATGATATCTTTTCACGAATTTATTTATAGATATATATATTATTTTATAATAATAAAAATAATAATAAATACTTATAATGTTTAAAAATAATAAAAATAGGTAATATGAGCAATAAATTACTTATATTATATTTTATATTATATTTTTATTTATTACTATCCTATTTTTAATGTATATAAAATATCGAATCATAGTTATACATGGTGTCGAATCGTAGTCGTACATGGTACGACAAGTACAACTAGTATGTTTAAAAAACTATATGTATCTTTTCTAAAAAAACTATGTTATCCAAAAATAAAATTAATATATTGATTGTTTTTGGGCGCATCCTCATGCTCATTGGCTTTCATACACTGCCTTTGAGATGGATTTAGTCCCTATACTAATTTGGTGCATTCTAACTAAATTCAGTTATTATTGTCACATAGCTGAATTTCAGTGTTTCTCGGGTCTATTCGGGCGTACCCCCTTTCCCTTGGGCAGGGGTACCCCTATCTTGACCCCCCAGATTCCGCTGTAGCGGAGCCTCACTGGGTCAATGATGATGATGATGATTGTTTTGTTTAATATATAAATACAACTAATATAAAATAATCCATTTAAATTTCATCTAATTAAATTGATTTTAAAAAGATAGATGATGTGGTTCAATGTGGGGTCGTTTTATATATTATTTTAACCTACTCTTTAGTATATAGTAATGATGATTCATTTTTGGTTGATTAATTGTTTCTTCTTCGTGACCAAAGTTTCTAACATTATCTACCCTAGTACATTATAAAGCAAACATTAATCATCTTTGTTGAAAAAATTGCATCACGTGGCATAACTTTAATAAATTAATCTCGAAAATTATTTAATAACTTATATTATACTTGCTTTATACCCAATTCTTATATTTTTTTTTTCATATTTACAAACCCTTAAATATATAATGAATAGATTTGTATAATATAGGTAGAAAATCTATCTTCAACTTAATTATTTTATCTTCTTAAAACATAAAATATCTATCTATTATATATTTATATTACTAATAAGTAAAGCGATAGCAATTTTTACCACCATATTGTGCCATCTCACCAAATATTAAAAAGTTGTTTAATTAAATATTTCTAATATATAAATCTTAATCTTATTACTATACATACTAGTTTTAGTTCCCGTGCCTTACATAGTGTTTTTATAATTAGTGCATTATTTATTTGTATTTTAAATTTTTTTACTAAACTAATATAGGCAAGGATATTTTTAAAAAACTATAAGTACATATCTTATTTATAGAAACTATCAATTTTAAAAATAATTCTTAAAAATTGACATAAGTAAGGATATTTAACAAAAACTATATGTATCTTATCTAAAAATAATTATCCTATCCAAAAATAAAACTACGGTTAATGGCATAGGATAAGCATTCTATTGTTCGAAACTAAAACCCTAAGAGGAAATTAATAAACCCTATTGAAAAAATTATTTAAGCCAAAACTAATAAGACTCAACAAAATACTTCCATTTTAAGGCTCTTAACCTATGCTTAAGGGCATAGGTTAGAAAAATTGATAAAACTAATATATTAATTATTTTGTTTAATATATAAATACAACCTATTAAAAAGAATTCAATAAAATTTGAACCAAACAGATTGATTTAAAAAAATAGATGATATGGTTTAATGTGGGGCTGTTTTATATATTATTTTAACCTCCGTTTTAGTATATAGTAATGATTTAATTAATTAAATAAATAATTAATTAATTAATTATATCTTCTTTTATAAGATAAGACTATAAAGTGTTGATTTTAAATAAATTTTAATATATTTGAAGTATTTATTTTAATAATCCATAATGTAGATAATCAATCAATATATCAATATATCTATTATCTATCTATTTTTATTTTAATCATAACTATATACTTAAAGCGGAGGTTAAAAAAATTATAAAAACGACACATGTCGCCTTTAGATTGCACCACACCACCCCGTTTATTAAAACCAATCTTTGGCAAAAATAACTAAGTTTAATATAAAGATAGTGTAATGTACGTACAATCTTATATCACTATAATCAATGGATAGAAAATCACATTCTTAATTTAAAAAAAAATATTCTTTTATTTTTGGATATGATAAATAGGAAGATTGTTAAGATATTTTTTATGCTATATATTATACAAATATTAGGATATTTATTTTATTTTTAGATAGAATGCATATGCTAGGTTTAGATAATTAAGTTTAATATAAAGATAGTGTAATGTACGTGCAATCTTATATCACTATAATTAAGCTTTTTTTAAACGATCCCATGTATATAATAAAATGATAAGTTTTTATCTTATTACTTATCTATTTTCATAATTAAATAAATTATCATATTTTGTATATTAATTTAATTCGTAATACTAATAAAATATTATTGTTTCAAATAAACAACCTTTATAGTTTATTAATTTTAAATATTTATTCAAGATTTCTCTCGCCTTGTTTTTTCTCTTTTCTTTTTGTTCTTGTTGCTTACAATTGACGGTTCACTGGTGTAACACCCCCTCCCTATTGTACTTGAGGTGTTACCGCCAGTAACCCTAATTAGTCCTAATCCAAGGTTACCCAAGGCTTTAAAACTTATAATCACAACAAGTATTACAACACTTTATTACAAACCATAGTATGACTTCCTTCCATACACAAAATTCTAACCACAACTTGGGCAAAAGTAAAATATTTACAACAGACTTGTTCTTCTTCAAGCGACCACTTTCAAAACCTTTTTACATTCTAAACTCCTTGGCTAGCCTTCTCTTCGCGGATTAACTTCTTTAGTAGCTGATGCGTCGTATACAGACGGTGGGCACCAGCCGGCCATGCAATTGAATAAGGTGGTCGGATTAGTCTAATGAAAGACTAAGCAAGTGGAGAAAATGACTGGTTCCTATGGTAGTGACTAAACATATTGGCATCGAAATCCGAATGACAACCGGTCGATGATCCAACAGTTAGCAGTCCCATAGAGGATAAGAAATGAGGCATGCATAATCAAAAGATAGGACACCACAACTTGCGGTTCCATTATGAAACATGAACAATTGTTGGGAACTCATATTAATCACATAACTTTCTAAAAGCAAGAATGGCTTCCTGACTGGATCAACCATTCAGGTATTTTAGTGTGCCTAACGCACTTATCTTATATTACTTTCAAAACTTTTCACAAACAAGTTGGTAGTTTTTAATTGGCTCGAACTACTGCCGAAATATCGTGGTATTGTAGAGATCATCGGAGTATTTCATCCATGTCATCTACTCTGTACCCAAGATCACAGGACTTCAGCTATCCTTGATCTTTCATTTGCATATGGTGAGGTAGAGATCACAGAGGCCTATTACCATGTCGTCTACACTACACCGTGCCGAACCTGCACTTAGCTAGAGTGCCTATCAACCCTCTCACACGAAGAGTAGGGGAAGAGAGTCATGACTCACCATTAGGATTAGGCCCCTCCTAATGTAATATTGTTATAAAGAGAGGATATAAAACCACTCCCTGGACTATTTGAATCACAACAATGTCTCAGCGAGAGACAACAAACAAGGTCGCACATAACGGACCTAAATCCAGTTCTAGCGCAAACTGAATAAACAACATGGTCATTATTTCTAGCAATATAACAACCTATTATATTTTATTAAGCATACAAGTTGTTCTCAACACAAATATTAAATGGGATTCAATTCCTCATTTAATAACAATAATGCAAGAACGAACCGTCCACTTGCCTTATAAGGCGTGCTTTACGCTCTCAGCGATTCCAACAGAAATCTTTATCTGCCTTCTGCCAATTATAACAACAGATTCTTCAACCACAAGCTCATGGATACAATTCTTAGTTGTATAATCCAATTCTACAACTTCCTAATCGATAAACGATTTGATTTCCGAATATCGATATATATATATCCTTAGTTTTCATGCTTCAAGGAGCCATCTTGGCGGAATTATAACTAATTATCCGCTTCACTTTTGAAACAATTTTCTAAATAAAAATTGTTCATTAGTAGCAGTTCTACAAGATTACCAAATCTCAGATCAAACAGATTAACCACGAATCCCGAGTAATTATCTGAAGTCCTTTACCTGACAATCGATGTCTAAACTTGTCTTCGCTATAAGTAATAATCCAGACGTCCGTTTCTCGAGCGGTTTGAACCTGTGGAACCGTATCAACGTCAAGATTATAAAAACCATAAATTTACTTAGTAAAGCGGACCCGAAAGGTCCTTTTGGTGGCTCCGTAACCACCCCGCTAATTAATTTCGAGCGTTAATACCTTCACTCGAACTTCGAGCTTGTTCGGCTCGATGGTGGTTCGACCCAAGGGCCCAAGGGTGGCGGTGTGGTGTCCGGTGGCAACCCCTGGTGGTGGGTGGTGGTCGGCGAGCTACTGTTCGCCGGCGGCGGGGCAGCGAGGCAGAAGAAGAAGCCGAAGATGAAGTTCGAATTCTTCCCTCGAGTCCGACGTCGTCCTGATCCTTTCTCCCTGGTTTCCGCTTCCACTGCTGGCTTCACACACACAAGAGGAGGAGATGAGGGTGGTGGCTGGCAAGGTGGTGGCAAGGTGGTGGCAATAAAATCGCCGGCGGTGGAGGTTCGAATTCGATCGCCCGAGTTCGTCGTCCCGTACGACTCTCTTTCTCGGTTTTGATTTGAAAGGGAAGGGGAAGGTGATAGACTTTGAAAAGTCAAGGAGATGAAGTTGCATAAATCCTATCTCCCAATACGTAGGTATTAAGCAAGAGACGGTCAAATGAAATTTTCCGTCCCGGAACGGGACTCGCGTTAAAGCGGTAAAATTATGTACCTCGGGTGGAAAAACTCACTGAACGAAAAACGTCTCGTAAATTATGTAGACCAATAAAACCAATTTTCCATGATTTTATCTTGCTACCCTCAATTTTTAAGGCTTCCGTTTCGTATTTTACATTCCTTCCGGTACATAATTAAAAAGACGGCTTATCCAATAAATATTCTTTTTCCACTGAAAAATCCTAGAATTCACACCGATCCATAAAATCATTTCTTTGTGATTTTAGGATATCACCAAGAATTTTCTAGGATTTAATCTCCAACAAAAATATTGGATTAAGCGTTAAAACGGACAAAAAGGTTAAAAGATATCCGAGAAAAATTCGAAAATATCCTTAAAAACCGCAGCTATTACAATTGGTCTTTCAATGTATCAAATATATCTAATATATTGAATTCTTACCTTTATAAAAAAATCGAAGAATTTAATAACAGATTTGAACTAGACTTCCCATCACTAAGGTGTCATCTAATTGAACGGACTAATACCCTTGGATAGTGGCGGACCCATAATTTTTGAAAGGAGGGGCGAAAATACATCATAAATATATTAATTAATTCATACAAACTGTAAAAATATAAGATATGATCTTTTCATTCGTTTTAAAAATTGCCCTTATTTAAAATAAATTACATTTTGATATATAATATTTATTAAGACACAAATTAATGTATTTTTAATTATTGACTAACATATATAATAGTTATTTTTTACTATTTTATTTTACGTTTACACTTAATTAATATATTATATACTAAGAGTATTAACTATTGATAAATATACAAAAATAAGTTTTCCAAAAATATATGAAATATAAATAATTAAGGCTAAAGTTATCCTCCAAATTTGATGATTTTTTCAAAATTAAATATAACCAAGTACATTACCTTCTTTGTAGTTATTCTCATTTTAATAAACTAGAATTAATTAATTTTTTTGATAAACCAAAAGGTCTAAAACTATTTAAATTGGCAGACACAAGGTCTGTTACATGTGGAAATTTGAATAATTTTTTTTAATTAATGGTCTGTTGGCTGTTGCATGTGGAAATTTGAATAAATTTTTTAAATTAATTATAAATCTTCTTATCAGCAATGGAAAGGAAATATACGACTGAGAGCATGTGCAACCAAGAGGATATGCAATCCTCTCTCATTTTTCTCTCTCCTTTTCTCCTTTTGATACCTCATTTTCTCTATCATCCACCTCACTTTTCACTTTTTCTTTCTTCTTTCTCTTTCTCTTTCTCCATTTCCCCCTCAACAAAGGGTATCCCTTTCACTTCCTCTCTCCCACTTTCTACATATTTTATATCATTCAATATTTTTTTACAAATTTAATTAATCAAATAAATTAATAATAAATTATATTTACTTAAATAATTTGGATTTAAGATAATATAAACTAAGAGTTTGGTTCAAATGAAACAATCTCTTATCCTAAAACGTGAAACGAATGCAGTTTTCATACAAAAGTGCATTGCAAAGTACAAAAAGTGCAATCTGAAAAGTGCACTACAAAAAGTATGAAAAGTGCACCGCAAAGTACGAAAAATGCAAATCTGAAAAAGTGCACTCGAAAATAGAAAAAGTGCACTACGAACTAGGAAAAGTGCATTCGTTTCATGATAAAAGTTCGTTTCAGAATAAGAGTTCGTTTCATTTGAACCAAACTCTATAAAATAATTACTAATTAAAAAACTTGACCCAACCCGCCCGAAGTTTTTTTGGGTTGAAACCCGACCCGAAAATCAATGGGTCAAGAGTGATCGACCCGGAAAAAACTTGGTTGGGTCACCAACCCGTTGGGTTGACCCGGCCAACCCGATAAAGTATTATTTCAATTAAAAATTCAATATTTTATTATAAATTTTGTATAAAATTATTATTTTAATATTATTAAATAAAATTTTATATAATATAATATTAATTATTTTAATAAATATAAAGATAAAAGTTAACAAAATTGACAATCATGACGCGTTGGATCAACCCGAACCCGTAGCAAACCCGTAACAACCCAGTCCATATGAACCCGGAAATTTACGACCGACGACCCGAGACCCGTTTTGACCCGAACCCGACCCATTTGACAGGTCTAGTAGTAGTAATAGTGAAGGAGAGAAAGAAAAGTCAAGATGAGTTTGTGAAAAAATAAACTAACAATATTAGACTCTATTTATAGATAATAAAAAATTATAAAAATTGATTAATGTATTTCTTATAAAAAAATATCAATATTAATTATTATTTTGTTGGAAATATATTTAATGTTAGGTTGAAATGAAATAAATGAAGTTAGTTGAAAGTTGGATACATGTATCAACTTGTGAATGGGTGAATGTTCCTCTTTGAGTACAAGGGAAAATGAGGATCCTTTTGGATGTGGGTTGGAAGAGAGGATCCTCTCTTGAGAGAGGAATGGGGTGAATTCCTCTATGGGTAGAGGAATGTGCATATTGACTTTTGAGCATTCCTCTCCGTATTCACCCAATTAAAATTTGACATGTGTCTCTTATAATCAACTACATTCATTTATTTTTATTACAATTTAGTATTAACAAATTACAAATAATTTTTTTTTAAAGATGATATTTAAAAAATAATAATAATAATTCTTGCAATTTTTTGTCTATAAATTGAACCTAATATTGCATATCTTTTTCATCTATCAACTACAAGTCTACAATCATTTATTTTCATTACAAGTAAGCATTAATAAATTACAAACAATAATATTAAAAATATGACATTTTTTTAAAATCATGATAGCATGTAGTGTCAAGATTCTATGGAAAACCATGATGGCATGTATCATCATGCATAATATGATCGTGGAAGAAGAGGGAGATACATATCGAAATTATAAAGACCCGAGTAAATTTGCCCAAGATCAACCCGAAAATATTGTTGGATCATCAAGAAGAAATGATAACATGTAGTGTCAAGATTTTATGTTGTTGTTTGTATTATCTTAATGTAATTAAGATTTAATTATTAGTAGTAATCAATTTATATTGTCATAAGTAATATATATTTTTTTATTGAATGTTAAATTAATTTATTAATTAATTAAAATCATAAGGAGTGAATAAATCAGAAATTGATAATATGAGTATGTGATAAGATATATGTATAAAAAATTGGAAGAGAGGAGAAGAAATGATTCTCATTGTTGTGGGTGAATATAGAGAAAGAGGAAAAGGAAGAGGAAAGAGTGAGGTAAAATATAGGGTAGGTGAAGTATCAAAAGGAGGTGAGGAGAGAGAAAGTGAAGAGAGGATTGGTAATCCCCTTCATAGCACATGCTCACTCCTATTCCACTTTGAAAGGGGAATCCCCTTTCAATTTTTACAACCAAGAGGAGCTCCTCTTTGAGGAAAGAGAGTGCAAAGAGGAGGTTGATTCCTCTTGATTGCACATGGTCTGAACACGCGATTGTGTTTGTAACGGGCCCAAAAGAGAGGGAAAAGCCCAAAAGGCAGGAAAATAAAAAACAGAGGCTTTGTTCAGGCTTGAACCCGGAACCTTTCAGAGCAAACAAGGGGGGGCTTTACCACTAGACTATTATGTTTCTCAGTAATCTATTGACCTAGGGGGGGGGGGGGGGCGCCCCCACAAGCCCCCCTGGGTCCGCCACTGCCCTTGGATGATAACGAGATGTAAATAATAAACGTTGTAAATAGAAAACACACATTTAATGTATTAAGTTGCATTAAATCATAAATTTAATGTAACTTAATACATTAAATATTGTGATTCAAACAGGGGCTTAAACGAACCCTCAATATATTTAATAAGAGGTGTAGATAATTTAAAAGGATGGTTTAGCCCAATTGACACAGTATTGCTATGTTTGTATAAAACCTCTTTTTTGGAAGAAGGGGAGATAGTACCCTTTGTCCTCTCAATGAGGGTTTTTATTAATTAGAAAAGAAGAGCTAAGAAGTAATCAAACGAGAAATAATCCAACCCCTAACAATAACAATAATAAAAGATAAATCACCATCTAGCGGACCAAGCAAATACATCAAATCCTAGAGTATACGAAAGAGAAGCAAGATAATAAAAAACACTATTAGCCTCCCTATAAATATGACGAAATTGGAATCCAGTCTTTATGAACAAAGTCTTGACACTTATGCACCAAACTAGAAAGAGGGTGGCTATGATCCATAGGACGCCCAAGAAGAAGAATCACTAGTTGTGAATCCACTTCCACCTTGACCTCATGTAGCCTTTCATCCAAGTAAGATTCAAACCCTACTTGACACCTCAAAGCTTCGTCAATAGGACAGTGCAAATACCTATATTATGAATAAAACCTATTGGCCACCTTTCGTCTTCATCTCTAATAACGCCCACAACAATAACGAAGCCATCAATATTAATCTTGGCCCTGTCGTCACAAGGCTCACACCCCACGTAATATTATGCTTCACAACTCTTCTTTCTCTACACATATCAGACATGAACTTCTTAGCCTCCATGTACTCCGCCACATACCTTTGAATAAAAGTTACACTGTCGCTATCAAGCATAATTTGGCCCTACTAAAAAATAAAATCATTATTCCACTTCCAGATCCACCTAAGTCAAATTGCAAAAATATTTGCCCACAACCAACCATAATTACTCTTATGATTACATGTAATATTAATACGAAACCAAAACACAAAATCAGATAGAAAGCTTTCCCGGAAGGAGCAGGGTGAAGATTTTCTCAAATGCGCTTTGTGGTGGTGGCACAATCACACAAAAAGTAAATCAACGACTCCTCCACAATAGCACACTTCAAGAAAAGGGCACTAGTGGTAAAATGACGCCTGATCTGCTCTTGGTTAGTGAGATTCGCTCCTTTCAAATGAGCCAAAAATGTCCTCATCCTCTCAAGTAGGTCAAGTTTCAAAATCGTCATATAGACGACCTTGTCCAACTCAAAAATAAGATGATGAGATCTAGATAAACTATAAGCCGAAGTCTCCTAATATTGACCAAATGCCGAGAGCCCCCAATAAAGAACATCATCAGACCCCCTCATCCACTGTTAAGGCCACCGACGTTAGATGTTGCGATAAGGACACAGAAAAAAAAAAGTCCTAATCATCGCCCAAATCCAGCCAATTTCGATGCACTAGTAAGTGCTAACTAGTCTTTGTAATGTGGCAAAATCAAGTTGGTCATGCCTATTGCCGAGAAGACTATAATCATCCAACCAATGGTCAACCCAAAACGAGTTATGTTTACATTGCCCACACACCATTTAGCTTTAAGACAACAACTCAATTAACCCTTGTTTTAAGACTCCTCCAACACATACAAAGGATTCACCCTATCACAAAGAGTCGTGGAGATATACTTGGATTTCAATATATCAATCCAAAGTCGACTACTTTCCGTTTGAAATCTCCAATCGAGCTTTCCTATGAAATCAAAATTCAAATCCGCCTTCTTGCGAATGCCTAGATCCCACGATCTTTAGGCCTATAGACCTCATCCCAACTAACTAAATGAATCCACCGACTATAAGCTGCCTCATCCCATACAAAACTGCTAATCAATGAATCAATTTTGGAGAAAATAGCCTACATGGAGCTAACAAGAGCCATAGTATACACTAGAATGGACAAGATAAAAGACCGTGCAAGCGTAATACGCCCTGTCAAGCTTGAGAAATGCCCTTGCCAACCTTTCATCTTAGCAAAAACCTTCTCAAAAAGAGGAGCAAAACTTTCAACGTTGACTAGTTGATGGAAAATTGGCATGCCAAGATAAGAACCCAAGCCAACGATCATGGTGAAGCCGCTCTCCACCTATAATGCCACCTTAAGATCACGACTCACATTCCTTGACACAAAAATATGAGATTTTCTCGCATTCATCCGCTGCCTCGAAACCTTACAAAACTGATCAATACACTCAATGATCACCCGAACCTGATCAATAGAAACTTCAAAAAATAACATGATGTCATCAAAAAATGTTATGTGAGACAACTTAGGACCCCCACGAGAAATTCGAATAGGCTTCCATCTTTTACTTAAAACAATATGGAAAACCATATGGATTAATCTTTCCACATAAAGTATGAACAGATAGGGAGAAATAAGATATCCCTATTGCACTAGCCTAAAAGGTACAAACACATCAGAAGCTTCACTATTCCAAAGCACTCGAAAGGAAGTCGAGTGTAGACACTAATGGATGCAATCCATCCATCGAGAAGGAAACCCAACATCACGGAGAGAATCAAGAACAAAGTCCCAGCAGATTCTATCATAAGCTTTCTCCAAATCCACCTTAATCAACATCCAACACTTCAACCCCTATCCTTCCATGCAAGAAACTACCTTGGGTCGGTCTAATCAAATAAGGCAAAACAATTTGCATCCTCTCGACTAACACCTTACTTATAACTTTATAAATAACATTACATATGCTAATAGGTCGTAAGTGACTGATATGCTCCAACTCATTAATTTTCACAATCAGAATGATAAGAGTTTCATTAGAACCAACCGATAAAGAAGATGAAAGAAATAATTTCTTAACAAAATCAACAATCGATTTACCAATTGTGGCTCAACATTTTTAATAAAACATTGGCTGAAAGCCATCACAACTCGGAGCTTTAAGGGCACCTATCTTCTTAATACCATTGTAAACCTCCTTATCATCAAATGGTCGGTCCATATAACTCCAACTCGAAGTATCTAGATGCGGAAAGCAATCCTCCAAGATATTAATAGGGCAATTCTCCTCAATTTCAAGGTTATGCGAATTGGTGAAAAAACTAACAACATGATTTTCGAGGTCATCTTTATCAAGAATCCAATTGCCCTAATCATCACAAAGACATTCAACTTGATTCCTCTTTCTTCGAATAATAGTAGACATATGAAAATTTTAGTATTCATGTCTCCTTCTTTGATCCATTAAACTTGGGATTTTTGTAGCCAAAGAAGCTCTTTAAGCTCAAGAATAACTGTTAATTTTGATTGAAGATCTGCTTCTAAACCCAACAACTGAACTGAAGGCCTAGAAGATAAAGCCTTCTGAACTCCTTCAATACGACAACAAAGTTGCTTCTTGGCGCAAAAACCCGATAATTCCAAACTTCCAGTTTCCCACGCAAATCAAACAAAGCATCAAACGCCTCAATTTCTTGTCTCCAAGAATGTTAATGAAATCAAGAAAGTCCATGTGAGAAGTCCAAGCTGCCTCAAATCTAAAAGGTCGACGCTCTTTATTGTTACCGACTTTAGGTTCAAGCGACAAAATCATGGGCACATAATCCGAAGAGAAATGAGAAATGTGACGGACCATTGCATTCGACCAAAGAAAACGACCGACAATGTTAGTAAAACCCGATCGAGCCATTTGGCACAAAGGTCTTAGAGTCATCCCCTTAGAACCACGTGTAAGGTTGGCTCCAAAACCCAAGGTCAATCAGACCTAACTTGTTAACAATTGTAGAAAAAGTGTATGAGTCCTCATGTAAGCGACCCAAGCCCCCATGTAATAAGGTGTTCTGCAATTGGCTCAATCTCTTGCAAGAGAGTATCTTGTAACGCTTTCCTTTTCCCAATTGATGGAGGGGCATACACCGACATAATATGGAAACGAATTTGCCCTTTAACAACAATTGCATGGATAAAATCAACCCCAATCTTAACAATATGAAGATCAATCCTATCTTTTTCCCATAGTAACCAAAGGCCACCAGAAAGACAAACCACTTCCACTCTAACACAACTCGAAAATCTAAGGCGCTCTCAAATGTCGTGGGAATGATCGCCTAAAATTTTGGGTTCAAAAATAACTAAAACATCAACTGAGTGATGACGAAATAAATACTTAACTGCTCTATGAAAACTTGGCTTCCCAACACCAAAAACAATTCCAAAAGAGGTATCTCATTAACAACTAGACGAGTCAACGAGTACTATAGCTCGAGAAAGTGGTGGACTATTTTGCATTTTAGTAGTCAACAAGGAAGATCATGAGTACATCATGGACTCGTCCTTGGGAGTGGGTTTATTTTGGCAAACGACAATTAGCAACCTAGCAACAATTAACTCAGCTGCCCATTCAACCTAATCCCCATGTTCGACACATTAGTCGAATGTAGGCTTATTGGGCCTTCTAACCCATTGCTCTTTTCTCCCACACCAATAGTTATTGCATTTGACTTCTCCAAAGCAGGATTCGAATTAAAGAGGAAAACATGTACTGCTTCAATGTGTGGCCTTTTACCCGCCGGCATTACAAGCGACCCAGTCATCGTCCTTATACTTAACGATTGCGAGTCCACACCACCATCCTGCTTACTACCCTTCTTAGAGTTCTTATTAGGCTTATTTCACGTTGAAGACATCTTATTCATGTTGACCTTGGACACATTTCCTTGAAAAATCAAAAGTTGCTTTCCTTTATTTCCTCCCGAAATCTTTGTGTATCAAATCTTGCCCCATATCTTTCTCCCCATCAATAGATAAGGAAACAAAATCAGTTACTCTCCTTTTTGTAACCCGATTCTTGGGCAACCGATGTCTTGCCATGAGACCCATTGCAGCGATGTTGCACCACTATCCACGGTCTGTATCATGGGGTGTTGTTAGTAGGACCCTCAGTCTTAGAGGACATGATTGAAGTCATTGACCCTATGCTAGCATTATCATCATGTGGTAGACCCACTCCCTTGATCAATTAAACATTGTTGAACAAGATGACCATATTTTCCATATTTAAAGAAAATTAACTAAAGGCCCTCAATTCCACATGAAACCTACTTTACTTAATTGTAACAAAACTTCGCAGCGGTTGCGTGATGTCAACTTTAACGCAAACCAAAGAAAATCGACAATGATTCGAGAAAATAGTCTTTTTATCAACCTTGATTGAGTGCCCTAGTCCAGCCGTCGATCGAAGCAAGATTTTTTCCTCATAAAGGATCACGAGAAGGCCCGAAATATGAATCCATGCTGATATGGTGGAAATAATATCCGTAAAAGGATTGAACTCTAGAGATCATTGGCGAATGATTAGGTAGTATCCAAAGATCATCCAAGGTCCTCCTAAAAGAGCTTCCATATAAACATCCTCAAATTCAAATTTCACCACATAATACTCATTACGAAGATCGGTCACCAACATCTTACCAATGGGATTGCATAACTCACGAAGCTTTCGCTCCATGATTGCATGAATAATCATACCTCCTATAGTCTTAATTGCCAACGACGTTTGTCATACCGTCACCAAAGCTTAAAAAGGACATATGTTTCAATGTTGAACATCGGACCCCCATCAGAAAAGATCATAACTATCTTTCCTTCTAAAAAATCATCGGCTAAAACAATGTGCTCTTCACCATCTTCTCCAATGATGCGTTTGCTACTATGGCCGCCGCTGAGGAAGAGGAGGCCATGTCGGTTCGATCAAACGGACCATTGACGCGTGCTCGCGCCAAGGCTATAGGTCGGGTTACGGTTTCCATCATAAGAAGAGCTAACCAATCCGTGAGTTCGGTTCAAGACCCGCCTTCGACTATATTGATGACATCTCTGGTTCAAGACGCATTTTCGGATCAAGTGGATGAGTCGGGAGTCGAGCCAAGTCTTTACGGAAGGATCACCGACGGCGCGGTCCAGACCATGCAGAGCGCTCCCGCGCCCTGGCCGCTGGAGGCCGCAGAAAACGGCCATCGCGGAGCGCGGGCAACACGCCGAGAGCACGACCGCGCTCTGGCCGGGCGTGACCGCGCTCCGGTCGCAGAATGGCGACGTCCTCGGGCGCGGGCTAGACCCCGAGAGCACGACTGCGCTTTACCGGGCCAAACCGCTCCCCGACTGGCGGTGATTCGGATCTATCGCGAGTCTTTCCGAGGCCTCGGAACTTCGGGTTTCTATCTTTATAATTATGTCGGGATTTTAATAGAACGATTACTTAATTTGGTATTATTTATATTTCCGCTATTTATTTTAATTAGCGAGATGGGTTGGGCTTGCATGCTTGGGCCCATTCTCCCTAGGGTTCTAGGTTTAGATCTACTTTCTATTAAAGTCGTCAGACTCTCATAATTTCAGTTTACGCTTGAATTGAATTGAATTTGCCTTTGTTGAATCGAGTTTCTCTTCCATAGGCATCAGGCGTCACAATCCTTCTATCCTTCTTCCAATCGCCCTACAATTATTCTGAGATTTCGCTTGTCGGAATCAATTCCATATCGAGACGCCGCTAGAACCCTAGCGTCGTACTAACAATCCTCAATTCGCGCGCCCCTGCGTGCCGCTATCTCGCTTGCTTCCGCTCCATTGTTCATTCGAGATCGTGACGGGATTCAGAATACGAGACGTCGGTCCTTGTAGCGAGGCGAAACGCATCATCCAACCTTTAAATCTCGTCGTGACTTGTTTTGTTTCGCTAGACACTAGCGGTACCACACAATTGCCCCTAATTACCATCATCAACTTGCATCCTCTCGTTCCCAGCTTGTGATTACAGTGCAACCGCCGTCTCAGGAGAGCCACCGCTCATCACAAACACCAATAAACTCGTACCCTAGAAAGAAAGCCAACACATGTACATGTGTTCTTTAGTCTATCTATGAAATTATAAAAAAAATAATTTTCAAAAATAAGGGAAATTCCGTCTGGTACCCCTAAGGTTTTTGCTTTTTCGAGTGGTACCCTACAAAAAAAGTATTCCGAGATATACCCTTGAACTTTGTTACAAGTTCAGTCTGTACCCCTAATTTATTTTTTCCTTCCATTGCTATCAACTTCCGTCGGACTTATAATTTAAAAAAAAAAAATCAGTCTCATAAATCCCAAGTTGATTTTACAGAAAATCAAAAATAAGATTTCATTCAATCCCAACTTAATTGCACAAGTATCTTTGATTCCAATATGATAAATAAAAATAATAAAAATACTTGCATCTCATATTTTTTTTAAGAAAGTAGATGAAGTCAGAAGAAGAAAACCCCAATAAGACTATATACTTAGACATTAAAATCCCTATTCTTTTCTATGTAAATTGCTTTACTGCCATCAAAATTGACGATGGAAGATCATCGTCGGCAAGTGTCTCCCTGTTGTTTTGATGAAATTATATGGAGGCTAATTACGAACCTCGATTTGAGTCGGAAATCAATGACGCATGCATCGGGAAGTTAAGGATTCCGATGGCCAACATCCATCTTCCTCCACTCGCCGCTTCCGGGTCGGGCTCGTGAGAAGACTATGCATAGTCTAAATCTGAAGCAATCCCAAATCTTCAACAAAAGACGAAGCAAGCCCAATATCCGAAGAAAGATGGAGAATGATGACGTGAGAAGACGAGCGGCGGGCGCTCGGACACCATAAGGCCAGATCTTCTCAGCACACGAGTAGTCAGACGCCACAAGGCCAAATCTCCGCCGCCGACCACCGATATGAAAAAACCTAATTCTTCGCTAGTCCGATGACATGGTGGGAGAAGGCGAGCGGCGGATGAGTGACTGCGATTGAATTTGGGAGAAGTGAATTTTCAAAACATGAACAACGACCCATTCACTCAATTGACGGAAACAAACGGAAAATCTAACAAAAATCCTAATTAAGGGTACAGACCGAACTTGTAACAAAGTTCAATGGTATATGTCGGAATATTTTTTTTTTGTAGAGCACCAATCGGAAAAGCAAAAACCTTAAGGGTAGTAGATGGAATTTTCCCAAAAAATAATTTAAAAATATATTGTTTATCAAACAAAATATTGTTCGATAGAAGAAGGGTCTAGAATCCGTTGTGTCTGGCTATCTCCACTCTTTTTCTCGGGCAAAATTTTGGTAATTCGAACAGTCGTTCATCCACAAATAAGAAGGATCCAGAAGCCCTTCAGGATCACGGCTTGGCACGCCCCCATTCGACTATTTATACACTCTCCTCTGCTATCTCTCCGTCTCGTACTTTCTCTCTTGCTCAGTCGTTCAGACGCAAAACAAAAATTCAGAGAACCAAAAAAATGTCGGACACAGAAACGTTCGCCTTCCAAGCTGAGATCAACCAGCTCCTAAGTTTGATCATCAACACCTTCTACAGCAACAAGGAGATCTTCCTTCGAGAGCTCATCAGTAACTCCTCTGATGTAAGATTTTCTCCCTTTGTTTAGATTGATTTGATTTGTTAATTGCATGTTTAATCGGTGCTAGTTAGTTTAATCTGGCACCATCGTAGTGGTGCATACGGAATTCGCTACTTTTTGTTCCGGACTTTGTCTTTGATGTATGGTGGAACAAAGTATTATTTGATTGCATTGGTTTTGATCTTGTGATGTATATAAATTTGGTATCGTAATCGATTCGGAAGTCAGTTTTGGACTTCTGATCGTTTCTGAATTTGGACTTAAAGTCGGTTGTTTGAACTTAACCTCACTTAATTCCTGTTTCGCTCTTAAAGGATGGGAAAGTTGCAACCTTTTTGCTGGGGTTGTTCGCTGTCTATTTGTTGCATTGTATAGTCTTTTGGGGCTGACTCACGTAGATTTGAACTGCAGATTGTTGTAATGTTGAGCATTTCTATTCTGCAACCATTTAACCTATTAGTAGTTTGCAAGTGCGACTTTTTCATGCAATTTCTACAGTCGTTTTTTGATAAAAGGTCGTTCTTGTGTTTTATATTCTGATAAACTCGTCTAAAAGATATATGTGTTTTTGCCCTTGCTGTTAGGCTATCTGTTTTGTTTTGTTACAAGGTTAATTAGTTTTTGTGGTTTATATGCTGTCAAATTAAATAGTGATTGAAGTAGCTATGTTTTACAGGCGTTGGATAAGATTCGATTTGAGGGCTTGACAGATAAGAGCAAACTTGATGCTCAGCCCGAGCTTTTCATTCACATCATTCCTGACAAGACCAACAACACTCTAACCATCATTGACAGTGGTATTGGGATGACTAAGGCTGGTATGGGCAAGCAACACCCTCTACTCTTGTTTTATTTGGCGATCTCTCCATATTCTATATATTAGATATCAATAATGACTGTTGGATTTTTTTTTTAATTACAGATTTGGTTAACAATCTTGGCACAATTGCTCGGTCTGGAACAAAAGAGTTCATGGAGGCAATAACTGCTGGTGCTGATGTGAGCATGATTGGTCAATTTGGCGTGGGTTTCTATTCCGCCTATTTGGTGGCTGAGAAGGTTATTGTCACCACCAAACACAATGATGACGAGCAATATGTGTGGGAATCTCAGGCAGGTGGGTCTTTCACTGTGACCAGAGACACATCCGGTGAAAACCTTGGCAGGGGTACAAAGATTACACTTCATCTCAAGGAGGATCAGTTGGAATATCTGGAGGAGCGCCGCCTCAAGGATCTGATCAAGAAGCACTCGGAGTTCATCAGCTATCCTATTTCTCTCTGGGTTGAGAAAACAATTGAGAAGGAGATTTCTGATGATGAGGATGAGGAAGAAAAGAAAGACGAGGAAGGCAAGGTCGAAGATGTTGATGAAGAAAAGGAGAAGGAAGAAAAGAAGAAGAAGAAGATCAAGGAGGTCTCACATGAATGGTCATTGGTGAACAAGCAGAAGCCTATCTGGATGAGGAAGCCTGATGAGATTACAAAGGAAGAGTATGCTGCTTTCTACAAGAGTCTCACAAATGACTGGGAAGAGCACTTGGCTGTCAAGCACTTCTCTGTTGAAGGTCAGCTTGAGTTCAAAGCCGCTCTCTTTGTCCCCAAAAGGGCACCCTTTGACCTCTTTGACAACAAGAAGAAGCCAAATAACGTCAAGCTCTATGTCCGCCGGGTATTCATCATGGACAACTGTGATGAGTTGATCCCCGAGTATTTGAGCTTTGTTAAGGGAATTGTCGACTCGGAGGATCTTCCTCTCAACATATCAAGAGAGATGCTCCAGCAGAACAAGATTCTTAAGGTGATTCGCAAGAACTTGGTCAAGAAGTGCATTGAGCTCTTCTTTGAGATAGCTGAGAACAAGGAAGACTACAACAAGTTTTACGAGGCATTCTCCAAGAACCTCAAGCTCGGTATCCATGAAGACTCTCAGAACAGGACCAAGATTGCTGAACTACTCAGATATCACTCCACCAAGAGCGGAGACGAATTGACTAGCTTGAAGGATTACGTTACACGGATGAAGGAAGGCCAAAATGACATTTACTACATTACTGGAGAGAGCAAGAAGGCTGTGGAGAACTCTCCATTCCTTGAGAAGCTAAAGAAGAAGGGTTATGAGGTGCTTTACATGGTTGATGCCATTGATGAGTATGCTATTGGTCAGCTGAAGGAATTTGAAGGGAAGAAGTTGGTATCTGCGACCAAGGAAGGGCTTAAGCTGGATGAGAGTGAGGACGAGAAGCAGAAACAAGAAGCTCTCAAGGCAAAGTTTGAAGGCCTTTGCAAGGTTATTAAGGATGTGCTTGGTGACAAGGTAGAGAAAGTTGTTGTCTCGGACCGTGTAGTTGACTCACCTTGCTGTCTTGTGACCGGCGAGTATGGCTGGACAGCAAACATGGAGAGGATCATGAAGGCACAAGCTTTGAGAGATTCAAGCATGGGTGGATACATGTCGAGCAAGAAGACTATGGAGATTAACCCGGAGAACCCAATCATGGAGGAGCTTAGGAAGAGAGCAGATGCCGATAGGAACGATAAGTCGGTCAAAGATTTGGTTCTCCTCCTATTTGAGACTTCTCTTCTGACCTCTGGATTTAGCCTGGACGATCCCAACATGTTTGGAAACAGGATTCACAGAATGTTGAAGCTTGGCCTGAGCATCGATGAGGATGCTGGTGAAGAAGATACTGATATGCCACCACTTGAAGATATTGATGATGGTAGCAAGATGGAGGAGGTCGACTAAGCTAGTCAGTCATGTATTTCACGCTTACTTGGCTTGCCATGCCCTTTTTGTTCCTACATTTAGAATTGAATCGGTTTGTTTTTGTTTGCTTCTAAGGTAAGACAGAAAGTAGGTCATGGATGCTGCTGGAAGATCATTTTTTGTTGTTTTGCCCACCCTGGTTTATGAAAAGTTGGAGAAGTAGCTATATTATTACCTTTTAAATCTGGTTACTTGTTTGAATTACGAGTTTCACTGTTGGATTCCTAGTTTGTTTAGGTAGGATTTCAACTTTCAAGCAATCTCGTACTCCGTTTTTTGTCTGTGCGGTTTGATGCGTCTCTAGAACTACTCTTTATAGATTGATCAGTTTCGAAGAGTTAGTAATATCTAAATAGATAGTTGAATAACTACAATCCTCGTGATTTAAACACGCTATGTGACCATTTTCATGCTAGATCGAGCATAAAACATCCATGGTTTCTCATATTATTTTATTGTTTTGTTGAAATCCTGTTTTAAGAGTTTTCTACGAGAAGCCAATGACAACGGCTCTGTGTGAATTTTGCCCGTTTTAAATTTGTAGATCTCTTTTAGCAGTTAGTTACTAGTCCAATGGTCGTCGAAAGTCGAAACGTATGGGTGTATCTCCCTCAGGAAAAGTATGTTTGGAATTTCAGCTAGTTGTTAGCTACAGACCTCCATCTTTTAATTATAATAGTTGACAATGGACAAATCAGATTCAGACATTGTTGGTTGAATGCTATTAGCGGATTTCTTGTTTTTTTTTTTGAGTAGGAAAACATTAGGCCGATCCAAAATTAGCCTATGACATCCTTATGGATGAGGACACGAAGTCCTGAATGGGTCTGAATTTGATGGGCACTACACGAATGGCGTAGACCAGCAATCAAGTCAGCCACCTTATTGCAGTCACGAGGTACATGAGCAAATCTAACAACCTCAAAGGATTGCAAAATAACCAACGTATCTGATATTATCATCTCAATCTGCCATGGGCAAGATTTGTTTCCTTTCAATGCGTTTATCACAATAAGACTATCTCCTTCAATCTCGATCTTTGTCAAATTTCTTCTTTTTGCCTCGCACAATGCCTCGTACATTCCTCTTGCTTCTGCTTGATTTACATTCCAGAATTCGCTTGCGTAAGCATTCATTGAAATACTATTTCCATTATGATCTCGAATGATGTACCCTGTGGTGGCCATGCCATTTCCTATTTTTGATCCATCAAAGTTAATCTTTACAAATCCATATTCTGGTTTGGTCTATGTCTTATTTTTTCTCTTCGGCACCCCTCCTATTTTTTTCGTTGGGCTTATAGACAAGTTATCATCTATAAGTGTTGTTTTATGCCATGTCCTAATTTGTGTTTTTATGAATTCATCTATTGTTCTAGACGGTCCCTCAATGGGTTGATTGAAAATCGTTTTGTTTCTGTAAAACCAAATACTCCACCAGGCTATAATTAGATCATTGAATTTCTAAGTACCCAGTTGTTCTTTAAAGTTCTGTATCGAAGTCACAATGCATTGATCGTTCCTTGGGATTTTTGTTATCGATTCAACAAACACACGATCAACTTTTCCTAAAGCCTGTATAGAGAAAGGACATTGAAATAGTAGAAGTTTTGTTATTTCATTTGATTGCATGCATAACGGGCATTCTATAGTCACTGCGGCGTGTCTTTGAATAAGTATTTCTTTTGTCGGGAGTCCATTTACACAAATTTTCCATAAAAACATTTTGCATTTAGGGCTGACATTTAGTTTCCAGATCCAATCATATGCACAATCCTGTACGTCACTCTCATGGGCTACAAAGGACGTTGTCGAGTGCGTAGAGAACCATCCATTCTTACTCGGAAACTAATATAACCTATCTCGAATTTGATTTTTCGGAATTATTATGGACCTGATTTGTTCTACCAATTGAGGAGGTAGAAGACGATGCAATTCCTGAACCTTCCATTGTTTGTCTGTGTTGATAAATTGTGAAATTGTGACATTCACATCAACATTAGAATTTAACGGGCATAATTCTATAAGTGGTTGGTTTGTAATCCAGTGATCCTTCCAAATTTGGACTGTATGGCTGTCGCCGATTTGCCATATTAGGCCTTTGACAAATTTTGGTTTTATCCCTATTAGCTTGTTCCATTGCCACGATACATTTTTGGAGATATTATATTCTAACAAGTTCTTTGTTTCCAAATATTTTTCTGAGATAATACGTACCCACATATTCTGAGGTTCTGCTAAGATTTTCCACAACAGCTGCATTTGTAGAGCCTTGTTCATTTGTTTCGCCTTCCGAAGTCCAAGTCCACCTTTCTTCTTTGAGCGGTATATCATGTCCCATCCTATAATTGGGATATGACCATTTGGCTTGTTCCAAAAAAATTCTCGATTAAGGGTGTCTAATTTAGTAAGGGTTCCTTCTGGCAACATGAAGTTTTGCATCAAGTAGTAAGGTTTTGTTGCAATCACTGACTTGATCAAGGTTGTTCGCCCTGCCTGAGATAAAGCGTTTGCCTTCCATTTCGATAGTTGTTGTTTTGTTGAATGGAGAACTGGTTCGAAAGTTCTATTTGTCACTTTTGAATTTATAATAGGGCATCCTAAATATTTTTCTAGTGAGCTTGTGTGTGGTATGTTTAATTCTTGTTGAAGATGTCTTTTTGTCGACGCCATAACTCCTTTTGTTGTCTGAAAAGCCGATTTATGAAAATTGACCTTTTGACCAGAAATTTCACAATAGTCCTCCAGGATCTTCTTTATGTTACGAAAAGCCAAATTTGTGGCAGGACTAAAAATTATTATATCGTCCGCAAAGGATAAGAACGGGATTCTAGTTCCTCCTCGTACAATTTGAAACGCGACATTTTTGGGTTGTTCAACAAACTCCTTTTGTAATCTACGAGCTAATATCTCTGCGCCTAGAATGAAGAGAAGTGGAGATAGTGGGTCTCCCTGTCGTAATCCTCGCTCAGGAGTAAGGACATTCGTCGGTTCATTATTTACAAGGACAGAAAAAGTCACTGTTCATACACACTGCATTATCCATTTAATGAACTGATTATGAAAGCCAAAAGCTTGTTATGTTTGATGAAAATGAGATTAAGTGTTGAATTTGGATAATTATTTGTCAGATAAGTTATGAGGTGTTCAGTAAAGACTTGTTTATAGGTGTTGAAATTGAGTACTTTTTGTAAGAGAAATAACAAGTTTAAGCTCGTAAACTCACTAAGCTTGTGGGTGCTAATTATTTTTTTGAGCTAGATATAATAAGTCCGGTAATCTCAATAAGCTTCCATGAACTTGGTATATTGAAAACATAAAATTGTGCTTATTTTTCGCAATAAACTTAATATTCTCCATAAACTCCTTAAAAATGCATTGTTGGATGAACCCTAATATTTACATACGTATAACATACTAACATGTAAATATAAACATCTTATTTTTAATAATTGAATAGATTGAGGATCAAATGAGAAATTATCTTAACATGTAAAATGAGAACTTATCTCCTTCGTTGGATCTGGAAAGATTGAGGGTTAGGATCCCACGCGTTTTTTAATTTGTTTTTACATGGGAGGGTATTTTGGACTTTTGACTACTCACTTTCTTCTCCAACACCCCTTTTCACGAGTTGTGCCCATTTTTTGATTTTTTTGAAGGCAACAAGCCTCTAATTGCTATGGAAACTCAAGAAAATTGATGTTTGATCCTCAATATGCTTTCAAAGACCTTTAATCTCCTCCTTATAGATGTAGGTTCATACAATTTTCGTTTTTGAAGTTGGATTTAGGTTTTTAGTATGGATTTTGATGAACTTATGCTCTTCCATTGGGTTTGCAATTTCTGGGCAATTAATCCCCACGAATTGTGAATTTGAGTTAAGATTTGTGAGTATGATTGGTGCTTACATCGGTTGATAAGCTTTTAGCCTGATTCAATTGAAAATGTGATTGACGCCCACCATGTGTTCGATAAAATGTCCAACACATCTAGTGCATAAATTTACATGAACCGCATTGTGAATTTTTATGAACCTTAATGTTTAAATTTATGAACCACATTGGGAATCCTTGTGAACAAATAAAACAACCTTATTTGTACATTTTTATCGCCCATCTTGTGCATTGTCACTTTTTCTTACTCATTTATGTGTTCCCTTACCTTTTTTATTATTATTGTAGGTTCATTAAGCTCAGGTCATTCTAACTTGTCTCATTCCGACAATGATGTTAGTATTGATGGGGTTCCATTGAAGGATATTGATAATGGTCCTAGTAATGGTGGAGTCTCATTGGATGATCCTGAAGAAGCTAGTGATGCCTACATTATTCAAGTATCATAAGATTGTAGTTATTTTATCCCTACTTGTCCGGACGAGAATAAACTACGTGAAGGACAACATTTTAGTACATTGGATGAAGACATTTCTTTCTATAAGCATTATGCCTCTATTTGTGATTTTGATATTCGGCACATGATGTAGGTTCGAATCCTACATAGGCTAGAAGAGCAATATCATGTTTTTCTTCTTTTTTATTTATGTTCATAATCATAGCAACCGAGAAATCAAATGATGTATATGATATAAGATAGGAGCCATAAGAAGAACTTTTATGAAACTAAGCTTACAAAAACATGAACCAACAAAACAAATGCCATGAACCAAAAGACATGTCGACATTACAAGATAACTATTTGAATTAAAAGGCATGAACCATAAGAAGAACTATTATGAACTCAAACGTACAAAAACTTCAACCAAATTAACAATTGTCATAAACCAAAAGACATTAAATAAAATAACAACTAGTATGAACTAAAAGACATGAACCATGGGAAGAATTAGCCTATGTGAGATTTGAACTCACATCTATGTGCACAAGCACATTGCTCTACCATTTGAGCTAATAGGCTAGCAAATGACACATATTGTATTGACATTTATTATGAACCTTCGTATTCAAAATCATGAACCAATAGAACAAATATTATGAACCTAAAGTCATGAGTTAGAAAAAATTCAATATTAAGTAGTCTACTAACCTAATTCTTTCAAGGCAATGCACAATATGAAAACCCGTACAATTATTAACAGTCTTTTCAATCAAATTGACTATTCGTACTCTGAAGTCATTCAAATATTTGAAAAATTAAATTTGTTCAGCCGTAACAATCAAGTAGAAAACCATGAACCAACAAGTTCAAAACCATGAACCAAAAAGTTATAAAACATGAACCAACAAGAAAACAACAGAGGCCAAGTCGAAAATACCCAAAAAACTGGGGAATGAAGATGAAGATTCATATCTTCCTCAGAGGGAGAGCTCCAAGTGGCCTTTTTAACCAGTCCTTTGACCCTTAGATGATTGGCCTTGCCCTCAAGAACCAGATCACCACAATCTTATCAAACACATAAAAATTCATTAGGTTTAGTTTCAACTTTCAAGAGTATGGAACATTTAAGTGTATAGTTCTCATGAGAATAGTAATCCACTATCCAAATTAGGTAAAGGCACCATCAAACCCTAACTTGAAACTATAACTTTGAACCAATTAAAGCAATACAAAGTCGAATTAAGCAACGACAACTTACTCTCGGAGAATGGCTCGTTGTCAAAGAGGGCGATGCTACGGGAATCGATGATGCAAAACTTGTTGGAGTTGTCGATGGAGAGGACGACCGGAACTGAAATGTTGATGACAAATCTGTCGGCGAGTCAACATCACATATTCACTACAAGTGAAATCAAAATCATACCATGAACCAACAACTTAAAAACCATGCACCAACAAAGTAAACATTATGAACCAACAAGCAGCAATAGAAATTCGCACAAAATATGTGAAACTTGATTAAAAAAGCGTATGCAAATGAATGTTGGATGGAAACCAAGCTAAATAGTCAAAATAGATATTCCCCTGATTTTGAACAAGCTCATATTCTATTATCAAAATTTATGCCAACACTCCCAAGTTTTAGACATTCGTATAGATAACGCATTTTAACAACCTAAAGAGTCAACATTTGTATTTTTGTGTGCCTCTTTTCTCCAAATCTAATTTACTACATCTTACTAATCAACTACACAATGCTAATCAATTCCTTTCATAACACCAAAAGTCTTCAAAATCCTAGTTCAACAATCTATCTTAACAATGTAGCTTCACTTCAATGCTACAAACAAACACCAATACAAACAACAATTCAAGAGGATCTCTTTGGCCAACAAGAATTAAGACAAATCACTGTCCTACTATCTGATTCAGTCCTTAGTGTTCCTAAAAGAAGTCGCCTAATCCAGCCTTAGAAAAGGCCACAAACTAATCCTTTTCAACAACATCAATCACACCTAGTAACTCAATCATCATCAAACAATTAACAAAACCCTTGTCAAACCGAAAATCAACAAGGAAAACAACATCAAACTTCTCCACAAATAAAATTTTACAAAACCCGAAAAAATTAAAATTAAATCCTAGAAAACCTAGAACCTAAGAAATTATGAATACCTTCTTGAGATTGTTTCTCTATGGATTTTATGATGCAAAATCGACAATTTGAGTGAGTTAGAGGGCGGTAGGAGTGATTCACATGCTTGATTTGGCGATGGGAGCCGTTCTCGTTCGGGAGAAAGTCGCCCAACTGAAGTGCTCGAGAGGCGGCATTTGATGGAAGAATCAGGATGTGTGTGTTTTGCATTAGGGGCATTTTTGTCTCACCATTCAAAATTTACACGAAATTACCCTCCGTGCCATTCAGTCTGAACCACCCCTATTTTTTTTTTTTGTTGAACCTTGTTGTTCAAATCTTGTCTGTTCGTGTCATTAATCCAACGATCCAAATGTGTTCTCAGTTTTCACTATAAGAATTATTTACACCAGATTAACGATGCGTACTCTAATTGAATATCCCCTAAAATATTTTATAGAGACAATTTAACCCCTTAATTAACTCCATGAAAATATCTAAATAGTTTCCTAATTTTGTTTCATACTAGTTATACCCGTCATGCCCTGCACGACTATGGTTCGGTATTTTATAGATATTAAATAAATATATAATATAAAAATTAATATAAGTAATTTATTCCTTGTACAGTGTACAAATTTTTTATTTTTTAAAATCAAATAAAACAAATTAAATATAAATTATTAAGTTTAATGCTAAGAATAAAAAAGATTATTAAGGTAAAATAATGTACATTTCTCATTTTCCTTGATGATATTCCATAGATATTTAATTTTAAACAAAAGATAACATATGAATAAAGAAGTATTTATATATTAGAATATAGAAGAGATAAGATTTACATAAAATAATAATTAAACTAATAAATAAGATATAATTGAAAGATGAAGATAAAAATAATTTTAAAAAATAATTTGTTTTCAATTAAGGTGGGGCCAAACACATTTTTTGGCTCGTTATAGTAAAGATTAGATAAGATTAAATATTATATTTTTTATTACTTTCTATGTACCTTAATTTAGAGAGTATCAAGTATTTCAATATATTTATTAAATATTATATTACCTATTTTTAAACTTTATAAGTATTTATCATTAATTTCTTATTATAAAAGGAAATATATGTATATCTATAAATAAATTCTTGAAAAGATATCATGCTAAAAGATAAAAGATATTTATACTTATTTAAAATATCTCAAATTTGTTATCTTTAATTTTAAAAATTTGTATAAGGAAGTTTTCAAAAGATATTTTTATACTAAATAGTTATTTGTTTGATGTTAAATATAGATTTAAATAGTTAAAGAAGAATTTAATAGTAAAAAGTTAAAATATTAGGAATAAAAATTAATTTCTTACATAAGAGGTGGGGCCAGAATCGTTCTGGTGGCTCGAAAAGGTACAACTTTAATATATAGTTATAGATATTGAAAGTTCTATTTTTTACCAAAATTTTATTTAAGGTAAATCTTTTACATAAATAGATTAAAAGAAAAAGATAAAATAATTTTCTTTAATTTTAAATAAAATTCGAATTTAATTTTTATTCATATAAATAGATAGAAATTTAATTGGAAAAACTAAATTAATATATCTATCTTAATATTAAAATTCGAATTTAATTTTTATTCATATAAATAGATAGAAATTTAATTGGAAAAACTAAATTACTATATCTATCTTAATATATAATATCTAATGTTCTATAATTTATTTTAATTTTAGATAAAATCTTTTAGGTCTATCCTAATTCCTAATATATAATAGATAACATTTTTATTTTAGATAGAATCTTTTATAGATTAATTTATCATATATCTATATTATCCTAAAATAATATCACCATATATAAATTTCCAAAATAAAAAATCCTATGTGGCGAAATCCTAGGTGGCTTAACATGGGAACGACACGTAGGAAAATCCTAGGTGGCGCAACGTGGTGATCTTATTCCTTGCGTCTTTTATATATATACATAGATTAGCTAACCCTCAAAACGAAATATTTTATGTTTAACCTAAGGGAGCAAAATTGGCGTCTTTAACATGAAAGGTATTATCCCTAGCCTATTTGTCATCCCCGATGTACAATTAATCTTCAACAATGTGGATTCGAAGGTTTGCGGTACACGGTCTACACCCCACCGACTACGATCTCCCAATCTCTCCTAACCACCATTGGCGCCCCAACCTCCACCAATGATATATATCCCACCACTAACAACACCCACCGAATTTTTATGTCTCTTGCATGTAGCACCGTTTGATTTCTTGTACATGATTTGTAGCCTCAACCATATCCATCTTGTACATTTAATTTGTTGTAGGTTTCTTTTAAATGTCATATAATGTGTGTTTTACATGTATTTTGATATTAACAGAGTGTATAATGGTGCCGACCAAGAAGGCAGCAAAGCGTTGATGATACTAGCAGCGTTGAATCAAGGTCAACCGTGAAAATCTTTCAAGGTCAACCATTAAAATCTTAGAAATCTAATCAGTATTACCATATTTATAGAATTTTTAAAAATTAACCATATTTGTAAAGAGAACTGGTATTAGGGATGTACACGGGCGGGGCCCATCCCCATCCCCGCCCCGTCCCCGTTTAATCCCTGTGGGGAACGGGGCGGGGAATCCCCGTCGATTATCGAGTTGTTAACGAGGACTCGTTTATTATAAAAAAATATTTTAAACTTTAAAAAAAATTACAAATATCAATTTTATAAAATAAATTTTAAATTTTATTATATAATTTGTAGATATATATAAGTTTTTAAATTAAAAACTATCATTATATTTAAAATCTATTTTTATTTCATGTTTTATAAATTAAAAAAATTAAAAAACATATCGGGATATATATAGTGGGGATTCAGGGCGGATAGCACATTCCCGTCTCTGCCCCGTTTAAAATCAGGGATAAGAAAATGATTCCCGCCCCCGCCCCATTCTCCATTATGTCGGGGAATCCCCACCCCATTAGGGGCGGGTCCCCGCAGGTCCACGTCCCCACGGGTTTGTTATTCATCCCTAACTGGTATATTCAAGTTATAAGAGGATATTAAGTTAACTAGTTGTACCCGTCGTACCATGTACGACTACGATTCGGTATTTTATAGACATTATAAAAAATATATTAATAAAAAAAATATAATATAAACTTTAATATAAACAATTTTATTGCTCGTAGAATGTATAATTTTTTTGATCAATATAAATGGTTAAATTTAATGTTGAGAATGAAGATAAATTATTAAGATAAAAAAATTACATTTTTATTTTTCCTTGATGATATTTCATAGATATGTAATTAAAAAAGAAGATAAAATATGAATAAAAAATTTATATATTCTAATATGTAAGATATAAGAATTTAAAAAATAATATTTAACTTAATAAATAAGATATGATCAAATATGAAAGATAAAGATAATTTAATTATACAAAATTTTTAAAATTTAATTAATTTAATTTAAGATGAGATCAAACTCATTTTGTGGTACGATAAAGTAAAAATTAGATAAGATTAAATATTATATTATTTATATTTTATAACTTTCTATGTACGTAAATTTAGAGATTATCAAATATTTCAATACATATATTTTTATTAATTTTAAACATTATAAATATTTATCATTAATTTTTTATTATAAAAAATCAATATATATCTAGAAATAAATTCATCATAAGATATCTGCTAAAAGATTTATATTTATTTTAAAATATTTTATCTTTAATTTTAAATTCTTGTATAAGGAAGCTTTCAAAAGATATTGTTATAGTTTAAATAGAATTTAATACAAAGAAGTTATAATAATAGAATTAAAAATTAATTTTTTAAATATAAGGTGGGGCCAAAATCGTTCTGATGGCTCGAAAAGGTATAATTTTAATATATAGTTATAGATACGAAGTAAATTAATATGGAAATATATTTTATTTAGGTGAAAATATAAAAGAAAAGAAAAACTCTTTAACCACCCCTTGTATTATTTTTGGCAAAAAACCACCTCTTATTCACTTTTTGATTGAAATAACCACCCTTCTTAACGTTTTCAGCTATCTCTCCGTCAAATATGGTAATTTTTATATTTTTTCTATTTTATTTTTAAAAAAAGAAAAATAACTAAATTATAATGTATCTCTTTCCCAAAATTTCACCGAGATCTTGTTTTCAATATGTGGAGTAAGAGATTCTTATCTCACCTCTACTCTTCCTCTTCCAATCTTCCATTAGTTATGTCAGATGAAAAAGCAATTTATTGTTTTTGTGTAGAATTGATTTTGATTGGGATTTTTTTGTGTAAAATTGATTTAGATTGGGATAGATGAAATTATAGGGTTTACAGATGAAATTTCGGACCTTTTTAGGCCGGAACCGTTTGAGGAGGAGGGCAGCCGACGTCCCGACGCGGTCGAGTAGGAAGGTGGAGAACAACACGAAGGTGATTTTGGTGATGATGATGTTGGCGGAACAGTCTCTTTCTGATGTTGGCGACCCACCAGATGCAAGGGCAAGTTCGATGATGAGTAGTACGACCCACCAGACTGCTAGTGTTGGCTAGACGAAGAGCTTTTTCATAGGTCCAATTCACCACCCAAGGACGATTTGTGGTTTAATTTTGTCGACATAGTTGATTTATGGTTTAATCGGTGAGGTTGCAGTCAGTTTCGATTGCAAGTTGAAGAAGAAAATAAAGTTGAAGTTAAAGATGATTTGGTTTTATTTTTGTAAACAAAATTTAAAAAAGAAGGGTAAAATTGTAATTTACATAATTTAACTGAAAAATAACTTTTTTTGTTAAATGGTGGTTAATTGTAGATATTTGTATATAAGAGGTGGTTTTTTGCCAAAAAAAAATATAAGGGGTGATTAAATGCAACTAGTGGAAGATAAGGGTGGTTAAATGCAATTTCCCCTAAAAAATATTATTGTAAAAAGTATACCATCGGCGCCCCCACGCACCCCACTCCTTTTATTCTCCGTCTTAAACCCTCACGAAACCCAGCACTGTGTATGATCCTGGAAAAGGGTAGTAGTTCTGTTACGGTCCACATGCAAGCACGCAAATACTCAAGATTTCAATTTTGTGTTGTTATGGTGCGAAAATCTCGTTGAATTGCAGCACAAGAGATAAACTCGAGGTTTAGACTCCAATCCCATTATCAAATTGGAAAATTTGCGTTCAATTTCGAAGCGCAGATTCTTCTCCGGCATGCTGATCATAAATTCTGCACTTATTTTACATATATATTTGTGCGCAGGATTTGCATTCGAATTCAAATTGGAAAATATTGCGTTAAATTTCACAATTTGATTTGCATGTGCTGAATAAATCTTTGTAGTTCGTAGATTGTACGTGTATCTAATTTGTTCTTATCCCTTTTCGATTTCAGCTGCGTTAATAGGGTTTCCTGAGGATTGATTGCGACTTTGAAACCCTGGCAAATGGCGGATGAAGCTTCAATTCCTCACTTCTTCATGCCTCTTATCCCCGGCTTCCTCACCAACTTCGTACGTCGAAATTCCGCGCTCCCCTTTCTTCTCCCTTTACTTTCAATTTTAATCTGCCTTTGTGATTGAATTTCGCTTCATTTCTGTAGTGCATCCCCAAAGCCTTTCTGAAGCACTTGAATCTTAAAGAATCCAACAATGGCGACGAATTTGTGGCTGCTGTCTTGAAGGACAGAAATAGTGATACTGACAAGGCTTGGCCTGTGAAAGTGGACAGTGATGGCAGACGCTTCATGGATGGATGGAAGGAGTTCGCTCAAGACCATAGCTTACGCGTTGGAGATTTCCTGATTTTTCGTTACTCTGGTGGATTTGTGTTTGATGTTTTGGTTCTTGATCCTGTTACAGCTTGTGAGCGATCCTTCTCTGTAGATCCTCTGATTCAATCTAAATCTGATCGCTCAGAAATCAATGAACAGATCACAGAAAGTGAATCCGCGCCTTCACCTTCTAGAGGCGATGCTTTCGTCTTTGATCCTGTGTCTCTTGATCCACTGATTCAATCTGAATATGTTCAATCAGAAGCCAATGAACAACACATTACAGAAAGTGAGCAAACGCCCTCGCCTTCTAAAGGTAATGTAAAAGTCTTTGATCCTGTCACCGCTGATCCTTTGATTCAATCTAAATCTGATCACTCGGAAATGAATGAACAAATCACAGAAAGTGAATCCGCGCATTCTACTTCTCATGGTGATGCTTTAGTTGATACAGTGTCTGTTGATCCACTTATTCAATCAGAAACCGATGCAAAGCACATCATTGAAAGTGAGCAAATGCCTTCACTTCCTGAAGGCAATGCTTTAGTCTTTGATCCTGTCACTGCTGATTCGCTGATTCAATCTGAATTTGTTCACTCTGAAACCAATGAACAACACATTACAGAATGTGAACCCGTTCCTTCACCTTCTAAAGGCCACACTTTAATTTTCGATACTGTCTCTGCTGATCCACTGATTCAATCAGAAAGTGAGCAAGTGCCTTCACCGTCTAAAGGCGATGCTTTAGTCATTGATCCCGTCACTGCTGATCCGCTGACTCAACCTGAATCTGTTCACTCAGAAACCAATGAATTCGTCACAGAAACGGAGAACGTGCCTTCATCTTCTAAAGGTGATGCTTTAGTCTTTGATCCTGTCACTGCGGATCCGCTAATTCAATCTGAATCTGTTCACTCGGAACCCAATGAACACGTCACAGAAAGTAAGCAAGTGCCTTCACCTTCTAAAGGCGATGATTTAGTCATTGATCCCGTCTTTGTTGATCCACTGATTCAATCTGAATCTGCTCAATCTGAAATCAATAAACAACACTTGACAGAAAGTGAGCAAGTGCCTTCACCTCCTAAAGGTGATGCTTCAGTCCTTGATCCAGTCTCTACTGCTGATCCACTGATTCAATCTGAATCCGCTCACTCAGAAACCAATGAACACAATGCTGCTCAATCTGAAATCAATGAGCAACACATGACAGAAAGTGAGCAAGTGCCTTCACCTCCTAAAGGTGATGCTTCAGTCCTTGATCCAGTCTCTGCTGCTGATCCACTGATTCAATCTGAATCCGTTCACTCAGAAACCAATGAACACAATGCTGAGGAAAGATTTGAGTTTAAACCCTCCGGGCGACCTTATTTTTGCATACCTATAAAGAAATATAGCATCACATGGCATGCAATTGTAAGTATATGTATATTACTCAATGCTTGATCTTTTGTAACATCACTTAGGAAGGTTTGTTCTCTGACTAAAACTATTAGGCCCCCTTTTTAATTGAGGTTATTGTGGGCTTTTCAGCTTATTCCAACAAATTTTGCAAGGAAGAACAACTTAGCAAAGAGATGGTGTGAGATGATCATCATAGACCAGAAGGATAGATCTTGGCCTGTCACTTTGAGGTATAGGAAGACTGGTAAAGATCAAGCTTATCTTGCAGCTGGCTGGGATCAGGTACGGGAGGCCAATGGTTTGAAGCTTGGAGACTCTCTGGTCTTTGAGGTCATTGACTCTGGGAGTCAGCCCGTCATGAAACTCTATAGTATGTCTACTATTACTATCCACATACTTCAGTACTACATTTAACATTATGATTCAATTACAGTGTTTTTTCAGATTTACTTATAAGTTGCAACTAAACTTGAGACTTAGGCCCCGTCTGGTTGCAATTCATGGAAACGTAAACGGAATGGAAATGATTGTAGTCCACTTTAGTGTCATGATACATTGACAAAAAAAAATCAACTTGTTTTCCACAACATCTTATCCATTGTAAAAAGGGGTTTGCTCCACCTCAATCATTCTTCCATCAAGGGGGTGGGTAACAAAATGGGGGAATCACTCCCTTCTATCTCACTTTTATAATGGACAAGTTGTTAGATAATTTTTTATATAAATGTATTATACCACTAAAAATGGTCTAGATTCATTTCGTTTCCGTTTACATTTACGCTTACGTTTCCATATGTCACGACAAACCAAATGGGGCCTTACATTTTACTTTTTGAGTTCCTATGCTCTAGTTCAGTTGATAAATATGATGCCTCTATGATCTTGAAATTCAGCCAGCTGAATGGTATCATTGGATTCAGCCAACTAAATCTTTTCTTGAAAAAGTTTCATGAATGATTTAACTGCTTATTGCTTAGCACTTATTGCAGAGGTGAGCTGATGTCAAATGTGGCACGAATGGAAAAAGACAAGACATAGTAGCCAGCCATGGATGGCCTGAAGATAAAGTGCAGAATCAAGAGATGAGAGAGTGAGAGTTGTCACTTTTACTTCCCTGAAAATTATATGATTGCCCTTCTGATGATGTATATAACAGTTGATAGCCCTCTAAGTAGAAATGATATAGGTGTAGTACTTTGAAGTATTAAATAGATAATAGATGCAATGTGCCGGTGATTTACATTCTTCCCTTACATTTTTCCATCTATGAATTTGGTTTCAAAGATTCAAGCTGCAAGAAGTTAACTTTAGTTCCATTGATTAATACGGAGTGTTCATGGAGTTTGTTAAAAACTCTATAAGTGAAGTTTTGAAACCTTATAAGAAATTAATGAATCCGTCAGAAAAAAATTAGAAAAAAATAATAAGTTGATAAGGAGACGGAAAAATCTATAACTATATATTAAAGCTAAACCTTTTTAAGCCGCCGCGTTAATTCTGGCTCTATCTTACATTTAAAAATTAATTTTTTTTATATTAATTTAGTCTTTACAATTACATTTTTTTATCTATTTATGTGAAAAATAATTTTAAAAATCGAAATTTAATTAAAATAATAAAAATTATTCTATCTTTATCTTTTTATCTATTTATATAAAATATTTATCTTAAATCAAATTTTGATAAAAAAAATTCAATATCTAGACAATTACTTGCCTAAATTGAATTTTGATAAAAAAAAACTATATTATATTTTTCTTAATTTTCTTTTCGGCTTATTCATGTAAATATTTTGCGTTTTTATCTATGTTGTATCATTAAGCCATCAAAATTATATTGGACTCGCTTTAATGATTTTTGTTTTGTCTCACATTATAACAAACTAGTTGAAGTCCCGTGATATTCACGGGATAATTTTACTAAAAAAAATATACAATTCTACGATATTAATTTAAAATACTAAATATATTTATATAACTAGGATGATGACCCATGCTACGCACGGGTTATTTTTGTTTATATTTTATATTATTGTTAAATATTTTTTTGTTAAAACATTGTCATAATTTTTGTTGCATCTATTATAAATATATCAACTTAATTCAATGAAGAAATATTAAGGATTAAAAATAAAGTTGTATTGCAAGTTTTAAATCACGATGGATTAGATTAAATAAATAATGACAATTTTTAATTAGGTTTTGAAGAAATAGTGTCTTTATATTTCCTTTTGATTTCTTCATAGCATCACATGAAAAAAAAAGTGAAATTAAACAAAAACTAAACTCACGATACTAATGTATTGTGTATGGAAGTCAAAGAAAAGGAAACCTAAACTGTAAATAATTATAGCAATTAATTATACAAAAATTATAAACTACTAAAATCATAAAAAAAACTTTAATGAAAACGACCAAGATAATACCCCAACCATTCCATAATATTTAGTCCAGAAAAATTCTAACACATATAAAATAGAAAGAAGTTTAATTATGTATCTACAATACAAATCCTTACCAAACTACTATATACATGCATTAATGATAATTTTTTAGACAATAAATTAGATATTTTTTGATAATATTATAAAAACCAAAAAAACGTGTCTTACTTGAAGAATTTCTTATGAGGAACCAATGCTTAAAATTGCAAATTACTCTACTATATATATAGTCGGTTTCGTAAAATTTTATTAAAATATTTTCATAGACAAAAAGATAATATCCATTTAATCTCATTTATTTGAATTAAATTATTCTGGTAAAATAATAGTCATTAATCCCATTTATTTCAATATTCAAGGCCAAAATATGGTTACAATTTTTTCAACTTCTTATTTATTATTTATAGAATTATGATCATATGTCGATCTCATTCAAGTTCTAGTGAAGTTACAACTTTTCAACTTCTTACTTATTTTTATAAAAAAAATTGATAGAATAAAATGGTGAATAATCCTTTTTTTTAAATTTTCAATAAAAAATTGTTTATTTTTTAATTTTTATTTCTACCGTTTGTTGTCCACTAATTGAAAATTTTAAGAATATAAATAGGGTAGTTGATTTTTTCAATAAGTTATCTTCTGGTCATGACTATGAATATTCTCAGTTGTTATTTAATAATCGACCAAGAAGTTTATATTTATTAAATAGAAAGACGTTCTAGCACATAAAATAGAAAGAATTTTAATAACACATCTATAATACAAATTCTTGCCAAACTACATACTATATACATGCATGAATGATAGAGTTTTCCAAGACATTACGTTAGATATTTTTAGATAATATTATAAAAACCGAAAAATCATGTCAAACCTGAAGGATTTCTTATGATGAATCAATGCTAAAACGTGAAAATTATTTTACACTATATCGCTTATTTCATAAAAATTGTATTGAAATATTTTCATAGACAAAAGGATAGTGTCCATTTAATCTCATTTATTACAAATAAATTATTTTGGTAGAATAATATTCATTAATTCCATTTGGTTCAATATTCAAGTTCAAATATTGTTATAAGTTATAACTCTTTCAACTTGTTAATGTTTAGCAAAATTACAACTTTTCAACTTCTTGCTTATTTTTTAATTCGTTTCTTGATAGAATATAAAGGTGAATAATCCCATTCTTTTAAATTTTCAATAAAAATTGTTTATTTTTTAATTTTTAATTTTATCTTATATTGTCCACTAAGTTTTATTTCTATCTCATTCAGTAAACATATGGTAATTCTGTTATTCAATAAGTTATCCTTTTGTTAGGATTATAAATATTATGAGTTGTTATTTAATAAAACATACGTGTATATTCAATATATATAATTAAATTATTTAGGTCATTATCAAAATAATATTATCAAATTTTCAAACAAAAAATCAAGTTGTATTTTTTTTAGCAATCTTTCATGGTATATTGAGAGAAAAGACATTTTAAGTACATGAACATTCATATTTATAATATGTAAATGTAATATTGAAATAAAATTATTATAAACCTGTAATAACTGCGGTTTTTGAGGATATTTTTGAATTTTTCTCGGATATCCTTTTAACCTTTTTGGTCCGTTTTAACGATTAACCCAATATTTTTGTTGGAGATTAAATCCTAGAAAAATTGTTGGTGATATCCTAAAATCACAAAGAAATGATTTTATGGATCGGTGTAAATTCTAGGATTTTTCGGTGGAAAAAGAATATTTATTGGATAAGCCGTCTTTTTAATTATGTACTGTAAAAGATTTAAAATACGAAACGGAAGCCCTAAAAATTGAAGGTAGCAAGATAAAATCATGGAAAATTGGTTTTATTGGTCTACATAATTTACGGGACGTTTTTCGCTTAGTGAGTTTTTCCACCCGAGGTACATAATTTTACCGCTTTAACGCGAGTCCCGTTCCGGGACGGAAAATTGCCTTTGACCGGCTATTGCTTAGAGACTAAGGAGTTGGGAGAGGGATTTATATGAGACGTTTTTTTTGACTTTTCAATGATCATCATCATCTTCCATTGTTACTTTTGAAACCAAAAGAGAGAACGGACGGAACGACGCACTGGCGATCGAATTCGATCCTCATCACCGGCGTTCAGCAGCTTGCCAACCACCACCTCTCATCCACCTCATCTCCTCCTTCTTCCTTGACATGTTGTGGCTGCTGGAACGGAACCAGCCAGAGAGTCGAATCAGGCCGGAACGACGCACCAGGGAGAAAGAATTCGGTCTTCACCGTCGGCGCTCACTTCCTCTGCCTCGCCCCTGTTTTGGGTGGCAACCGCCGGCGTCCTCCTTGGCCACCTGGGCTTCAACCACCAGGCGGAACCACCAGCGTAGCTACTGCCATGTTCATGGGAGAGAGCGAAATCAGGTCGGAACGTTGGCTCAGGAGAAGGATTCGATCATCGCCGGTCTCCTTTTCGCCTTGCCAAAGTGACGCCGTCGGCGACCACCAGGCCATCCGACCACCACCCACCGCAAGGCCTGTTGTCGGGCAATGCCCAGCCACCCTCGGGCTCGAGGATCGAGCCATGATCGAGCCACACGAGCCATGGGCTCGAGTGAAGGTATATACGATCAAAATTAATTAGCGGTTTGATTGCGGAGCCACCGTAAGGGCCTTTCGGTGCCGCTTTGCTAATTAAATTTATGATTTTTATAATCTTGACGTTATTACGGTTCCATAGGTTCGAACCGCTCGTGAAACGGACGTCTGGATCTTCCGTTATAGCGAAGACAAGTTTTGGTTACCGATTGGCAGGTAAAGGACTTCGGATAATTACTCAGGATTCGTTGTTAATCCGTTTGATCCGAGATTTGGTAATCTTTAAGAACTGTTGTTGATGAACAATTTTTATTTAGAAAATTGTTTCAAAAGTGAAGCGGATAATTAGTTATAATTCCGCCAAGATGGCTCCTTGAAGCATGATAACTAAGGATTTATTATATATCGATATTCGGAAATTAAATCGTTTATCGATTAGGAAGTTGTAGGAGTTGAGAATACAACTAAGAAGTGTTTCTGTGAGCTCGTTGTTGAGAAATCCTTTTGTTATATTTGTCAGAGGGATGATACAGATTACTGTTGGAATTGCTAAGGACGTCGAGCACGCCTTATAAGGCAAGTGGACGGTTCTCTCTTGCATTATTGCTATTAAATGAGGAATTGAATCCCATTTAATATTTGTGTTGGGAACAACTTGTTTGCTTAACAAAATAAGATAGGATGTTATAATTGTTAGAATTAATGACCATGTTATTTATTCAGTTTTACGCTAGAACTGAATTTAGGTTCGTTGTTTGTGACCTTCTGTGTTAGTCGTCTCATGCTGAGACATGATTGTGAAGTAGAATAGTTCAAGGATAAATGATCATGGATGAAATAGGCCCCCTGATCTCGGTTGTTGGCCGTATCTCAGTTTTTAGCCGAGCACATACATTTAAAGAACCGTGAATGAAATGGACTTCTGATCTCGGTTGTTGGCCGAATCTCGGTTGTTGGCCGAGCATAAATAAATGATCATGGATGAAATAGACCCTCTGATCTCGGTTGTTGGCCGATTTATGTAAAAGCTACTAAATGATGCAAATGCACAGTTTGAAAGTAATGAAAGATAAGTGCGTTAGGCACATTAATGCACCTGAATGGTTAGTCTATTCAATAACCATTCTTGCTCCCGGTTATGAATGATTCTTAATCAAACTTTGATTAAGTGAATCTGATTAGTCGATGGAGGCTTTTCAAAATGTTATGTGATTAATATGAGTTCCCAACAATTGTTTATGCTTCTTAAAAGAAACCACAAGCGGTGGTGTTCTCTCTCATGGATTATGCAAGTCTCCTTCTTATTCTCTATAAGACTGCTAACTGTTGGATCATAATCCGAGTCTATTCGGATTTTGAATGCCAATATGTTTAGTTACAACCATAAGAACCAAGTTAGATTCTCCGCTTGCTAGTCTATCATTAGACTAACCCGTCCATTTTCTTTTCTTTTATTTGGTTGGCCGGTGTCCATCGTTGTATACGATACATCAGGTTCTTCTTAGAAGTTGATTCAAGAGGTGGATTCAGATGTTTGAAGCTCCAGAAGTTGAAGAGATTTCCAATGGCTGTACTTGAGTGAAGATCATGATTGAACTACTTCAAAGCGAAGCTGAGTTTCAGAAATAAGAACTCAAGGAAGACTTGTTGAAGATTTTGTTTAAATAGAAGGTTGTTCTATTTATTTATTCTTTTAAGTTAAGGTCTGTATAAGACCAATTGTATTTATTCCGCTGTAATGTTTCTTTAAGTTTGTTCAGTCAGTTTAAAGCCTTGGGTAACTTCGGTTTAGTCTTAATCGGGGTTACTGGCGGTAATACCTCCAGGGTGGGAAGGGGGTGTTACAAAACCATTGTAAGTACATGAACTTTTATTGTCAATTTTTTTTAAGTTTATAGGTTTCTAGATCTACATATAGATGGATTAGATTAAAATTAGAAATAAAATAATTAAACCATTTGAATGAGATTATTTTCCCAATTTTTTTAATTTTTAATTATTTATATTTAATAGAGGTCATGGCAAAAAGATACTGTTTATTGCACACGGTATTATCATTTAAATGGAGAGATAGATTACTCATTTGAATGGGTATATTATCATTTAAATGGGGCGTTATTAATTCGGGGTGTTACTAAATAAAAATTGACTACAATGTTTGAAACGATTTCTATTCTATGTAATTCCTCACATGATCTTGCAAATTATTCTTATCAAATAATAATTCATTCAATTTATATATAAAAATGGAAAAAAATCGAACCCATAAAATTAGAGACTTATTTATTAGATTTTATTTTGAGTGATTCTTCTCGCTTGATCTTTTTTAATCAATGGGATATGATCATATGATCAATTGAATTTTGTGAAATAAGAATATTTATACATAAAAGAGTCCATTTTAAATCAAATTTGTATTAGAGATGTGTTTGCAGGTTGAAATATGCAGAGAGGTTTAAGAAGAAACTTATTTACTAATAAACACACAAAATAATTATTTTGTATATTTTTGAATTACTAATAAGAAATTTTAGAAAATAATAAATGCATTTCAATTTGCAAATTACAATCATACCTTTTTTTTTTGTCATTTCTTCAAATTTATCATGTACTTCTCCCATTACCTCTTTGGCACAATAATTACCAAAATAATAATTTATTAATATAATCACATTAAATCAAATAATTATTCAATATATTTGCAAATTAATAATAATATTTAGAAAATGATAAATAGTTTTTATATATTTTATAAATTATAATCATACAATTACCTTTGTCACTTCTTTATATGTATCACTTCTCTCTTGCTTCTTGGCGGGAAATTGAGAAAAAAAGACATTTACTAATATAAGCACATAAAAATGAAATAATTTTTCAATATATTTGTAAATTAATAATAAGAAAATAGTAAATTGTGATTGTACCTTTATTTTTATGGGAGTCTATCCTTCTTTGATATTGGGAGAGTCTCTAAATAGTGGTGAGTACAAATGTTGAGGAAGGGGTCAGAGATGTATCGGGATGAGGAGGCGAGAGAGAAGGTTAAGGTGAGACTATATATAGTGATAGAATTAAATGGATGATAGTTACAATACTTTTGTAACATTAGAGTTGATTTTTTGTGAATGAGTTCTAACTGTATGCTTTTAATACATGTTGCTTAATTATGGGGGTTTTAATTTAAAAAATGTTACAGGAATTGAAAGGACATATAATAAATGAATAAAAAGTATATGAAAAGCTATTAGATGGATTAAATTAAAATTTGAAATAAATATTTTGATCATTTGAATTCGGCATTAATTGTCCAAATTTTTCTATTTTATATGATATATAGATAATACCATAATAAATTATGCAATAGACAAATTATTTTTTTTAGATTGTACTCCATATTTTAATTGAATATATTTTTAAATATTTTTCCATTATTTGTGGAGATCTTGTCCAAATTTAGATTGAAATTATTAAAATATTGATTTTACTTTTTATTGAATATTTTTAAATTATATTTTCTTTTTTTTTAGACATTAATATGTATAAAAATACTTGGTTTTTTTTATAAAGATAATAATAATTAGGATAGGTTATCTATAAAGCATAAAGCATAATATTATTATTAAAATATTTTATAAATATGGAAAATACAATATAAAGAATGTTTGTAAAATTATATATTAGGGTTCTTATCTTTTACTCTATAATAATAAGAATGTTTGTAAATATGAAAAATACAATATAAAGATTAGTATAGAAAAGAACATTGTCCTTGATTTAAGATATAAAATATATAGAAAATTATCTATGTATTATTTTGAATTTTATTAATTTAAATTAAAATTCGAATTTTTATTTTTTTGACATTTACATATAATCTTAGTCATCAACATAAAATTATATCTTTTTCTCAAATAAAAATATATCAACACAACAAAATTTATTTTTTAAAATTATATCATTATACACATATAAATTTTATACTTGAAGCTCAAGCCTTGTTATCTATCATCTCATAGGAATTTATGTATATAAAAATTATATAAATATGTTATCTATTGTAGTAAACTAATACATAATCCATAGATAGAAAATTATATACATAAAAAATTATATAAACATATATGTTATCTATTTAGTATATATAGCAAGAATACTATAAGTTGTTACAAAATTTATTAAATATAATTTCACATTAATTTATTCAAAAATGCCACGTGACGCAAATTTTACAACAGACTTTGGTTCTGCTTTATAATGTATTAGGGTAGATGTAATATTTTATATAAAATACTTATAATAAACACGTTATTTTTATTTTTTTATATTAAATTAAAATTATTTATTAAATAAATTAAGTATTAAATCCATGTACATGGGGTGGGGGTGGGGCGGGGATTGCAATCCCCGACCCCGTCCTAGACATACTATTTTGCCCCCCATCCCCGCGGGGAACGGGGCGGGGAATCCCCGTTGGGTATCGGATTGTTAACAAGGTCCCGTTTATTATAAAAAAATATTTTAAACTTTAAAAAAGTTTACAAATATCAAATTTAATAACATAAATTTTAAATTTCATTATATATAATTATATTTAATATCTATTTTTATTCTATGTTTTATAAATAAATAAAAATTAAAATAACATAGCGGATATACATAGCGGATACTACATTCCCCGTCCCCGCCCCATTTTAAATCGGGGATACGGAATTGATCCTCGTCCCCACCCCGTTCCCCACCAAAGTCGGGGAGGGGCGGGTCCCCACGGGTTTTTTGTGCATCCCCGCACGACGGGTATAACTAGTCTAATTTCAATGTTAAAACTTTTATTGAACAGTCAAAGTTTGTTCAATTCTACCCATTTTTTCAGAACTCCATTGAAACAATTTGATAGAAAAAAATATATGGGCTGGATATAGGACTATAGGAGGCCCATTTTGCTGGGTACAAGCCCACAAACCTATTATTGATATTACCGGGAGAAAGATAGATTTTGATCGATTTGGGGAAATTGTAGTTAGGGCGACATTAGGAATTTGGGCGCCTGCGTTCTCGCAGAATTTCAAGTATTGGTTTCGACCGAAGCAAGTGGCAGCTCGGAAGTTTTCGATTTCCCTCGTAGTTCAGCAATTCGATTGAAGATTCGAGTGTTTTATTCCCTTGGAGTGTTTTTTGGTGTGTTAGAAGATCCTATAATGGGGAAAAGGAAGGAGCGCAGGCATGCCGCTTTAATGGGGGCTGGTCGCAGGGTCAAGCTCGATCTATTTGCCGAACCTTCTGGTAATATCTATATATCGTTCTGCGTAATTAGGCCCTTTCCTTTTTCTTGTATATTTGAAGTAAACACCTTAGCGGATTAGTTTATGCGTAGAGGAACCGAGGAAGTAGATTTATTATTGTTCTATCCATAGGGTTTTATATTGGTGCTGAAATGAGTTTGGCGCCAAATTTCTCTTATATTGCATAGGGATCAAAATCTCTACTTTATGGAGGTGGTGGATTTTCATGTCTGGTGACTAGGTGTCCTAATACTTAAGTGTGTTCATCTTCGTAGGAGATTTGGGTGGCTCCCCTGCGGAGGAAGTTGAAGGTGGTGTGGATACAAAACTCGAGGCGAGTTTGCCAAAGTCACCCTCATCTTCAGGTTGGTTCTGTCAGCTTTCTTCAAAAGGAATTAATAGGGAAGGAATCAGTGCACAGCACTGTTTTGGTGGAATATGGAAATATTGGATATAAGAATGTTGCTTTCCGTTCCAAGTATATGTTGTCAGACTGTAGGTGGCTGTGGTCTGGGGAAGATTCACTGGTTCGATCAGTCCTGCCCTGCCACAGTGATATAAATGACTTGAGGCTTATTTGGAGTATTGGACAGGAAATATTTCTTTCTCGGTTCGTATATCTCTTGCTTTATTCATGTTATGCCTCTCTGAGTCACTGACGGTTCTTCTTCTGTGACAGGTAGCTAGTGGCAAATCATTAAAAATTCACTAACTCGTTCTCCTTCGTTATGTGTTGGCTGTTATCCTCTGAATGTTAAACTAGTTCTGCTAGTGCTTGACTTCCTTATATCGTGTTTTTCAGGTCAGCAGCCAGCCAATCCTCTTTTACTCCTTGGGCAATATAGTGATGATGACATGGAAGAAAGGTCAAGTGATGATAATCAGGATACTACCCAAGCCGAGAATGATGAGCAGGTACATTAAGTCTTATTCTTTAAATTTATCTGGCTCTTGAGTGCAGATATTTGAGCCTTTGAGGAGGTTCCTAAATTTTAAAAAGTGGGACAACTGCCATGTAATGCTATGAAGATTCTTTCTGACCTATGTACGTACTCTGAGCATGAATAATACAACTAATAAATTTGATGGTTATTCCTCTATACTTTTCTGTATAAATCTTACTTTAGTTTATAGTTGATTTATCAATTTCCAATTTTCCATGTTTCCAAATTTTATAGTTAGCTCTATCTCTTATGTATTGGAAAACTTGAAGTGCTGACATATATCTATCATGTGTACAGATAAAAACAAATAGCAAAGAAGTGGAAGAATTGAATTTGGTCTCTAGCGAAGAGCACTTGTCTAAGAACAATGAATTGGATGTGGAGAAAGATGCTGCATTAAGTGAAACCTTGCACGGTTTGCAGAATAATATTACTGCAGAAAGTACTGCAGCTGCCTCAAATGATATAAGCCATGAGAAGCATCTAGAACCTCCAGAACTTTCTGTTTCTTCGGCTTCTGATATTCATGCCACTGGAGATGATGCAAATTCATGCTGGAAAATGGTATTACATGAAGAAAGTAATACTTACTATTATTGGAATACCGTGACAGGGGAAACATCATGGGAAGTACCTCCAGATTTAGCTCAGGGGACAGCATTGACGTGTGAACCACAAACTTCACTTGCAGAAGATAATTCTCATAGGGATATGTATACATCTGGTGCTACTGGGTCTGCTAATGAAGTTTCCTATACTTTGTTTCCTAGTGTTTCTCAAATTGCTCAGTCAACTCAAGAAAGTAAAGGTGATGACAGTCAGTTGATTAGCGGCTCTGGTACCATTGATGCATTTCATCAGGAAACTGTGCCTCTAGGGACTTTCTCATCATATGTTCCACCAAATGGACCTATTGTTGGCAGCTGGTGTCCAACATCTGTGGCTTCCAACATTTACTTACATGGAGGGGTGGCTTACAATCTAGATGAAAACTCTGTGGCTGATCTTCCATCTGATTTAGTGAGACGTAGTGAATCATTGCTTGATAAATTGAGATCTTTGAAAGGGTATGGCTTGCTTTCCCTTCTCTTTATTGTGTTTCTCGTGATTTTACCTTGTCAGAACATCTTCTGGCTGAATAATAAGAATGAAATTATTAGTGTGGTTGTCGACTGACCTTCTTTAACTTGCAAATTGTTTCAGGTCTAAGGACAACTCTAATGAAAAACATGCTTGGACGTCAAAGTACATATCTGAGATTGAGATTAGGCTTTTTGATCTCAAGTCTCTACTTTCTTGTGGATCATCTCTTGCTTCATTTTGGTTGCATTCAGAGACACAGCTCAAGCGACTTGAAGATGCTATCAACAGTGAAATTGGGTCTTATGTTGAATCTGAATTGAAGAATGAGATAAGCTCTGCATACTTGCCTTCCTATGAAGTCTGGGAAGCAAAACAAGAAAACAAGGAAGGAGAAGCTGATCTGGGTGAGGACCTTAAAAAAGGTGTAGTGTCTTCTGGAAAGTCTTGCATCGAGTTAAATGATGCTAAATTGCTCAGTGATGTCCAAAGCTCTTTGCTGGATGAGGCTTCTTGTGGCGGCATTTCCAGCATCAAACAAGGCCCTGAGGTTACACATGATGCATCACAGGCTAGAGAGGAAGATAATACTTTAAATGAAGGAACTGTACTTGAAAATGTGAATGTTGACATGGAACAAGAAGAAGATATGGATGTTGACATGGAAGTTGAGGATACTAGTCTTCCAAGTGATGCCATAGGCACAGAGACAGTATACAATCATGCCTTTTCATTAGAGCAACTCGGTCAGCCTAGTGCTCCTGCAGATCAACAGCCGTTGGTATCTGGGAATGAATCTTTTGCTCCCCCTCCCGGTGATGATTGGATCCCGCCACCGCCACCTGATAATGAGGAGATTCCTCCTCCCCCACCTGATGACCCACCTGAGTCTTCTTATGTACCCCCACCTCCCTCTTACTCTGAGCCAGTGCAAACTCTTACTTATCCTGTAAGCTATAGCCTGACCTATCCTGATCCTAATTATAGCTATTATGGGCATGCTGGTGTTACCTTGCCTAATCAACCAGTGTACTACGAAACAGTCTCAAGCTCACATGATGCTGCTCCTGGAACTGTCAACAACCATGTTGGGTCTGCAGTGTATTATGTTCAGGATGCCGCAACACCTTTATTGGCTGCTGAAGCACCTTCAAGTTATCAAGGCGCATTAGCTCCTTCAGGCTATGATGCAATATCTTCTAACCTGGCTGGAACTGACGGTGCCCAAGCACAGATGGCTTCTTTTCAGAACTTTAATGTTGATGCTTATGCACATGGTGGGGCTGAACCTATAACCAACCAGGCTGCTAAAACTTCAATACCAGCTGAATCTTGTGCAGCTACTCAGGAAAGCATTTCAGCATCCCATGCTAGCACTAGTGCTTCTTCTGCAGCTCTTGGTGCCGTTTCCACAGTTTCTGATTCATCAGCTGCAGCTGTTCCTGCTGCTAAGCCTCAAGCTAAAGGTAGATTTCTTATATACTAGGGAATTAACTGATAGATACCTAGTGAATTCTGATTAATCAGCTACTCAGGCTACTGTTTCATATTTTACTGTTTTTCCATAATTGCAATTTTGATTTATTTGACTGTTGTATGCTCTTAAGTAAATATGATTCATGCTTCAATTAAGATTTTGCTGCTTGCTTTCCAGGGAATGAATTTCTTGGTTTTGTCTATTCATTTGTACTGCTTTTAGTTTCAAGTATCAGAAGAAAACCCCAATTAGTATAGATTAACCAAGCTCGAATTATTAAGAGCATTTATTTTGATTTCTTGGTCATAGTGGCTGGATCTTTTTTTTTTTGGTTCACCGTTGATGTAAGATTTGATCGATGGAAATGGCTAATCTAATTTCTTCTTTTGCTTAATTTAAATTATCTTTTGTGTGATTTGACACAATAACATTTAACTTCTGTTCAATTGTGAACAGCTACACGTGTTAAAAAACGGACTATTGCGGTGGCATCCTCACTGAGAGCTAACAAGAAAGTCTCCAGCTTGGTCAACAAGGTAAGTATGGAATCTCTTGCTGTACTTATCAAATCATGAAAACTAAACGCCTACTGTGGAACTTTTCTTCATCTTTGTTTGGTTTTATATGAACTTCCTACATTTGATTTGACCAGTGGAAGGCTGCAAAAGAAGAGATGGAAGAAGCTGATGAAGAAGACGCAGAGAATGCCTTGATGATTCTGGAGAAGAAGCGTCAACGGGAAATAGAGGTCTGTACCATGAAGTTTTGCTTTTTCTCTTGGTTCATGTACGAGTATCCAGTTGAAATAACTCCCTCTCTTCAGGAATGGCGAGCACAGCAAATAGCAAGCGGAGAGGCTAGAGAAAATGCTAATTTTCAGCCGTTGGGGGGTGATTGGTAATATATTTTAAGCTATTGAGGTTGCTATACAATTCTATTGCAGCCACTCTATGCTCACTCTATTTCTTATGCCAGGCGTGAAAGAGTAAAGCGAAAAAGAGCTCAAAAGGCAGCTTCTGCAGAAAAAACTGCTGTACAGGAAACTATTGCTGAGAAAAAGCAACCCAACTTAACTGAATTCTCTACTGGTCTTCCTCCTGGATGGAAGGTATGCATTCTGTTAATCCAATTCAAATGTATCTAAGTTCCCTTGTTCATATGCTTTATATGGAATTATATCCTTTTGAGGCATATAGGTGTACTTGTGAATGTGATGAGTCATGACGGCTGTGGCAAAATGATCTTATGCTTCTTTTTGTGAATAACCCTTGTGAATTTTTTTTACATCACTTGGATTTGGACATAAGTTGTCTGTGAATGCCTACTTCAGTTTTCTCTTGCAAAAATCAAAATGTGGTGATTTATAGTAACATCTGCTTTTGGTTATTTATTGTGCTTGCTCAGGCCTATTGGGATGAATCGTCGAAGCAGGTCTACTATGGGAACACTATCACCTCTGAGACACGATGGACTCTGCCAACTTAGAGACACATTATTGAAAACATTTGTTGATCTATCCACAGCAGCTTATAAGTAGTTTGTAAAATAACTTGTATCCTCAAATTGACTGTTTCTAATGGGATTAACATGGATGCATAGGATTTTGTTTTATGCAGTGACTAGTGAGTGAACAACTTTGCACTTGATGCTCTTCTTTCCCAGTCTGTTCTTGTATTGTATCCAACAGGTGTTGGGTCTCTTCAAAAGTAAAGTATGTAGATATGTACGTCCACTTGCACTCTATTTGCCCTATTTTGTAGGCCTGCCCATTTTAGTCTAAAGATTGTGCAGAAGCCATATAAAACAAGCATGTCGGAAGAAACCCATATAATGTTTTAATAAATGTGTATTGACTATTGAACCACAATGTACCGACATCACACGAGGCCAAAATCTACAGATTAAAGCGATTTGATCACTGGTGGGCTCCCAACTATACAATATACATACATACAAGCTCACTCGAGTGACCAAGAGGCAAGAGGCTTGTAATTACGTACAAATTTAGGGCTCGGTCAGCAAATAAGCAAAAATGAAACTTTGCACTCTCTATCTATTAAATATATATATTCGGACCTCAAACTTGTATTAACCTTGTATATAAAATTCTTAAATTATAATAATTAAGAATCAAGGCCTTGTTTGCAAAGAGGGCAACAAGAAATGATCCGAAGCCAGTGATCCACACACTTCTGGTGGAAAATGTGGGAGCATGGCAACTGCCTTATCTCTTCTTTCTCCTTGTACTTTGCCAGGCATATGCAACATTCCTGTTCATTTTTCATATATCGATCATTTACACACCATGCATATATCAAACTGAATAATCAACTTAAGATATGTAGTACATGGTAAATTTACCGGAGAGTCGTATACGAGGAGGGGAGCCGTCTCGAGGTCGTGCTTGAACTTCCAAGAGGGGAGGAGGGAGATCTGGTGGTCAGAGGCGGCTCGGTGGGAGGAAGTAAGAGTGAGGTTGATCCCCAGAGCGGAGCTGAGGAGAGGGACGACGACACATAGGAGAAGGAAGAGGAGGAAAGGGAAGGAGTAGGCGGCCGCGTTGGTGGCCAGCAAGAAGATGGAGAGCGCGTGCAGCTTAGGCGCCCTGCTGAACGACTGCTGCACGCGTGTGTCGAACACCCACACGTTCCCCATCACGAACCACATCGCGTATAGCATCTCTAGCGTCGCCTTGCACCGGTTCACCACCTGCATTCCTCCCCTACATATTAAATCCTCATTCATTACATTACCTGTCAATTAGCTATATAGGTAGTAACAAATTTAAGTGATTTTGGATTTTGAATTCTCCTTTAAGGTTGTTTCATTCATCAATTATTAAGCTGATAATGGACTTTCCTTACAAATTAACTAAAACATAATGATACAACATCAATACATTTAGATCCCAATCAATATTACATTATATTATGATATGATGGCTACAAATTAAATCATCATAAAATTAATTAACTCGCGTGTTCATTGACCTATCAATTGGGTCAAATCAATTCTCCATTTTGAAATCATGTAGATCGAGCTGATCGAATGATCAGATTAATATTGCTACACGCAGTAAGTTATAAAAAAAAGAGTTAAAAATATGATTACCTCTCGTCCTCGTTGTTAGGGTGCTGCTGTAACTCCACGTCATCATCACCCGACCTCAAACGGTAAAAACGGTAGCGCCAATAAAGGATGAGGAGGCTCATGAAACAACCGAAATCATATCCGACAACCCATATCCGGATGGGCCAAACCGGTTTCTCGTCCCCCGAGACCGACAGCGTGATCAGCGTCACGCAGATCTGGACCGTCAACGCCGCCAGCTCCATCGCCATCCAACGCCTCGTATTGAACGGGTTCGACCCCAGGCTTGACCTTGACGTCCCATTCTGGTAATGAAACACCCTCCTCAAGAACAGGAACCACCGGGCCCGAGCCGCCCTCATCGCAACCCGAGCCACCCACGACGGCCGCGCCGGAATCTGAGTCTCCGGCGACGGATCCGCCGCCGCCGGAACAGGGGTGTACTGGGTAGTGATGTGCATTTTAATTAATTTCTGGGTTGCGAGAAGGAAAGATTGAAACTTGTGCGGTTTTTTGACATGGGTTTTGGGGGAATTAAAAAGGGTTGTGTTTTGTTTTTGCTTTTGCTTTTTTTTGGAGGGGAAGGTGGGATTTGGGTTTTCAGATGGTGACCAACAATCCAACGGTTCAATGTTCTTGTGGGGGTTGGTTTAATTTGTTTGCTTAATTTGGGGGGAAGGAGGAGGAGGATTGAAGGAGGAATGTTGTGTTTGTGAAGAAGGGAGGGTGTGAGAGGGTGAGAGGAGAACTAACAGAAAAAAACTGTTGGCCGAACTTGGATTGCATTTTCCCTCTTTTGGGGTTGCTTTATTTAGTTAGTAATGCAGAAGGCTTTCTCCGACTCCAAGGTTATTGGGTTTGGTTCTTTTCAATTATACAAGACCAATTTTTTTTTTTTTAAAAAGGACCAATTCTCCTTATTATTGGAGGTTTTGCTTAATACAACTTAATAACGGACCCTTGCTATTTTTAGACAATTTCGACCCAAAAAATGTACAACAACAACATTGATCCAGTGAGGTTTCGCTTAAGGTGAAATCTGGGGGTCAAGATGGAAGTACCCCTGCCCGAGGGATAAAAGTTTAAAGTAAAAAATGTATATTTAAAAACTTACAAAAGGTTGATATTTTGAAGGATAAAATTATAAAGCATTGTTGATTAAATCGCAGGGGTATAAAAGGTTAAAAATACTTGCTATATATATTTTTCTCTTTGCTTTCAAGTGAGCATTTTTTTCTTGTCACCCGAATACAATACTTATTTTAAAGATAAGCCAATAAGGTGTCTATTGTTGGTAATGTTGGGGTAGCTGATTAAAAGCTTCAACGAGCTTCGATAAGCTCCTTCAACAGAACGTAAGGTACAATAAGCAACTATAAATGTGATATAAGTCATGTCGTGTTAAAATCTAGTGTGTCGATAAGCTGAAGAGTCGTGTGTGTAACGAGCCTAGCTAGTGTATAAGTACAATAAAGTTCTAACCCAAAATTATATGGAAATCAAGGGAGTTACTCATAAGATTATATAATAGGGCAATTTTATGTAGGAACATATTCTTAGCAATTAGCATGATGCATATATGATGTTTTGGAAATATATAAGCATATATATTTGGTTTTAGCAAAATAAGAAGGGATGGTTGTAAATTGGTACTATGTTGAGTAAGGAATTATGTTTTCTTTTTGTAAATTCGGTAGTTATAAGACAAATATATAAGCAAACACATCCTAATTAACCAGATGATTTTTATGCCCCTTAATTCCAACACTCTTGTTACATGCATGTAACGACAAGGTTATCATCAGAGCTTCCAACACTAGTTAGAAGAATCTTGAAAGGTATTGCCTGGTAATATCGTACCTTTTTTTTTTTAGCAAGTAACAAACCTAATCTACTTATTATGAGTAGTTATGAGTGATCTCATGAAAGTGAAGCTATAATTTTAGTATAGGATATGTAAGCATATACGTACTTCATTTGGCAATTTGGGGCTTAATCATAATGAGATGATCGATAGTTAATTTGGCCAACTAATCCAGCCAACCTAGTTTTGGCCTTTTGGCTTATGCTAATGCAATCAAATATATGGCTGGCCCACCCGACCATATATATTTGTAAATTTACATATTTTGTGTGTGTGTGTGTGTTTGCCCCTTGTGTGTTTAACTTGTGAATAAATTCGACAATATTTGGATTAAAAATATATGTTGTTCGTTACCAGTTACCACACTGCCTTGTGATTTTCAATTTAATTCTGCGATTTTAATGATCTTGTGATTCAAAAATGACGTAACAATCCTAGATATAATTAATCTTATTGAATTGGAATTTGGAAGTAATGTTAATTTGATTGTGATACCGATAAAGTTGGTAGGATCTTTTAATTTGTATGATTCCAATCCCCATGCAATTCAACAAATTAATGATTCCTACGATGGTATTAAATGTCTATGTATACTTATATTAAATTTAATTATTTTAACTATAATGCTATAAATTTAGTGATAATTTACAATTAAAATAATGTGATTTTTTTTTAATGTTTTAATACTATCAATATATTATATTTTTTGTATTTTAATTTAATTATATGAAGTTTACAATATAAATTGGTTGTTTTTATACTAGTATATTTTTTTTATACTAGCTTGTTCACACGTTCAAGGAGGAGATTGGAGATGCTCAAAATATACTTCGTGGGCAACATGGCTCATACTTGCTTGTGCACACGTTACTATAGTTTTTGTAAGAAAAAAAAAATTAAACTCGATATATAAGATTTTAATATAGGGCTATATTTAAATCATCAGATGATTTATATTTAGTTGTTAATCTCTTGTTAAATATGGCTGGACAACTTTACAAGCAAGAAGGTCTCTATAGCCCAAGGCCAACAACTAAAGATTATGATCACGCTTTTATCTAAAAGAGAGGGATTCCTATCACCTAATCTCTCTCCTTGAAGATTTAAGATTTTAAAAGTACAAAGTGAAATGAATATAAACTTATGTATGGTAGATATATGTGTGGAAGCAAAATTTGTAATCTTAGGGTAAGTAGGCAATTTCATAATTTGTAGGAAATATTAACTCTCTAAAAATAATTTTTTTGTTTTCGAACAAAAACAAAATCTTCTGTTTAACAAGCAAGTAACCTTTTTATCTACAAATAAGGTATTTGTATTTTATGTTGATTTCGTTCATTGAATTCTTACAAGTATGGGAGGTGATTGGTGAATTTGGGGATGAACCCCTTTTCCCTATTATTTTTTGTCTTCTTTTTAGATTCAAGACCGTTCAAGTAAGTAGATTCGGTTAACTATTTGGGATCCCTATCATCATATACGCAAGGGTTAATGAAAATTTAGTATGCATGTATAAGAGAACCAATCGAAGATTTAATTTGATGGTTCTATTTAGGGGTGTTCAACGGGTCGGGTCGCCCGTGACCCGTACCGACCCGACCCGCAATTTGCGGGTTGCGGGTCGACCCGCAACCCATGCAGGTCGCGTCGCGGGTCGATTTTTTTATTTTGCGGGTCGCGGGTCGGGTCGGGTCAAACCCGCGCGGGTCGCGGGTCGACCCGCGACCCGCAATATTTTTAAAAATATATATTTTTTTGTAATTTTATTAATGTATAAACTATATTTTAATAACAAAATCGATGGATTTACGGGTCGACCCGCAAACCCGACGGATTTTTTTAAAAAATACATGTTTTTAGGTTAAAAATTAATTATTTTAAGTTAAAAATTAATTTTTTTAGGTAAAAAATTAGTTTTGACCCGATTGACTTAGTCAAACGGGTCAAGCGGGTCGACCCGCGACCCGTCCCGTTAGACCCGCAACCCGCGGGGTCGGGTCGCGGGTCAAAGGCAAAAAAATTTGCGGGTCGCGGGTCGACCCGACCCGACCCGTGAACACCCCTAGTTCCATTTTTGTTTTGTAGGGTGAGGTTTAGGGTTGTCAGATGTATTATTTGGAATCGCCTAGAACATTCACGTTTCAACATAAGAGTTTGTTTCATTTGAACCAAACTCTATAATTATATACTAATTTATTTTTATAGCATGAAACTTACAAGTTTATTGAAACCTTTATACATTTAATCATCATTAGATATTTCAAAAATAAAAAAATCACCATTAGGTATATATAATCCGTTTGGGATTTAAAATTTACTATAAACTAGTTGAATCCCCGTGATACTCACGGGATAATTATACAATATTATGATATTAATATAAAATTTAAAGCACTTGTATATAATATTATAATAAAAATATGTAATTTATAAAAACAATCTTTAAGATTATGTCCATATTTTATCAACATATAGATAAAAAATTATATACTTGAAGCCCGATTTTTGTTAAAAGATAAAAAAAATTGCTATGCATAAAATTAATATAAAATATTAGATCAAGTTATTATCAACATATAGATAAAAAAAATTATATACTTAGATCACAAATCTTGTTACAAGATAAAAAAAATATGCATAAAAAATATCAACATATCGATCAAGTTATTATATTATAAAACAAAAATTGAATTTATAGAAAGAATGATACAAGTAATTATAATTTTTATTATTAAAAACATAATTTTTTTTGTTCAAGGAATGCCATGTGGTGCAATATTTTCAATAAACATGGTTTTTGCTTTATAATATATTAGGTAGATATTGATTTATTTTTCTTTTATAATGTATTAGCATAGATATAGATAGAAATTTATATCGGTAATTTTTTTTCAATAATCCGATAAAAATATTTTAGCATAATATTAAGATACAATATATAATATTAATATCAATAAACATATACATTATCTATTTTATAACATCTTTATAAATTCATTTTTTTTATTTAGTAATGGCTATTGTTTAAATTTTTTTGAATACGTGTATATTAATTTTTTTATTTTTAATGTGATACGTACTATATGAAACAATCTACGCATATAATAAGGTATTTATTTATTATCTATTTTATGAAGGGGTTAAGATAAAGATTTCCAGAATTATTATTTAGTTTTTTATGCTGAAAAAATCAAAAAAAAATTATCCATTATTTTATTCAGGTTTTACCACGTGGCGCAAATTTTTACACAGACTTGGTTTCTGCTTTATAATGTATTAGAGTAGATGATAATAAAATATGATATTAACAATATTGTCAATTACATTTAGATCAACAATATCAATAATATTCCATTAGGTGTCTTTGCCAAAATCTCTTCAACCTTTGTATAACTACTCCTTCCAAGCACTTGAGGGGGGTGACATTAAAGAATTGATATTAGTTAATGAATTTCACTTGTAACTGTAAGTTGCTAGACTATATACATTCCAATTGTAAGAAGTCAAATAAAAAGTTAGAAGAATATAACTGAATTAAAACCTTCATTGCTCAAGTAGTTAAGTAATATCTTAACAAGTATAAAAGTTGTCCTTCTATATCCAATAAATGCTCCATCCTCTTAAAGTCTTAATAATTCTACTAATATTAAATTGCAACAAATATGTAAAAATTTTTTGAAGAAAAATAAATAAATACTTATAATTGGCTATTCATTTTTAAACGGATTCAAATTTTCTTATTTCAAAATAAAATAAAATAATCAACAACACTTATGTTTTAGAAAGTAAATGAAACATACAATATTATTTTCGATTATTCGCATATATTTATATTCACAAGAATCAAATTAATCAAAATCTTAAAAAAAAATAGTTAAAAAATAACCCTAAAATTGGCAATAGTTTAAGTATAAAATAAGATTAATACATGAATTGTCAAATTAGGACGTAAAAGAAATTCATGTATCTTAAATTAGTATGAACTGATTAAATGATCAAATAATTTATATATGTACATTTTTGAATTTTTTTTGTATACAATCAATTATAACATTTCATAAAAAAATTAATTAATATGCTTAATCACATCACATGTTATAATATCTAAAAGTCTAAACATTTAAGAAAATAACAAACGTATGATATAACTTTGTCCCGTCCAACGGATCGACGGGTTAGCCCTCTAGTATTATACATAATACAAATTAAAAATTAACTCCACATGAAATAATAAGCATTTAAGTTTTACAAATTGCACATATACTTTGAATTCTAATTTAAATTAATATACTCATATAAATCCAATACACACTTACACATTCATCAAGCATAAAAAATGACCCCGTCCAATGGACGGGTAAATCCATGTAGTGTAAAATATAATTCATTATTTATGATTTTAAACTAAAAATGTCATTATTAAGAGAATGAGATTAATAAGAAGGGAAAATTGCATTTAACCACCCGTTATTTTATTATTGTTGCATTCAACCACCCCTATTTTTTTTCTACACTTGACCACCCTTATTTGCAATAATGTTACATTTAGCCACCCAATTGACAGATTCCGTTTGCCCTCTCCGTTAACTCACAACCTTCCCCTTATTTTAATTTTTTTTGTAAAGGTTGAAATAAAATAACAAAGATCAATTCATGGCCCAAATGCGAAGCACCCAATGCATCTAGGGCTCTAGGCTCGAGTTGAAATAAACAAATGATAATCTTTCTAGTTTCTATCCTTTCCTTCCACTCTCGATTATTTACACCGTAATCTACCTTGGGTGACCCACGAATAGACGTGCTTGCCTTATCCGCCTTCAACTGGTATCGTGTTCGGGTTGTGTTATAACTATTACACCAAATTGCGATTTATGGACTTGTGTGTTGTGGTTGTTTCTTCTCAACGTCTGCCTCATTTATTGGATTTTGCAAGCTCTTGCTCTTCTTCTGGACTTCTGGTTACATTTGGAACTCATGCTTCTTGCCAAGATTCTTATTGCACGAAACCTGCTCGATGAAATGCCTAAAAGATGGTTTCGCTCATCGCAACCCCTACCTAGTTCAGGTTGTCGTGTCCAAGCTTCCTTCTTGCAAATTCATCCTCTTTTTTCGTCATCTGTCCCGCCATCAAACATTTTCCGATGGGTCTTAGGCAGAATCCGACTGCGTTGAAATCGGAGAGCCAGTCCTTCAGGTTTCCGCACTCTATTGGGGTTATGAAGAGGTGTATGGTTAGCAAAAACAAGGCTATGGCTCTTGAACAAGAGGTTTTGGAGTTCATGCTGCGCTCGGAGGAACTCGATAAGTTTCCGAGTAAGAAACAATTAATTGAGGCAGGGAGGAGGGGTTTGGCCGATACGATTTTGAGGAGTGGTGGTTAGATGACTAGGGGATGGGATCTAAATCTCACGAGGAGTTGGAGAAACCTCAATTAGATGTGCTAAACAAGCGGGATTCCCTAGCTCCTATGTGAGTTCGAGATAAGGGGGCAAACATAATCTGTTATTAGGCGGCTAAATGTAACATTATTGCAAAAAAAGGGTGTTTAAGTGTAGAAAAAAAAGGGGTGGTTGAATGCAACAATAACAAAATAACGAGTGGTTAAATGCAATTTTCCCTAATAAGAAAAATGATAACATTAGAAATTATAAAAACCGACCATGTTAACCTCACACATTATCTCTACGGGGCCTCCTCGTGTTCTCTAACGGGGATTCTCCATGAATATTGTCTGCGGGAATGAAAACGGGACGGGTAATGGGTCGGGAACATCCATGTCCATTTGAACAATTATTCATCTCCCATCCTCGTTATAATCTCCATCTCTATCCCCGTTATGAAAATTTTTCACGGGAAATGAGATTCTCCTTCCTATTATTGTCATACATACTCATAAATTAACCAATTGCATTTCATAAATTAAGGATATGTCATATGTATTAACTCGTGTATTTAACCAACCGAGCGCTTAAGGTGCAACGGTGTAAAAGTATGAATGTGTAAATACAAGTTACAAGCTTTCATCTTCTTTTTTTATTGGGGGAATTCCGCGTGGTGACCTCGAGGTTTTGCAAATTCTACGTGGTACACAAAGTTTTTCGGAATTCCGCGTGGTGACCTCGAAGTTTTGCAAATTCCGCGAGGTAACCTCAAATTATTATAAAAGCTAAAATTATTTAAAATTTATCCCTATTTTCTTACTTTAATTGCATAAAGCATGTGGTTGGAACATCTGAAACAGAATTTCCTTCTTTTTTTTTTTGGTTGGATTGGAAGAGAGAACATTACATGGGCCTGGAAATTTCATAGAATTGGCCCATAAAGCATGTGGTTGGAACGTCTGCAACAGAATTTTGAAACCCTAGCCTTCTTCACTGGGTAACTGGTAGAGGAACTGCTAAACCCTATTAAACCCCTCCAACCGTTTGATTGAATTCTCTCCCTCTTTCTCCGTCTCTTTGTCATTCGAAAAGCAAAATGGGTGCGATTGAGAAGAAAGTTGGCGGCAAGAAGCAGAAACCCTCTCCAATTATTAAGAAGCAGCAGAAACCCTCTCCATTTACGAAGAAGCAGAAGCAAAAGAATGAAGAAGATGACCTCTTCTTCACTACCAAACGCAAAAAGCAACCAGCCCCGCCGGCAGAGGAGATTTCAGAAGAGGAATCAGATGACGCTTTATCTGGAGAAGAAGAAGAAGGAGACGATGTGCTAGAAGCTGAGTCTCTCTCCGGCGATTCTTCCGCTGACGATGAGGAAGACGAAGACGGCGATGATGATGACGACGACGACCCATTAGCTGATGATTTTCTCGGAGGGAGTGCAGGCGAAGGTAGTTCCTTTTTTATTCATATTATAGGAATTCTCCCTCATAATACAATTGGAATGTGTTCTATTTCTTCAATCAGGCTTAACAGTCATTCTGTATTGCCTAGATTTTTGGGCTTGTAAGGTTAATGTGTGGTCGGCAATTTGGGGCTTAGGATTTTTGGTTTTATGATGCAGACTCGGATTCGGGCTCTGATTCAGATGACGTTGACGATATGGAAAAGATGTCTAGGGCCATTGACGCTAAACGGGCAAGAGTGGAGGAAGAAGCAGCAGACGAGTTACAGCTTAACATCAAAGAGGAACCGGATGAGTTCAGCCTTCCAACCAAGGAGGTAACCTTTTTTAGAAAAAAAATGAGAGATTTTTTTATGCAATCAGTATCTCTTGTAAATGTGAATTTATAAGTTGCTTGTGAAATAAACTAAACAGGATCTTGAAAAGGAGTCTCTTGGCCCGCCTGATCTTACCAGCCTTCAGAGAAGGATAAAAGAAAGTATGTTCCGATCATATGATTTTGATGGTTGAATATGTTTTATTGTTTTATAGTTCTTTACAGTGAGTTTGAATTTCTAAGTAATGATTCTAATTTTGTCATTGCTAATTTTGCTCTTAGTTGTAAGAGTACTATCCAACTTTAGCTCATTGAGGCAAGAAGGAAGCTCAAGGAAAGATTACATTGAACAGCTAAAGATGGACTTGTCTTCTTATTATGGCTACAATGAGTTCATGATTGATATGCTAGTCGAGGTATTGGAAATAATGTAGCTACTCTAATATGATTCTGTATTGCACCGAAGTAATGGCGCCTTGGTCATTATATCACATATCTTGATATAATTTACATATTGTGGCGCAGTTGTTTCCAGTTGTTGAGCTTTTGGAAATTATTGAAGCTTTTGAAAAGCCCCGTCCTATTTGTTTAAGAACTAACACATTAAAGGTACTCAGGATTTTTTTTTCTTCTTTTAATTCTTTCTTATACTTTATCTAATTTGGAAATTATTATTTCTTTGTTTGATTTAGACGCGTCGACGGGATTTGGCCGATGTTCTTCTGAATAGAGGAGTTAACCTTGACCCCTTAAGCAAGTGGTCCAAGGTAAATAAATATTACAAGTTTTACTTCATCTATTTTGAAGTCTCTTCTGATCTACTTCTTTCTTCACGTAAATAATGATATTTTTACTTTCACAGGTTGGGTTGGTTGTCTACGATTCACAAGTTCCGATTGGTGCAACTCCTGAATATATGGCCGGTCATTACATGGTACTTTCCTTTCCCATTCTGAACGCATGTGTAAATATTTTTAAATTGTTGCTTACTAACATAAGGTTTGTTTTAGCTGCAAGGCGCAAGCTCTTTCTTGCCTGTAATGGCTCTTGCTCCCCAGGAGAGGGAAAAGATTGTGGATATGGCGTGAGTAATGTGGTTTATTGTTTAACGTCTATTGTGGATTTGTGGGTTCCTTGCTTTTAAATTGACGAGGTCCATTGTTGCTGCAGGGCTGCACCTGGTGGTAAAACCACATATGTAGCTGCTCTCATGAAGAATACTGGTAAGGATGTTGTTTGTGTCTATATCCTAGCAAAACAATGATATGGATGGTTAATGCCTTATTTATTGCTGTTATTCTGTTAAATAATCTCTTATTAAACTCAGCAAAAATTCTGTTTATATATGCATCTTCCAATCTTGTGATTAATTAGTGCTGCCCATATTTACCTTATTATTTCATTTCCTTTTTGCTTGTTGGACGGCCTGCTTGCTCTTGCTGTTAACTATAAAGCTATTTAATAAAAGCCTCTGGCTCCTCATTTCATTTGATATTATATCACCACACAAAAGCAAGAGGCTTCAAATTTCAAAATCAACACTATAAAACAGCACGCTGTGTGGTGATATGATATCAAGATACGCTTCTATGCTTTCTTAGTGTCCCTTTCCTATATACCTTTTATATTACATCTATGTACTTTATGTACTTTCTTTCTTATATTTTTGCTGACTTGTTCTCTTGATTTTATTGTTGTAGGATTGCTGTATGCAAATGAGATGAAGAACCAGAGGCTTCATTCACTTACTGCAAATATAAGCCGCTTAGGTGTCACAAATACATTAGTCATTAACTATGACGGAAGAGAGGTTTTACTCTTCTATCTTCACTCTCATTGCTCTTAATCTTTGTTCTGTGCTTTGGTTTACAGTTTGCAGGCATTTTAAAATTTAAATAGACTTCAAATATTAAGCTAGTTTGACTTTATTTTAGACCACTGTGAAATTGTGGTCATATCTTTCTGTGCCCCTATCTGACATTATTCGCATTAAAAACAGCTTCCCAAAGTATTGGGGATCAACTCTCAAGACAGGGTTCTGCTGGATGCCCCTTGCAGTGGGACTGGGGTAAGACAACAGAGCTCTATTCTGCATTTCAGGCTTTACTTTGTGCATATTGAATATGGAATTTCTCCTACTTTCAAAATTTGCAGATGGCATGACTTCACTTTTCTGAATTGTGCAGGTCATATCTAAAGATGAATCAGTAAAATCGTCAAAAAGTCTTGAAGAAATACAGAAGTGTGCTCATTTGCAGAAGGTATATTTTCCTGATTTGGAATACAGAAGTTATGCGCCCCAGCCTTTTGTACATCTTTACATTTGTTCCATAAACCTTATTTCATTTTTTTTTTCTGTTTACATTTCAGCAACTAATACTATCTGCAATCGATCTGGTGGATGCTAATTCAAAATCTGGAGGGTTTATCGTATACTCAACATGCTCCATTATGGTTGCTGAGGTATGCTCGTTGGTTGTTTCTTTATTTTATTCTCGCTTGCTTTGGCTTCTCACCCATGCATATCATATATATCTTATTCTTCCAGAATGAAGCAGTTGTTGATTATGCTCTCAAGAAGAGGAATGTAAAGCTAGTTTCATGTGGACTTGACTTTGGGCGTCATGGGTAATTAATGTTTCATCTGTTCTTTTTTCAAGGAGCTTCAACCGATTTAAAAATTATTCTGACTTATGATTTTGTGTATCAGGTACATTCGATTCAGGGAACACCGGTTTCACACTTCACTAGACAAGACTAGGAGGTTTTACCCTCATGTCCACAATATGGATGGATTTTTTGTAGCTAAGGTATATATTTATTCTTAACATTCCTTTTTTAAGCTGACAAGAATATCACCCTCCTTATGACAATGGCAAGCTGGTAGAGCAGTCCAAAGATGACTGAGCCAACCGAACTGTGCTTAGGCCCAAATGTATGATACAAACCGACCGAACTCAGTTTCCGACTCGATTGACAAGTAAATGAGATGTTTTATAAAAATATTACTTTATATATATATATATGTATATATATAAGATATGAATACTTTAAATATGTTCAATTGCCCTAAGAATTATCTATACTCCAATTTTATTACTTTTTAGATTTAAATTAAAAGTATGATTTCTATGTATTGTTAATTTGTTATCAAATTATATTTAAGTGAATGTTATTTTATTTTTAGTTGATTTAGTTTATTAAATATATTTATGTTATTATTTTAACTATTTACAAATATTTAGCCAACCAAATTATAAAAAAAATGGCACTTTTGAACCAAACCCATACTCAACATGGCCTGCAATGACTTGACCCGACTTAACCCACATTTTCCCAAACCGTATTCAACCTAAACCCAAAGTAATCTGACCCAAATCTTACCAAAGTGACCCAATTGACTGTTCTACAAGCTGTCCACGGTTAATCTTAAGCATATTCTGTGATCCATTCTTGGATATTCTAAAAGAATCAATCCTCAGGAAATCCAAAGCTCCGTGTGGAAGCCTGATGACCCTGATTTGGTATCAAATTGTTACTAGAATGGTGATCTGGATATTGGTTGTACTTCTAGTATGGAAATCCAGAAAATTTTGGATTGCATGATTTTTGCTTTGGGTATTCTAAAGAACATAACATGATTAAAATAAAGGCTCCTTTGCGGTTGGTTAAGTTATTTATTATGCATTTTGCAGTTGAAGAAAATGAGCAATGCAATTCCAACTACAGAGAATTACGAGCACGAACCAGACAAGATGGAGCAAGCTGTCGAGACTAATGATGATGATGTTGAGGAGGTTGCTACTGAGAAGGACGAGGTAAAAACCGAGAAGAAAGACAAAGGCAAGGAAAAGGGCAAGGTCACGAGTAAAGATGTCGCGGGTGGAAAATCTGCAAAGAAAAACTTGAATGGTGTAGTTGAAAATGGAAAGGATAAATCCGGTGACCGGTTTGTAAACAAAAAGAGGAAGCAAAGGGAATTACCAGTTAAAGATGAATCCAGTGACCTTAGCCTAAACAAGAAGAGGCAGAAAAGGGTATTTCCATCCCGGGAAGAAATTTCAAAAGCCAGGTAATAATACTTATGAAAACTCGAGCTTCACTGGATCATGTTTTTTGGTAGACTTGGAAGTTGAACACTATTGTCTATGCTTTCTTCTGCTCTAGATATCAGACTCAAGATATTTTTTCTTCATATTTTTTCAGGGAAGAGAAGAGAAAAGCTTTGAGAGAAAAGAAGGAAACCCATGATAAGAAGACAGATACAAGTGCCAAATCTTCATCAAAAGGAAAGAGGACAGATGTAACAAGTGCCAAATCTTCAGCAAAAGGAAAGAAGAAAAATAAGACTTGATCGTTCGCTAGATGAATGAAACTGGTAATGCAACTGTTGTAATGGCTCTGTGTTGCCCTCGGAAGGATTCATTTTTGGCAAATCCCAAAAATTTTGTTTATGGTTTACCTGTGAGATTTCTCCTTTGTAATGCAATGCTTCTTAATTAAATTACTCTGATATATCATTTGTGATTTGCATGGATGAGAGATGGCTCTCATTATGTATTATTAGATTCTTAGAAAATCCAAGGAAGAATATAGCTTTACAATTCATTTCCTGCTTTCCATTTCTGGTTTGCTATGTTTACCATCAGGATACATTTGCCTATAAGGCCTGTATCTCTTCTGCTGTTAGGACATCATGAGAATACCTAATACAATTATTAAATTTTAGATTGAACATTTTAATATCTGAGTGTATGAGTGTATCAGTGGCTTGATCTTTGTTAGAAGCTGGTATAAAGGATAAATGTGTTAAAACTGTCCTGAATTGATTGTATGCATTTTGCACTTGTGTAGTTTCAACAGTTAAACTGAGCTTGCACATGGAGATGTTTGTTTAGACTGCCTATATTTGAATCAAAATTTGTTAATTATGAACTGTTACATGCGTTTTCTTTCTGTGTCATTCTCTTGGGATGGGATCCCATGGAGTAGATAGATTGATAGCTCCTCTGCAAGCCATGCCTGAATGATGGTAATTAGAATATGCTCAACATAAACCTTTTTTCAAGGGGAAAATTTATACAATGCCATTTTTTTTTTGAGCAAACAATGCCATGTTTTCTGAGCAAACAATGCCATGTTTTTTGAGCAAACAATGCCAGTTGAGAGAGAAAGAGATCTGTTGGTTGATCACACAAAGCTTATGTGGTCCCTAAATTACAAACCTTTTTCTATTCATAAAATTGTGCATCTAAACTTCTTGCAAAGTGTTCAAAGCTGAAGGGGACCAAACTAGGCGCATTAATAATCTTCCCAACTACAATTGCCCATATATTTTTTCCACGGATGAAGTTAGGCGTTGTTTCCAAGTTAGTCTAATTTAATTAATTAACAGGGTAAAATCTTACCAAATTTAATAAATAAAAAAACCGGTGGCAGTTAGGTCGATTCTTTTGTCCTTTTTGTGTTCTCGTCGAATTATTCATTGGAAAATTTAAAACTTGATCATTTAATTATATATCTCTCTCCAAAATGTCGTCATGTACGTATTGTAAATATTATACACGCAAATTTCTGAATATGTAAGTCCATTCACATGCCTCATGCCTGGCACTGCATTATGCATGTGATGACTGACCTATACTCCTTGGATGCTTGATATATTCACAAGTACACAACATAATACTCCCTATATCATATATAGATTATGTTAAGTATAATATAAAGTTAGTTTTTGCTGTAGAATTCGGTGTTGTGCATGTCGGGTATCGGAAAACAGAAAAAAAATGACAAAATAGGATATGCATATTCCGATTCATATCCAAAATCGATGAAATGAATTTAATACTATCAAGTTTGAAAGTGAAGATTTTTTAATCAAGGGACACACACACACACACACATATATATATATATATATATATATATATATATATATATATATATATATATATATATATATATATATATAACACAGCATGAGAAAGAAACTCGACAAATGTGGTCACTGCGTTGAGTTCTATGCTTCAAATCTTGTACAAGTACTAATTATTGTCAAATTTCCCTTAACTGGAAGGAAATTAGAGATGACAATGGGGCCAGAATTCCCATTTTTTAAATTTTCCATCAAGAGAATGGGGATGTAGATTTTAGACGAATATGGAGGGAAAATAAATTTTTCGCATGGGGATGGGGATATTCGTCCTCGCCACAAATTTGAACCCGATGGAAAATCCCCGTTGGGAAAAATATTTAAGCTTAATATAACTTTATATTAAAATTAAGTTTATCTACATTAAATTAATTTATTTTGTCTTTTTCATTTTTTTAAAATTAGGCGAAATTAATTCAAATATTACAACCTTTGAGGGGGTGTGTAAACGGTGACACAACCTTTGGGGGTGTGAATTCAATATCACGACCTTTGGGGGTGATAAATTTTAGTTATTCAAGTTAGGAAGGAATTAAAAGGAGAAATCCATGGGGATCCTAAATGGGGAAAATAAAATCGAGATGGGGGAATCTCCAATGGGTACGGAGACCCAACGGGGATGGAAATGAGATCAATTTTCAATCCCCAACGGAAAATGGGGATAAGGACAGGGATCAAAATTCTAAATTTGGATGAGGATGGGGAGGGTATACCCCGCCCCAAACTCGCCATGTTGTCATCCTTAGGTATAGGTGACAAAAAAGAGAGAATGATATTTATTTTTGTACTTATATACATATATCATAGGGTTTAGTTCAAGTAAAGAGAATTCTTATTGTATATAGAGAAGAACTTCCTCATCCTTTAAATTTTAATAAATGAATGGATAAGATTTTTTCGAATCTTGATTTAATTAAAAAACAAAAATTGAGCAAATCTTTTCATATCTACCAAATTTTCTCTCTTCTCTAATATCCATCGCGTCTATATTAGCACGAATTCTAAACGCTTACTCTCCTCTAATGCATATTGAACAATTACTATAATATAAATGAACAATTAATGTATTTATGTGGATGAACCTTAAACAATTAATACTCCCTCCGTTTTATAATACATGTCTTTTTAGCCTTCATTTTTTGTTTGACAATACATGTCCTTTTAACTATTTTAGTCCTTACTTTACGTATTTACCCCTAAAATGATTAATAGTTTATTAGTAGTGATTTTCAATAAAGTAAAAAAGTGAAGTAATAAATGAGGATCTAATAGTATTTTTTTTATAACTTTCTTAAAAAAGTGTGCAAATAGCTACAAAGACAAATGTTATGAAACAGAGAGAGTAACCTATTCACAAATGTTTTAAGACTTATTGATTATAAACAAATACCTCTCCGCAATTAAACAATTATCTATTCGCAAATGAACAAGTACCCCCCCTCGTAACGTTAATAAACAACAATGAACAACTAATAAACAACACAAACAAATTAAATATCAATAACATATTTTTTGTTACAAATAAAATATTTAGATCACCACATGAACAACCTAGACATAATATACAAACAAATATATATAATTACATAAACATTTGATCATGTGAACAACTATCTAATTACCCTATACCCTAAAATTTTAAATCCTGATCCCTAAATCCTAAACCCTAAAACTTAAATCTTAAACCTTAAAGCCCTAAACCTTAAGCTATATATTCATAAACTCTAAACAATAAATCCTAAATATATATTAATTACACTAACCATGGTTTTTTAATTAATTACACCAACCATAAGTTTTTAATTACATCTAACCATATATTTTAAACTTAATTACACCTAACTACAACTTTTTGATCACTCCTAATCATAACGTTTCAATTATTCTAAACCCTAAACTCTAAATCTTAAAACCCTAAATTCTAAACCCTAAACATTAATTACACCTAACTATAGATTTCTAATTACACCTAACCATAACGCTCGAATTACCATAAAAACCAAATTAGCTTAGGGTTTATAAATGTAGAGGTTAAGATTTATGAGGTTATGGTTTAGAATTTTTGGGTTTTAGGTTTATAAATGTAGGGTTTAGGGTTTATGAGTTTAGGATTTAAGGTTTTTAAGACGATTAAAATTTTATGGGTAGGTGTAACTAGAAAGCCATGATTAGTTGTAATAAGGGGAGAGTTTAACATTAGGATTTTAGGATTGGTTTAGGGTTTAGGGATTACAGTTTAGATAGTTGTTCACATGAACAATTTTTTATGTAATTATATCTAGTTATTTATGTGTGGATTTGACTATTAGTTTTTCACTTGAACAACTGATAGCTTTCATTTAGGTAGTGTTTAAGATGCATATTTATGTTTATTTTGCATGGTTTTAGCTTAGTTTAGCTTAGTTCTTAAGTTTTTAGGTTTTCTAGGAAATTCGGGTTTTGCGCTTGTTTTGTTCGGTTTTGCAGATCTTTAGGTAAACAAGCATGGACGGGATGGATCTTAGAGGACTATGGTGAAGTTTGAGGAAGCTTAGAGTGATACAAGTGAAAATTAGAAGAGCTAAGACCCGAGAGCTTGAGGGATAAAAATACTTAAACCCGGGCTATGCATTGGCGTTGTTGTTTCGACACCTCTATCTTGCAATGCTTGGTTTGGGAGCTATAGTGCTCGGATGAAGCTGAATTTGGTATCAATGGAAAGCTAACTCGAAGAGCTACAATCCATATTTTACTTCGAGTCCAAATTCCAACTCGAAGGGGGTGAAAACAGCCTTTGAAGTGTCGCCTGAAATGCTGAACCGAGAGTGCCGCGGGCTAGGAAGGCATGTGCCGCAGCCGCACCACTTTATGTTGAGACCGCGCCTCACATTCTGCCGCGGGAGAGTTGGGCCGCGTGTTTTGGGCTTCGGGTTGGACTTTATTAGGTCTTTTCCGACATGTTTGAATGTATTTCGGGATATTTTTATCTTTGGATATCTTGTGGGGTATTTAAACCTTGTTTTTAGTTTTCTCTCTCTATTATTGTCATAACTTTGATCATAACTTTTGGAGGCTAGGGTTTCTCTCTTGAGGTAGACTTTGAAACCCTTGTAAGTTTGTTTTTAATTTAATTATGCATTGCTAAATTTATTGTGTTTGATTAGTTATTGAAATCATAGATTGCATATTATTGTGAGGTTTGATTGATTCTCAACAACTTGAATAAGTTTTATTCCCTGTGCTTAAATTGAATCAAAATTATTCTAGGGTTTTGTTAGATTGGCCACCTAATAGAATTTCTAGGTTAATTTACAACTAATCTGATTAATGCCCGTTCGGAGTTGATTAGATAAAGTAGCAACTATAAATGTTTAGACCCGTTCGGGATAATCAGTTATAGAAGGGAATAAATCCACAAATAACTTAGATGTCTGTTTGCTCTAAGTGTTTGTTTCTATTGATAACTTGACTCGTAAAGTTGTCGTTTGATTGAATCTAGACGTTGTTTTAGGTTGTTAAATGATTAGGGTTGTTTAGACTGTTAGTTCTTTCAACTAGAATTGAAGTTTGGGTCATAATCCTTAGTAGGAGTATAATCCACAATAGATTATTCAAGGGAATTGAGAATCAAGAGAATCAATGATCAATAAGCATATCTATGATGGATTTAACTAGTTGAACACACTTTTCTCATATTTGTTAATTACAATCATATTTGCATTCATATTTACTTTCCAGTTTGCATATTAGTTTAGATAAATCAACCATAAACCCCCTTTTTCTTTGTAATATTATTTAAATACAAGTAATCTGAGTCCTTGTGGGTTCGACCCTTTCTTCCACTATACTTAGGTTAGGAAGTTAGGATAATTCTTTGACAGTGCTTTTACAGCGACAAAAAAGTGCTCGTCAAATTTGGCGTCGTTGCCGGGGACTCGTCGCTATTTGTGTTTTTACTTTTGTGCTATTCTTGGTGTTGTGAACCTATCTTACGGTTCATAACACCCGTGCTACTAATCTATGGCTTTGTTCGATTGTAGACAGCTGCAGGATGAACACTTCCATGACTATTTTTCAAGATTTCAAGACCATGTGTTTGAACTTGGTGCTTGGGGATTACGATACAGTGATAGAGAGGTGAACATGGGAGTTATCCATGGTATGAATTTTGAGACAAGGGGATTGGCAGATTACATGAGCAATGAGAGGCTTTTGTTTATGGGACCTGAGGAATGCTGGGATTTCTTATGTTTCATGAGCCATCAGAGCTTTTTGGTCGAATCATCTTCCCAACAACCCCAGCCGATTGATACGTCTCTTGAGGATATAATCAAGGATCTCTCCAAAGGGGCAGATGCTATAATCAATGAGCACTGTGAGTCTTCTTCTTCATATTTTCATTCTACAATCTCATGTCCTTTTGAGTTGTGTGAAAGGAGGGGTGGAATCACATTGGAGTCAAACGATCAAGAGTCAGACACCCAGATTCAAGTTGAGGAGCAATCTAATACACTTGATGAGGGTTATGATGATGAATTTGATGCTCAATATGAATTTGCACCTGTAAGGCAAGATGAGCAGATTATCACAGAGCCAAGGGAAGTCTGTGCAGGCATAGAGATTCTTACAGAGCTTAGGGAGCCTAAATCATCTTCACTCATGTGGAGTAAATTGCTTGAGGGTTTTACGGGTTTGGAAGAAGACTCGTTTGTTGACCATGATGACTTCTTTGTTGATGAAGTAGACAACCATGAGGGAGAAAATCAACATGATACATCTGTTAAGGCTCCCGTTGTCATGGTGCGCCCTATGTTAGGCCTTGACATCCCATGCTTTAGTTTCCCCACCTTCTCACATCAAGAGCTTATGGAGTTCCAAGATGAGGAGTCAAGCCTACAACACAAGGTGGAAGATGGAGAATCTATGGAGTTAATCTTGGATAAAAGTGGTATTGCTGACAAGTGCTTTGATTCATACTGTAAGTATTTTCTATAGCCACCACTTGTGCTGAATTTATTTGAGCAACTGCCATTTCATGCTAACTGGGCACACATGTTTGATAAGTTAAAACGGTCTTTGAAAGTTATAATATGCATCTTTAATTTATCATGGTGTTACTTATGTTTTTCTGAGTTGTGTGCACAGGAATTTGACAGGTTGCTAAGGGCATTGACGATGTCTAATCTTGTCAATTCATGCTCAAAGTCAAGCTAATGACGTTAAATAAGCGCTTCTTGGGAGGCAACCCAAGGTTTAGAGTAGTTTTGTTTTTCAGTTATAATCTTTTGCTTTTAGGTAGTTTTTGGTGTTTGTTAGATACCCCAGGTCCGAAGATTGATAACCCGAAGAAGCCTTCACCACCGTTGGATTTCTCGCTTCATTACCCAGACAACTAGGTTTTTGTGAGTTTTTCTCTTCTCTTTACTTATTACAATACTTTGGGGACAAAGTATGTTTTAAGCATGGGGGAAGGGAATTACTTGTTTGCATTGCATATAGTTACATTAGTTTAGGTCATATTTAAATTTTTGCATGCATTGAATAAAATCCTGAAAAATGAAAAAAAAATCATAAAAATTAAAAAAAAAACAAAAAATATTGCATTTAGGTTCTTATTTCCCCATTGTTTAAATCCTCTTGTGTTTTTATGCTAACTATGAGTCCTAACCCATGATTTGCATGATATGCTGAAATTTTTATGATATGAGCATGATCATTGATTATTTACCTTGATTATAGGACTGAGCATGTATATAGCTTGAGTTTTTAGATTCATTCTGAAGTTCTAGACAAAAAATTTGCCTTGTGAGATTTTTTGCCTTTCATGATTATATTTGTTCTCTACATTCTTGAGTGTATCACCACGATTATCTAGCTCTAGAACTTGCGTTATGACTCTTTTTCAAGGCCGTTTTATATGATTGAATGCATGACATTAAAATGATTGAGGCAATGTTTCTTATAGCCTATTATTTCCCTTCCTACCTTACAAGATCCATGTTCTTGATACCCATTTGTTTTGAGCTTTTAGCCTATTTTTATGAGTTCCACAAAATTTTTCTAGCCTATTAAGCTTGACCCATCCGGGATTTAGGACTTTATGTTGTGTTTTGTTTTGTGGGAGTTTTGTATAAGTATGGGGGAGGTTGGAAGAAAAGGTGGAAAAAGAGGAAATACAACTCTTGGTTGAAAAGTGAAGGAAAAATGATGAAGATGAAAAATATGTTGCAAAGCAAAAGAAAAAAAATTGAGCTTAATTGTTAGTGGTCTTCATTAGTATGAAAGAAAGAGTTGAAGCAGAGGCTAAAAAAGAAAAAGAAAGTAAAGGAAGAAACAAAGTGTATAAAAGTGTGTATGGAGTTGAGAAAGAAAGTTTGGGAGAAGTAAGAGAAAAGTGTTGAGTTGGGTTTATGATTAGTTCTTTATCCCGGATTTAGCACCACAAGCCAAATATGATCCCTTCCAAATTTCTCTTTACCTTGGCCCCATTACAACCCTTTAAAAGACCTCTTGATTTTTGTTATGTGTTTGATCCCCAACAGTGAAGATTTAGAATGCTGATGCAAGCTTATGGTAGTCTGGTTTTCATGGCTGATTTTGAGTGAAACACATACCCTTAAACACTTTAGAGTGAGAGCAAACACATTTACCTTGGTGAGGTCTAGAATGAATGGATGATCTTTTCTCTATGCTTAATGTAATGCATGCTATGATGTCTTGTTCAAGTTTTAATTATATGTTGAATTGCTCATTTGATTATGAGATGGATGCATGATTGCATTTATGTGGTGTAATTTGGATTTATGTCTTGCTTGAGGACAAGCAAGGGTTAAGCATGGGGGAATTTGATAGCTTTTATTTAGGTAGTGTTTAGGATGCATATTTATGTTTATTTTGCATGGTTTTAGCTTAGTTTAGCTTAGTTCTTAAGTTTGTAGGTTTTCTAGGAAATTCGGGTTTTGCGCTTGTTTTGTTCGGTTTTGCAGATCTTTAGGTAAACAAGCATGGACGGGATGGATCTTAGAGGACTATGGTGAAGTTTGAGGAAGCTTAGAGTGATACAAGTGAAGATTAGAAGAGATAAGGCCTGAGAGCTTGAGGGATAAAAATACTTAAACCCGGGCTATGCATTGGCGTTGTTGTTTCGACACCTCTATCTTGCAATGCTTGGTTTGGGAGCTATAGTGCTCGAATGAAGCTGAATTTGGTATCACTGGAAAGCTAACTCGAAGAGTTACAACCCATATTTTACTCCGAGTCCAAATTCCAACTCGAAGGGGGTGAAAACAGCCTCTGAAGTGTCGCCTGAAATGCTGAACCGAGAGTGCCGCGGGCTAGGAAGGCATGTGCCGCGGCCGCGCCACTTTATGTTGAGACCGCGCCTCACATTCTGCCGCGGGAGAGTTGGGCCGCGTGTTTTGGGCTTCGGGTTGGAATTTATTAGGTCTTTTTCGACGTGTTTGATTGTATTTCGGGGTATTTTTATCTTTGGATATCTTGTGGGGTATTTAAACCTTGTTTTTAGTTTTCTCTCTCTATTATTGTCATAACTTTGATCATAACTTTTGGAGGCTAGGGTTTTTCTCTCTTGAGGTAGACTTTGAAACCCTTGTAAGTTTGTTTTTAATTTAATTATGCATTGCTAAATTTATTGTGTTTGATTAGTTACTGAAATCATAGATTGCATGTTATTGTGAGGTTTGATTGATTCTCAACAACTTGAATAGGTTTTATTCCCTGTGCTTAAATTGAATCAAAATTATTCTAAGGTTTTGTTAGATTGGCCACCTAATAGAATTTCTAGGTTAATTTACAACTAATCTGATTAATGCCCGTTCGGGGTTGATTAGATAAAGTAGCAACTATAATTGTTTAGACCCGTTCGGGCTAATCAGTTATAGAAGGGAATAAATCCACAAATAACTTAGATGTCTATTTGCTCTAAGTGTTTGTTTCTATTGATAACTTGACCCGTAAAGCTGTCGTTTAATTGAATATAGACGTTGTTTTAGGTTGTTAAATGAATAGGGTTGTTTAGACTGTTAGTTCTTTCAACTAGAATTGAATTTTGGTCCTAATCCTTAGTAGGAGTATAATCCACAATAGATTATTCAAGGGAATTGAGAATCAAGAGAATCAATGATCAATAAGCATATCTATGATGGATTTAACTAGTTGAACACACTTTTCTCATATTTGTTAATTACAATCATATTTGCATTCATATTTACTTTCCAGTTTGCATATTAGTTTAGATAAATCAACCGTAAACCCCCTTTTTCTTAGTAATATTATTTAAATACAAGTAATCTGAGTCCCTGTGGGTTCGACCCTTGCTTCCACTATACTTAGGTTAGGAAGTTAGGATAATTCTTTGACAGTGCTTTTACAGCGACAAAAAAGTGCTCGTCAACAACCAAGAGAGAAAAGCAGTCGAATTTGTCCCCATTAATACAATATCATTTCTCCATTTCCAAGCTCGCCAAATCACAGTTGCGAAAACGGTTGCCAAGGCACCTTAAATGTTAGTCGAGTATTAGATTTTAAATTCACATATAACCATTTTAACAAGGAAGACTCAATGAACTAGGAGAGAAAAGCAGTCGGATCTGCCCCCATTAATACAATATCATTTCTCCATTTCCAAGCTCGCCAGGTCACAGTTGCGACAACTTAAATGTTAGTAGAGCATTAAATTTTAATTTCCATATAACCATTTCAACAAGGAAGACTCAAAGAAAGTTCGAATCGTCCCTACATGAACTAAATGATCTCAAACAATTCCGACTTGCCTAAAATCTCAAAGTTATGGATGAAACTCTCGCTATGCCTCCTATAAATCCTGTAGACATCATCATCAACCAATTTTCAACAAAACCTCTCCATATTAGTTAGACCCCGTCGATGAAACACCAAACATAAAAACATACGAACTCTCTCAAGAACCCACATACCCTAAACAAGCTTATATAACATATTCCAATTCAGACACAACACACGACTTTAAGAAACCAACATATACACCAACAAAACCTAAAATGTGGCATTCGAAGACCCTATCTAGGCTTTTTTATCCGTAGAAGGCAAGAATCCCTCCAATGCCATAGTTTCTAGCTAAATTTGCACCTCCTCAAATGTAATATTGGAGAGCACATTCCAATTCCACCCACTCCCAATGACCGAATAATCCACCACGTTACAAGCAACAATAACATTTGAAACTAGAACAGGCGCTTCCTTCGAGATTGAGAAGTCACACCATGTACATCCCTAGGAACCCATTTCACATTGAATCACAACTTTTTAGAGCCCAAGTACAATCCCTCTCCACACGGATGGCTTACCACTTTGTCATACCAATAGTCCATATATGCAACTCATCCGTAAACCGGTTTTTGGCCTAGAGAATTTGAGCCTAGAGGTTGCTCTTATCGTTTAAAAGATGTCATTGCAATTTACCCAACATCGTCATATTCATCTCCTTAGACTTTCAAATATCAAGCTTATCATCTCGCTTAGGCTGATAAACCTCATTCCAAGATATATACCAAATGAACTTTCCTAACATTCTGGGTATTGCCCCTTATAAAACTCCTCCCCGCCTAGTCAAGCTTGTAAAGAGTACTCTTTAGAGCAAGCCCAACAAAATCCCCATAATTTTCTCCAAAATGGAGAACTAACTGCCATATTTTCCAAAAAGAATTTAGCCCAACTCCAACAGATTCTTTATTTTGGAGAATGTTACATTTAATACTTTTATTTTTTACCATATAAATTACAATACCTAATTATATATTATCTTACTTATGGAACAAAACATATTATAAAATCTTAACCTAATAGATAATAAATTATTTATTATTCGAGTTATAAGGAAATAAAAATATTCTAGAATTTTAACCTAATAAATAATAAATAATTTTTTATTCGACTTATAAAGAAATAAAAATATTCTAGAATCTTATTTTAATAAGACAACTTTGCTTTCTCTCTATTCTTCTCTTTACTATTCTAAAATCATAACCTAATACATGGTTAATTAATTATTATTTGACTTAATAAAATATTATAGAATCTTAACTTAATAAATGATAAATTATTTGTTTTTTTTACTATAAGAAAATTAAATATTCTAGGATCATAGGGCATATTCGACAAATTATCTATAATTTTGTCCAAAATGGGAAACTAAAACTTATATTATCTGATTTTTTTTACTCCAAGTATAACAAATTCTCTAATTTAAAAATGAATACATATATTATAATTATTATTTTATGTATACAAATAATATATTATAAAAACTAATTTGACCAATAGGAAGAAGCCACAATTTATTGTATACATTTAATGCATTTCCCAAATGCTTTTAGGGAATCCCCTAAATATAGGGAATGGTATTCAACTTTTGGAGATTTTCTCCAAAATAGGGATGACAATAGAGAAACTGTTGGGGCTTAAAATGAACCCAAATTCCCCAAATGCACAACATTCAAGAATTTAGAGCATCTGTTGGGGATGCTCTTAGAAGCTTGACAATACTTATAATGTGAATAGGGATAGCTGAAAGCACTATTTTCAATGTATTCTTTTCTGTAAGACTCAAGCAATTATGTTTCCACCCCGCGAACCTACCGTTAACTCGACCTAACATCACATGAAAAGTCTCGTTATTAATCCGAACATGAAGAATAGGCAAACCCAATGATCAAATCGTAATACCAAGCAATTTCACTCCCTATACAAATCCTTGAAATATAAACCTGGTCCACATCATCCTAGAAAAAAAGCCTTCGATTTTGCCAAGTTTATCCTCTGTCTCGACGCTCCACAAAACTCATCCAACACACCTTGAATCGTTTTCATTTGAGCAACAAAAGCTTTAACAAACAAGATAAGATCATCGATAAAACAAATATGTGAAAGTGGAGGCCCATCCATACTAATCCTAATCGGCTTCGAGTCACCCTCCTAACAACATGCTCAATTGAGTGGCAAAACCTTTCAAGGACAAGCACAAACAAATACGGCGACGAGTCACCTTGTCGTATCCCCCAGCGAAGTAAATGATTCGAAAACTTCCCTATTTAAAAGCAACCGCAGAGAGGAGGTAGACACACATTTCATTGTCCATTTAACCCACGCATTACTAAACCTCGCAACAATTAACTTATCCTCCAAGAAATCCCACCGAACATAATCTTATAAGATTCGATTACAAAAGCATCCAACCTTCTCCCCCTTCTCACGTCTCATTAAGTGAACCACCTCTTAAGCAAGTAACAGATTAACAGTACCGATCAACGAAATTTAATCATCATTACTATATACTAAAGTGGAGGTTAAAATAATATATAAAATGGGCCCACATTAAACCACATTATCCATATTTTAATGCATTATTTTTAATTAGTTGTATTTATATATTAAACAAAAAAGTCAATATATTAGTTTTATTTTTGGATATGATAGTTTTTTTTAGATAAGATATGTATTGTTTTTTAAAAATATCCTTAAATATATCAATTTTTAATAATTATTTTTAGAAATGATAGTTTTTGTAGATAAGATGTGTAGATAAGATATGTACTTATGGTTTTTTAAGAATATCTTTGCCTATTATCTACCCTAATACATTATAAAGCAGAACCCAAGTCTGTTGTAAAATTTGCGCCACGTGGCATTTTGGAATAAATTAACGTGAAATTGTATTTTAATAAATTTTGTAACAAATTATATAGTATTCTTGCTATATATACTAAATAGATAATATATGTTTATATAATTTTTTATGTATATAATTTTCTATCTATGTCTTATGTATTAATTTACTACAATAGATAACATATTTATATACTTTTTATATACATAAATTCCTATGAGATGATATTTTCCATATTAATTTAATATATTTATCTCTTAACAAGATTTAGGGTCTTAATATTTTTTTTATCTTTTAACAAGGCTTGAGCTCCAAGTATAAAATTTATATCTATATAATGATATAATTTAAAATAATAAAAAAAATTTATGTTGATATATTTTTATTTTGAGAAAACGATATAATTTTATTTTTATGACTAAGACTATATGTAAATGTCAAAAAAATTCGAATTTTAATTTAAGTTAATAAAATTAGATTTTCTTTATATTTTTATGAATTTATATTAAAGATTTTTTCTTAAATCAAAGTTTGATAAAAAAAAAAAGAAAAATTTACAAATCTTGGTGAATAGTTGCTTAAATTGAATTTTGATAAAAATTTACATTACATGTTTCTTAATTTCCTTTTTATTTTATTTATTTAAATATATAAATTTTTTTCTAGCCCCACCTTACATTTAAATTTTGTTATCTCTATGTTTTTTTTTGTAATTTAATATGGATGATAGGTTGATTAATACATTGAATTTTGTAAATTTTCATATACACTAATTTTCTTTATATTTTATTTTTTCGTTATGTAAATTTAGTATGGAAAACAACTTTATAGATGGATTGAATTTTGTAAAATAATACATAGATAATTTTCTCTATATTTTATCTCTTAAATCAAGGACAATGTTCTCTTCTATACTAATCTTTATGTTGTATTTTTCTTATTTACAAACATTCTTATTATTATAGAGTAAAAGATAAGAACCCTAATATATAATTTTAATAAATTACATTTAAAAGATATTTTCATAAATTATATTATGCTTTGTAGATAACCTATCCTAATTATTATTATCTTTATAAAAAAATCCAAGTATTTTATACATATTAGTGTCTAAAAAAATAAGAAAATACTATTTAAAAATATTCAATAAAAAAGTAAAATTAATATTTTAATAATTTCAATCTAAATTTGGACAAGATCTCCACAAATAATAAAAATATTTGAAAATATATTCAATTAAAATATGGAGTACAATCTAAAAAAATAATTTGTCTATTGCATAATTTATTATGATATTATATAAATATATTTAGTATTTTAAATTAATATTGTATAATTGTATAGTTTTTTAGTAAAATTATCCCGTGAATATCACGAGACTTCAACTAGTTATTAATTCTGAAAATGATAGTTTTTTTGTAGATAAGATATGTACTTATAGTTTTTTAAAAATATTTTTGTCTATATTAAATTAATAAAAATTTAAGAAATATAAATAAATAATACAATAATTTTATAAAATTTCGTGTAGAGTACGAGAACTAAAATTATTTATGATGATAGGTATAAAGAGAGGCAAAGAAAGAAAATAGACTCACAACTCGTGTGTTTATTCTAAGCAAACCTTTGGATCGTTACCGACCCTTATTCAACCTGGTAGCTCAATGCCAAGACTTCATTTGTAGGAACTAGGTTGTCCAGATTCGACATATTTATAGAGAAGCTAACTATGTTGTTGATTTTCTAGCTTCCTTAGCTTATTTTCTATTAGCTTAGGCCCCGCCGGATGATGTTATTTCTCTCCTTAATGTTGATGTAAAGCGCCGGACTATTCGTTGTTTGATGACTACTTAGCTCATTTTTTATTATTAATAAAACGTCCCCTTGATGGGTCGGAGAGTGTCATCTCTCCTTCAACCAAAAAAAAGAAAGAAAATAGAAGGAATAAGATTTTTTTTTAAAAAAAATGGGAGAAGACTCTCTCTTTTTTTTATCTCTCGCTCGGTTCGATTAGCCGGTTATCTCTCGCTCGGTTCGATTAGCCGGGGTCAATCTACATTCGAACCGGGTACTGCAGAGGCTTCGAACCTCCTGAACAAATGCTTAAGGAGCCTAGCACCTCATCCCACTAGACCAATTGGTTATTGGTATGGGAGAAGACTCTCTACTTGAGTATAATTGTGAACAAAGAAAAATAAAAGCCATTAGACAAAAATACCAGGAGAAACCACGATCTTCATAGAATTTACAGTCTTAGTCTAATTTCTAGTCCCTCGTCCGATTTCCTTTTGCTTGCATGAATTTTGATAAAGTTCGTTTTAATTTTTATCGCCACTAAGAAATTGACAACTGTTTTCCCTACCCTATCTGTATATTCCTTTACCTTTAACATCACTATCAAGTATCTAAGTGTGAAAGGAGAAACATTTACGGTAGTTAATATCATTATCAAGTATAGAATGAATTGTACACAATGACATGATGATAGAGATAGTTGTAGTGATAAATATTTTACCTATAGTGTATAGAAATGTTTGTTTGAGAGAGAACAAACTTCTTAATTTAGTGCAAGTCCAAGCATTTGGAAGCAAATTTGTTAAGATCATGTAATTCATTATTATACGTGCAAATTAGTAAGAACTAAGTGACAATTCCTCATTTGGTTTGTGTTAGGAAATATAAATTTTTAAGTAAAACTAATTTATGTGTTTGGTTTATTTATAAAATTTTAAAATGTAAGCAATTATTTTTTTTTTAAAGAAGATTCATTTAATCCAAATCGCATGAAGTAGATTTATTATAGTAGGATGGGTAATATCTACTTTTTATGATTTTAAATGATAATTTCTAAATTCCTATATTTATAGAAAATTAATTATTTTAAACTAAACATGATTTTCAACTTCTTATAGATTGTTATTTATGAGAAATCACTTCCTAAGAAAGTAAGTTTTCAGAAATTGAATTCCCACGTTAAATCAAACGGGGCCTTATTTTTTGTCTCAATATATATGTATTTTTAGTTTTTTTCCCATTTTTTCAAGTTTATCTTTAATTATTAAAGAGATAAAATATTTTAGAAGATTGATTATTTAAATTGGTTTAACACTATAACAAAATAGTTTTAATATTTTTAGAATATCTTTTTAAAAATATTATAAGGGATTTTTCTAATGTGTGTCCATGGGCACACAATTAGAATCCCAATCCTGGTAAATCTGGATATTATTTGTTAAGTTTGATTTTTTTTAAAAGGGTTCATTAATTCCAATTTAGGGAATAGTTTTGAAATAATTTTCCAAATTAAAACTTTTATTGTGTGCCCAAGCCGAACCGTATTATAAAATAACTTTTTTTTCTTAATTTCCTTAACCGTAGAATAAAATAGATTTAATATTTATTTCGTGCACGACACAACAAGTTTAAGCTATTAATGTATGTACGGTTTTTCTATCCTATGCCCTAAGGGCATAGGTTAAGAATACTAATAATGGGAACTAAAACCCTAAAAGGAAATTAATAAACCCTATTGGAAAAATAATTAAACGTAACTAAATACAATTTTAAGATATATTGCCATTTTTAGTCTCTTAACCTATGCCCTTAGGGCATAGGTTAGAAAAATCGATCTACGTATATTAACTTCGAGGATGCTACGCATACATTTTAGACAAATTTATTGAGTTTTTATGAAATTTTATTTTTATAAATTTATTTTATTACTTTTGGATATTTTAGGATACATTTTGCATAAAGATAGAATTATTAGGATCAATATTATATCTTTCTATATATATTGCTTAAGGCCTACGAATGAATCTCTTTGTATGAATTTTTTTGGAACGTAAGGTTGGATGGTTTTTCTCTAGTTTCTCCAAATTACACGACATTAGAGCCAATTGTCTAAAACTACCGACCAAACTTTATCTCCGATCAAAATTAATAACCACCAATGACAGATGTTGTCACCATCACCGTTATCGCGGTTGCTACTAAGGTTGTTGTTGACACTGCCTTAGCCGAAGCTTTCAAAAACCAGAGACTTGCTCCAAACATTAGCTCTCCTTATTATTTATATCTTTCCGATCACACGGGCATGGAAATTAGCCTTGTAATCTTGAAAGGCGACCATTACCAAGAATGGGATTGAGCTTTGCGGAATGCTTTTCGAGCAAGACGCAAGCTTGGCTTCATTGATGGCAAGATTCCGACACCGACATAAGACTCTCCTACATTGACGCCTAGAGTAGTGTAAACTCTGTGATGGTTGAATGGATTTTGCAATCTATTGGTCCCTCCCTATGTTCTTCTTTAACATACTCGGATTTTGTCAAAACCCTTTGGGATGACCTTGCACAAAGGTTTTCCATAGGCCATGCTCCATAGATTCATCAGTTAAAGACCAAGATTGCACGTTCTAAAAAAACAAGCAATTCGTTGCGGCATATTATGGTCGCCTAAAGATGCTTCAAGACGAATTCCACACCTATACTAAATCCCGCGGTTGCTCTTATGGGCATTAAACTTGCTCTTGGACCAAAATTATGAACAAGAATGAGAGGAAGAAATTCTTCATCAATTTTTAACGAGTTTGGATGATGACATGTATGGTGCCTTACAATCTAACATCCTCACTCAGGATCCCTTACCAAATTTAAATCGCGCCTATGCACTTGTCATACAAGAAGAGAGGCACAAGTCGATTTCTCATGAACAACGACATAAAACAACCGAAGTTATGGCCTTTGCTGCAAACTCGCGGTCTTAGTTTGCCCCAAAACAGGCCCCGCAGACCACAAATCGCAGACCATTGACGACTCGTTCTGATGTAGCTCGAGATCGCATTGATAAATCTTTGTTGTTCTGCACTAAATGTAATCGCTCTAGGCACGATCTTGCCTCCTGTTAAGGTCATCACATATCCGAAATAGTGGGAGGAACTCAGACAATGTCGGGCTAAAGCCGCTACATATGCACTTCTAAGCAATTCGGTTTCCAACATCGGTTTAGGCAGAGGAAATTCACAAGCGTCTTCGTCTTCAACTAGGCCAACTCGTCTGCCCATCAGGATGGTTGGTTTGCTCAAGGGGGAGGCATTGCACCGTCTTCTTTCATTCCTCCTACTACCCAAGACAAAGCCAAATCCAATCTCACTACTTAGCAATGGAGCACTCTCGAATACCAATTGCGGAAAGCCCATGGCTCCACTGGCTGCTCAAGGTGTTTTTGCTCATAAGCAATTCCAAAAAGAGGTCAAATGGTTTCGCACTGATAATGGAACTGAATTTCTTCCCTCAAAATCCTATTTTGCTTTTATGGAGATTATTTTTGAAACATCTTGTGTTGCTACATCATAGAAAAATGGATGTGTTGAACGAAAGCATAAATATACCTTGAATGTAGCGCGTGCCTTACACTTCCAAGCCTATCTACCAATTCGATTTTGGGGAGAATGTGTGCTTACGGTGGCTTACTATGATCTTATTCGTGTTTTTAGATGTCTATGTTATGCCTCACTTGTGTCTGGAATACAGATAAGTTCATTTCCTGTAGTCGTTGGTGTGTTTTCTTAGGCTATCCCTACGAGAAGATGGATTGGCAACTATATGATTTGGACTCTCATTATTGTCTTGACTCTTGTGATGTTTTTGATGAAAACAATTTCTCGTTCAGCTATGTTATTTTTGTTGATCGGGAATTGACTAAGACTATTGATGTGCACTTGTTAGTTTTTTATGGCATTAAGATATCTGAACATCCCTCATCTAATAGGAGGAGTGACCCATCTCCGTCGGCTGATCAACAACCTTCGTCTGACTTACCAAACTGCAGTGAGCACCACCGATTGTCGTCAACTCGCATGCGTGATTTCGTGTGTCACAACACTAGAAAATTCGACCTCCCTTGCAGCTCACTTGCCTACTCTAGCGTCACCCGCATGTAATTTGTATCCCATTGCTAATCATGTGAATTGTCAAAATTTCTCTCATAAGCATGTTTAGTTTCTTGCCGCTATTACTACTACTACTAAGCCTCATTCTTATACTGAAGCCGCTAAATTTCTTGAATGACATTCTACTATGAAAGCGGAACTTTATGCTTTGGAAAATGATGGTACTTGGATTTTTCAGTCTTTACCTACAGAAAAGAAGCACATTGGTTGCAAATGGGTTTTCAGAATCAAATACAAGTCAAATGGTTCTATTGAAAGATACAAGGCTCGACAAGTCAGATGAGACTTTTTCCCTCATTGCAAAGATAACCTCTGTTCACCTTTTTCTATCTGTTGCTACTATTCAAGGTTGGTAATTACATCTCAAATGGAGATTCACACCACCTTTTTACATGGAGATCTTGATGAGGAGGTTTTTATGATACCTCCTCCTGGTTTTACAGCTCCCTCTGGTCAAGTTTGTTGGCTTCGTAAGTCTCTTTATGGCTTAAGACAATATCATGAGAATTGGTTTGCTAAACTTGCTTCCGCTCTTACTAAATTCGGCTTTAGACAGTCCTATAGATATTATTCTCTTTTCTCATATATTCGGCCTAATAATGTTCTACATGTTCTGGTGTATGTAGATGACCTCATCATTGCAGTTAATGTCCCTATTGAATGTTGATATAGCTAAGTTTAAGAGTTACTTGAGCTCTTGTTTTCATATGAAGGATCTTGGTCCTTTAAAGTATTTTTTGGGAATTGAGTTTGCTCATGGCCCCAAAGTAGTTTATCTTAGTCAACGGAAATATGCTCTTGAGATCCTTTCCAAGGCCGGTCTCTTAGGAGCCAAACCGGCCGACTTCCCGCTTTCGTAGAATCAAGATCTTAGCACGACAACGGGTCCCGATTTTGCTCATCCGAATTGGTATCACAGGCTCATTGGTCATCTCATTTATTTGATTGTTACTTGAATGAAGTTGAGTTATCCCATGCATGTATATGTTATCTCAGTTTATGCAATTCTCTAAAGATCTGCACTATCATTCCACTCTTCGTGTCCTTGATTATATTAAGGGACGTCCTCGACAAGGTCTTCTTCTTTTCCTGAATAGTTCCATACAACTCACTACTTATTGTGATTTTGATTGAGATGCTTGCCCCCATTACTCAACGCTTTTTGACCGGCTATTTTGTTGTTTTGGGCACCTCTACGGTCTCTTGGAAAACAAAGAAGCAACCAACCGTGTCCCGCTCTTCCGCCGAAGCTGAGTATCGATATATGGCTTCTACTTGTTGTGAGCTTATTTGGCTAAAAGCACTTATGCTTTCATTGGGATTTCGACATCCATCGCCTTTGAAGTTGATTTGTGACAGTCAAACAACTTTACACATTGTTGCTAATTTGGTCTTCCATGAACGGACTAAGCACATTGAGATTGATTATTATTTCATTCGGGATCTTATTCAGTCTCATTAGGTGTCTACTTCTTATGTGTGCTCGTGTGACCAATTGGCTAATATGTTTACAAAGGCGTTAGGCAAACAACAATTTTCTTATCCATTTTTCAAGTTGGACATTTTGGATTTGTATGTTCCAACTTGAGAGAGAGTATTGGATATTTTAAGATACATATTTTGCATAAAAATAGAATTATTAGGATCAATATTATATCTTTCTATATAGATAGAATCTATGTATATATATAAAAGACGCAAGGAATAAGGTCACCACATTGCGCCACCTAGGATTTTCCTACGTGTCGTTCCCACGTTAAGCCACCTAGGATTTCGCCACGTAGGATTTTTTATTTTAGAAATTTATATATATTGCTATTATTTTAGGATAATATAGAAATAGGATAAATTAATCCAAGAGAGATTCTATCTATAATAAAGATGTTATCTATTATATATTAGGAATTAGGATATATAGATCTAAAATTTTATCTAAATTTAAAACAAATAAATTATAGAACATTAGATATTATATATTAAGATAGATATTAATTTAGTTTTTCCAATTAAATTTCTATCTATTTATATGAAAAAAAATTAAATTCGAATTTATATTTAAAATTAAAGAAAATTATTTTATCTTTATTAATATCTATCTATTTATATGAAAAAAAATTAAATTCGAATTTTATTTAAAATTTAAGAAAAAAATTTATATTTAATTTTTAATCTATTTATGTAAAAGATTTGTCTTAAATAAAATTTTGAGAAAAAATAAAACTTTCAATCTCGATAATTACTTGACTAAATTGACTTTTGATATAAAAAAATTACGTTAACTTTTCCTTAATTTTCTTTTTGAATCAATATCAATATCAATATATTTATCTATTACTAATAACTAAAACCGAAATAATTTCTGCCACCACATTGCGCCACATCACCCATTTATTAAAATAATAATTTTAAATAGTTAATTATGCAAAATAGTTACCTCCAAGTAAACATAAAGATAAAATAACATTTGTAAAGTTTATTCACAAATAAACATAAGATAAAATAATATTAGTAAATTTGACCAATATAGACAAAAAAAGGACATTATATTTATTATATTTGTAAAAGATAAATTAAAAAAAGATAAGAAAAAATATGTACATGTGATCACACACATACATATATATATATATATATATATATTTGAAATAAAAATAATCATATCTATCTATAACTATATGCTAAAGTTGTAACTTTTCTAGCCACCATATTAATTTTGGCCCCATTTTATATTTAAAAAAATTATTTTTATTATTTTTCCAATTAAATTCCTTTATTTTTATATATGTGGAAAAAATTAATTCAATTTTAATTAAAAAATAACGAAAATTATTTTACCTTTATCTTTTTTATCTATTTATAAGAAAATATTTATCTTAAATCAAATTTTGATAAAATAAAATAAAATTTTTAAATATCTATATAATTACTTGGCTAAATCAAATTTTTATAAAAATAATTATATTATATTTCCCTTAATTTCTTTTTTGGATTTTTATGTAAATATAGAATATTTTTCTCAAATCAAATTTTGATAAAAAAGGTAAAATTTTCAAATATATGTATAATTACTTTCCTAAATTAAATTTTTATAAAAAATATATTATATTTTCCTTAATTTCCTTTTTGGATTTTTATGTAAATATAGAAGATTTTTTATCTTTAAAAAATCCATTTTTTTTATCTTTTCTAATTAACAATCTTTTTTACTTTTTATTGAAAAGATTTTTAAAGAATTGAATTTGATTAATTTTTTAAAAATTTACATTATTTTTTACTTTTTATTTATTTTTATATAATTACTTTATTAGTATTATATTGATAATATATCTAAAAATTGATTAGTCGTAGTCGTGCATGGCACGACGGGTACAACTAGTATTACTTAATGTTGAAGAATAAATCTCTTTGTATAAATATTTTGTTTGAAACTCAATAAAAGGTAAATCATGTAGAATGGTTTTTCTCTAGTTTCTCCAAATTATAGATACCTATTTTCTTATTTTATTTAGTTGAATTGAAGACCAAATGAGTAGGGATGTTCAACGGGTCGGGTCGCCCGTGACCCGCACTGACCCAACCGGGTTGCGGGTCGGGTTAAACTTGCGCGGGTCGACCCGTGACTCGCAATATTATAAAAAAATATATATATTAATAATTTTATTAATATATAAAATATTTTTTTTATAAAAAATCTGTTGACGTGATTTAAAAAAACATGTTTTTGGGTATAAATTATTTAGTAATTTTTTATTAATTGGATTTATCTTAAAAGAATTTGTCAAATATAATTAAAAAATAATTTTGAAATAATTTCTCAATTTAGAACTTTTATTACATGACCGGACAGTCGGACACACATTTAACTGAATCAATTTTTTTGTATATAATTAATCAACAATATAAGGAAAGAAGCAACTTTCAGGTTTGACGCATCTGTTTGCGCTTTCTTCTTCCTCCTCAAAGGTATGTAAAATGTATGAACCCCACAATACAATCTTATTTGTTTCTAACATTCTTCTCGGTCTCAGGCTTCTTCATCTTCTCCGTCTCTCCTCCTTTCCCCCTCTTCTCATTTCTCTCTCTTCACGCATTTGAGCTTCTGCTTGCCCTTTCTCTCCCAGTCTCCCTTTGTCTGTCTACATGCTTGTATATTTCTAATTTGGCCCTGAACTTTTATAGCAAACCCTAAAGTTCAGATCATCTTTACTAAAACAAGGTACCTTCTTTTGGGTTTTCTTACTGTCTTTTTTTTTTGCTTACTTTCTACTGGTCCTGCTTCTTTTTTTTTTTTTTGCTTGTTGGGTCTTGCTCCGTGGAGTTTTGCTCTTGTATTTTAGCACCTTGGAGTTTAATGAGGATTTTGGATCCGGATTTAGGGTTTGAGCAAAATTAGGTGGGTGCTTAGATTGGTGGAATCTGTGCTTGCCCTTTGATTGATTGACCCTCCACTCTGATGCCTATCTGATATATGTTTTCTCATCTCTTGTAATTTGGCCTTTGATTGTTTGATCACTAATGTAGCAATCCATGAGATACAGACATCTATTTAATTTGGGTATCCTGTTTGATGATGAACTTGGTGATTCAAGGAAGGTAGGTGCTTTCTTAGGGATGGTTGTGGCACTTCAAAGTCCACCGGTGTGAATACTCTGCTTACTTGTTTAGTCAATTTGGGTTCTTTTCTTGATGCTCTGTAGGATTTCCCCTCTTACTTTTAGGTACTTTCTAGATAATATAGGAGAATGTTTCTTTAGCTATTAACAGTGTATTTGGATCATGGATTATTCATATGTAGATGTATTTTGATAAGGGAGAAAATACTAGTTCCTTTGTGACGTCTTTCCAATTTCCATCATGATAATTGTGTTTTCTCTCTCTGTGGTTCACGAACTTGATTTTTTTGTACAATTTAGGTTTAAGCTGCATTCTTTGGTTGCACAGTTCCTACTGTATTTTTATAACATCTATGTAGTATCATCGGTTTTTGATGTTTTCCCCCCTTATTTGTTGTAGATGATGGAGTTAGAGATTGAAGATTTTGTTGTAGATGCAACTGGTGGCTTATTCAGCTCAAAAGTTGAGGCTGGGTAATTGTATACTTGATCTGTGCTATTAAACAAATCTGTGTGTTTCTCAATGGCCACAATTTCTGGTGTGAGAGCTTCATCGGATAGTATGAGAAAAGCATCAGGTACTCTTGTTGTTGAAGGGAGCTCTCGAAAACCGCCACCTGTTCAGGCTACAAAGACAAGTAAATCAGAGTTAATTTCTTCTAATAAATCATTCAAAAGTGTTCAACGAGTTTCTTCGAAGCAGGTCATAGCAAATACAATAGATGGCAGCAAGTCATTGCATTCATCCATTAACAGTTCTATCAATAAGATTTCACATCAACTTGATTCAAGCTTGTCACTGGGTGGTGATACAAGAATCCCAGCAGTTTTTCCTGTTTCAATGACTGCAAATGGGAAGTCACCTGAAAGCAAAATATCAGATCTTGGTGTTGGCTCATCCTCAACTGAAGTTAGTGAAGGTTTTGGAAGTGTTGCTAAGACTAGTGGGCGAGCTGACTTTGCTGAGAGTAATAAAAGCAGTGTGTGTAGGGTGAGTACTAGCACTGATGTGAGTGATGAAAGCTCTTGCAGTAGCCTAAGTAGCACCAACAAACCCCATAAAGCAAATGACTTGAGGTGGGAAGCTATTCAGGTAATTCGTGCAAGAGATGGGGTCCTTGGCTTGAATCATTTTAGACTTCTGAAGAGGTTGGGTTGTGGGGATATTGGAAGTGTTTACCTTTCAGAATTAAGTGGAACCAAGTGTTACTTTGCAATGAAAGTTATGGACAAAGCATCGCTGGCAAGCCGCAAGAAGCTGCCTAGGGCACAGACGGAAAGAGAGATTCTTCAGTGTTTAGATCATCCATTCCTTCCAACTCTTTATTCTCATTTTGAGACCGACAAATTCTCATGCTTGGTGATGGAGTTTTGCCCTGGAGGTGATTTGCACACACTCAGGCAGAGACAACCGGGGAAGTATTTCACTGAGCAAGCTGTAAAGTATGGCCTCTCTTCTACTGAAGTATCTTGGCTTCTTTCTTTTTTTTTTTAATAGTTCTTCTTCAACTTGTGCCTTGAAATGCTCTAGATCATTTTAGCTTCTTATTTAACTGTATTGAAATATTCATACGGAATCCTTTTGGACTTTACCATTCTCGTTATGTTCTACTGAATTGTGTAAAATTATGAAGTGTATGATTTGAATTGCCGGAGAACACGTGGTTGATGCTTCTCTAAAGGCTGAAATATCTTTTGTTAATTTCTTAAAACTGTCTGCTATAGCCCCTTTACCTTTTGGACTTGTAAAATTTGTGTTATAAAGTCTTACCTTTTTCATTTTGTTTTGTTTTGTTTTGTTTAATCCCACTTATTTTGTCAAACATATGGTCATGTAGTCAGTTGTACTTGTCTATTATGTGCATCATATGGTTTGAGTTTAGAGGCTTTGGTTTTTTAACAAGAGCATTTCATTTGATTTAGAGGCTTTATTTTTATAACAAGAGCATTTCATTTAATAACAATTAACACTATTAAATTTTTGACCTACTTTCTGTTGGAGTTTACTGGAATGCTAATTGGAGGGGAAATAAGATGGCATGAGCTATGATTTTCTTGAATGTGCATATTTTGATGTTGTTTAAACACAATACATTGAATTAAAACTACCAAATGGTCTGCAGCATGCCTGCCTAGGATCAAGCTTGGTCCCTTTGACTTACTACGCAGTCAGTATGGGGTGCCAACTGTATATTCTGCACTATATAAGGAATCTGTGTATACACAAAATGGTGTCAATTACCTGATAGGCTCTTCTGTAGGGATACAAGTTTGCAATGATATCATTGCCTCATTGCTTCTATAGAAGCTGGTCAAGAAGTTCTCAGCCCTTAATGCCAAATTATTGGGAACAAAGAGTTCACTGGGGGTGGCATAAATAGCAATTGGAGAAGAGTATTGCTCTATGTGGCATTGGATAGCTCAACTTCGCTGTAATAGTTTTTGTCTAGCTTATATATAAATGGCATAGTAAGAGATATATGGTACACGTGGACATATAGGAGTGAAATAGAGCAGGATAGTGGTCTGGTAGAGGCTTAAGTTCTATTTTAATGTAAAAGACAAAATGAGAACTTTTTGAAGGCATAGAGGTTCTATCAAGTTGTAGGAAAAGAAGGTCAGCGGCTCTTCAGCTCATGACTTGGGTGCTCTTGCAACGGGTTGATGTTTATTAAGAAAGAATTTCTGATCCCCAATATTTATCAAGGTGTGTTCTGGGCATTAGGATTGTGATAAATTTCTGTTTGTGAGGAGTATTATATGTGAAAGGGGAAATAAACATTCAGAGCAAGACATCAATCACAAATGCTTAGGGCATCACACTCATTGAGTTGAAGGAAGCATGCATAAATATGACTTTCCTATACCTAGCTATTCAATGGAAAATAGTTTCATCCATTGTAGGTTGGCTACTGCCTTGAATATACTATTATGACAGCTTGATATGAAGAAAGATTGGCTTTGATGATATGGCTTTATCTTTCCTAGTTTCCTTCATCTAAGTCGTGTTAGACTTTGAACATAAGACTTTCATGTGGTTGAGGAATTATAGTGCAGATTGTACGTAAAGTGAGGCTTCATGCTTGCATATATTTGCAATGGCTCAAGGATTCTATTTAAGCTGGACTATCTTTTAGCTAAAAATGTGGCACCCTGTCCTCCCTACAAATCTCTATGATACAAAAATAAAACTGGATAATACAAAAAAATGTCAATTTATCTGCTTTCAGGTGTACTTGACATCTGTCAGAACCAATATCTTCACCATTCTTCTATAGAACTGCTTCCACAGGAACAAACAGTGATTTAGGGACAATGACATCCTTTCTACCATAATCCTGCTGGATCTGATTCTCAGATATTTGGGTTTGAACTTTGAACCCAGAACCCTGGTCATGAATTTTAGAGACACAGCTAATGGTGTTAGACACCAACAGTCTTAGCATAAGTAGCAGCAGCAAAAGCAGGTCTGTGTTTTATATGAGCTGCTTGCTGTATAAAGAAAGTATACTGGATACTTCAGTTTTCTTAACCCCACAGGTCTCTTTGCAGAGTGATCACTTCTGTGACCTTTTTCTTGAGCTGATTGTGAAATATTCTTCTTTTTTTTTTGTTCTTATTGCTTGACTAGACTTATAGTTGAACAGAAACTTAATATTTCACCTGAATAGAGTGGAAGGCAAGCTATTATTGTGGTGTATTAAAAAACATAAGCACTGCTCATTAATCTTGATGTGCTTGTACTTACAATATTTGTAGCCATTTTTTTTTAATCTTCATCTTATGCAGGTTTTACATAGCAGAGATCCTCCTTGCTTTAGAGTATCTTCACATGCTCGGGATCATATACCGTGACCTTAAACCCGAAAACGTCCTCGTGAGAGGCGACGGCCACATCATGCTCACAGACTTTGATCTCTCACTCCGGTCCACTGTCAGTCCTACACTTGTCAAGTCCTCATCCATGGAGACAGCTGCCCTAAAGAAAACCTCAGGCTACTGCATTGAGCCCTCATGTGTTCAACCATCCTGTGTGGCCCCCACAACTTGCTTCTCGCCTCGCATCTTCTCCTCCAAATCCAAGAAAAAAGACCGAAAACCAAAGAACGAGATAGGCAACCAGGTAAGCCCACTTCCCGAGCTCATTGCTGAGCCAACCGGGGCCCGCTCAATGTCATTCGTTGGGACTCACGAGTACTTGGCTCCTGAGATCATCAAAGGTGAAGGCCATGGTAGTGCAGTTGATTGGTGGACTTTTGGAATATTTCTTTATGAGCTTTTATTTGGCAAGACGCCTTTTAAAGGCTCAGGAAACCGAGCCACTTTGTTCAACGTTGTGGGTCAGCCTTTGAGGTTTCCAGAGTCACCTGTTGTGAGTTTTCAGGCTAGAGATCTTATAAGAGGCTTGCTTGTTAAAGAGCCTCAAAATAGGCTGGCTTTCAAGCGTGGAGCAACAGAGATTAAACAACATCCGTTCTTTGAAGGTGTCAATTGGGCCTTGATTCGGTGTGCTAGCCCACCTGAAATCCCGAGACCAGTGGAGTTTGAGCGGTTATCCATGCCACCTCCATCATCGTCACCATCATCAAGTGGCATGCCTGATATGTTAGGTAAGGGAAATAGTGTCATTGATCAGAAAGGCTCTGATGGTTATTTGGAATTTGATTTCTTTTGAACGGGGTTTTTAGAACTGGTTTTAGAACTCAAAATTTGTTTCCTTTGAAAAAGAACGCGTAGATTTTGCAGGTAATCTGCAGAGGATAATGGGTTTGGGAAGGGGAAGAGGGATGGTGAACTTTTTTAGGTCCTATTGATATTGAACTGGTATTCTTGGTGATTTGTTGTTGGATTTTGACATTTCTTGATATCAGAGTAGAGGATGAAGTTGAAATATTGTCGTTCAATTATGATGTGAAATTTCAATCCTCCTTGTCTTTCTTCTCTTTGGTGGAATGCTACGAGAAACTTGTGTGTCAATGTGCTCTCAGCACGTAAGACAGCCCCGGACGGACTTGCTTTAAGTTACATGGTCATAGAGAACTTGTGTCGAAGCGTTCCAATTATGTTGTCTTAGGTTATCATAAATCTTTGCACTTGTGTGTGTGGCGCTGGCAAATTGTAAAGGGTGATGTTAGGTAAGCACATTATTCTTCTTAAGATGGAAAGAAGTGTTAGATTTGATTCTACAATTATGGAATTGCAAACTCAGGATAGTCAAAATAAAAGGCAACAGCAATCAAGCTTTTATTATTCATATTCTTTTTTCACTTTTTTTTAACCATTTTAAACGTTTATTTATTAAAAGGTTATCAAGAATAATGGTGAGTTTTCAGTCCAAAACTTCAATATTTTTTAAAAGAACTCAAAATCTTGTCTTTCTTTCCAAAATCCAATCATATCACATATCAAACTTGAGAAATAAATTTACAAGTCCAAATGGACTGAAGATTAATCTGAGAAGCAGTCGATCAACCAATATCAATACTTGATAAACACATACCATCAACTGGCATTAACAATTATCATATTCAATTTCATAAGAAAGATACCATTTTGAATAGTGCCGAATAAAGTGCTATCTCAATTTTCAACCAGAGCCACAGAAGCAAGCACACTAATCTGTGACAGCAAACGACACAATCCACCAGGAATGCTTACAACTCGCAACTATACAAAACCAAGCTTTATCAACATTACTGTTAATGTTTTGCTCATGTTCACATTCAGTAATAACCATATGTCCTTTCCATTAAAAGGAGAGCCACTACACATTAACAACACTTACATGCTTCACACTAAATGAAATATACAGCCAACCAAGCAAACAGAATAATAACTTACCCTATTTCAACCATCAAAAACGACTCTCTCCTGGAAGATAAGATGGTGTGCCAGCCTCAATCTGGCTCTTCTTCCTGTGGAACATGCCACCAAGATTCTTAGACAAGGAGGATTTCTGCTTCTCCACCTTTTTATTCGGCGTTGATAAATACGATTTCTGTTTCTGAATATTATAGTGGCTAGGGGAGTAATTAATTGTCTCTTGGTGGAAAACATGGGTTGTCTCTGTATTAACCTTCCCATCTGTGAAAGCCTGTGCTGCCTGAGTCTCTGACAGAATACGGGATGCAGCTTCAGCTATTTTCTTCTGTTCTCTTTCCCGCCGTTTTTTTAACTCTCCTTCCACAGCTTTTTTTGCAGCTTCAGCCATCTGTGCTGTCTTCAGCGCCTCCTGGGTAGCAGTTTCAATGTCTTTCTGCTCCTTCTGAGCAGCCTCCAATCTCTTAAGAGCTTCACTCTCGCTGGCCTTAACAGCTTCTACTTGTGCAAGTGCAGCAGCCACCTTCAATTCTGCCAACCTGTCTGATTCTTCGGCTTTTCTGCTAAGGGACTCGAATTCTTCTCTTGAGAGTGTGATCTTAGCACCCGATTCAGACGTTGATGAGCGTGCAGTGTTGGTTTTTTCTGTCAATACCTTGATTTGTTCAAGAGCGCTCTCCTCAGCAGCTTTTGCTTGCTCAGCTTCTTCCAGAGTGATTCTTAGAAGCTTCTCCGAATCTTCTAGAGAAGCTCTCATAGCTTGAGCTTCCTTTTCCAATTCTCGAGCTTTGATTTTCAGATCTTCTGCTTCAACACGGGCTTTCTGAGTCTCTGATGATAGCTGGTTTAGTGTTGCAATCATTTCATCTGAAGCCCCTCTTGCTTTATTTTCTTCCACAAGACAAGTCTCGAGGTCAGACTTGCTCTTCCTCAACTTGACATGCAGATTCCCAGCAACAGATTCTGTTTCTGCCTCTTTCTTTCTCAACTCAGCATGCTCCTTTCTCAAGTTCTCCAGGTCACATTTCAATGATTCCACCAGTTGCTGGAGAGCACTTTCCTCTTGTAGCACCTTCTGAAGTGAATCCTTTGCACCATCTAGCTCTGAGGTAACAGTTTTCAGTGTATCCATATCTGAAGCCTTGGCATTCTCCATTTCCTTTTGCAAGGTATGAATCTCACTCATTGTATCAGCCAATTGAGCTTCAATATTTCTGGCAAGTTCAGGATCAAACTCTTTCTTCAGTGCCTGCAACTTCATTTCTGACTCCTCCAAGTTGGCTTTATATGTCTGCCTCTCTACGGCCTTATCTGCAAACACCTTTGCCAGGTCCTCTTTAGCTTCAATTGTTGCTTGCCTCAGTTGTTCTATTGCTTCCTTTGCATCTAAAATTTCTTTGGAAATTTCATGAGTCCTTTCTGAATTGGCTTTGGCTGAAACCTCTGCTTCTTCAACTTTCTTGGATGCACTGGTTTTAGCTTCTAAAGATGCATCATAATCCTGGCGAACCTTTGTTAGCTCCTGCTTTGCAGCATTAAGTTCTGCTAGTGCATTCATATATTGTGCTGTTGCACACTCTAAGTCCTTCTGCTGACCTACATTGTCCACAGCAACACTCCCAGTGTTTGCTTCTTCATGTTGCTTTAATTGTATTTTTGCTGATTCTGTGGCATTCAGCGCTACTTTCTTTAATTCATTCACAGTTTCAAGCGTATGGGTAAGCTCTTTTGCACTGTTCCTTGCCCTTTCAAGCTCTACAAGAGCCTCACTTTTGGTATTTTCAGCATTTTTAAGCTGTTCCTTCAGTTTTTTGAGCTCTTTCTCAGCTAAATGAAGCTGTGTTTCTTTGGCAAATATTCTCTACAATAACAACAGGAATTTAGAGGCTTTTAGTAGGCAAAAGTTTGATATGGATACAAGGTGTACTAACTACTGTTATTACTAAAAATGATCACAGCTTCTATTTTCTTGTATATAGTGAAGTTAGGATGTAGAAAACTAGAAATCACATGCCACCTATGTACGGGCCCTAACTATTCAAGATGCTCTTATGATATATAGATATAGAAGTAGCCTACTTATGTTCCTTGTGTACTACTATGTAACCAACCACCGCTAATATCTAGCTAGAGCATGCGTGAGGAGAACTGACATACCTCTGCAGAATGTGGTTTCACCGGCCTGATGGCAGGTTTTTCTCCTGAGAATGCAACTTCACCGAATAAGTTCACAGCATCTTTGACAGACTGAAATGGTGCACTTGTGTCGATCTCTCCTACACCAACTTTAGGAGATTCCACAACCTTTCGTTGCTCCCTTCTGGTCATATTCCTTATACTGTCCATGATCACAAATACAACTGAGATCACATCATCACAGCAAAAATTTCCACACATAGCTCTTAGTTTTAATCATAACTTTCTGTTGAATTCTAACCTAATGTGACTTTACATGCAAGTATGAATGACCAGGTAGATAATAGAACACATGTAACCTTCACATGTCAGTTACATTCTGTCACATAAAGGCACCAAGCTAGAGCACAGCAGCAAAAGCTTCACTGAATTATGGATTTGAATCAATACTATCTTTCAGTTTGTCTTCTACTTAGCACAAAACTTATTAGTCCTCCTCAACTGTATATGAGCATTCAGTTCTCATAGACCAATTATCAGAAACAATACCAGAACTGGGAACAATAAACAACCCACACAAATGACAAGCACCAACACAAAAGGCTGAATATAGCTATTGATATACCAATAAAAGACAAAGAAACAGAAACAACAACTATCCTTGTATGCACTTAACAGCTTTGTCCTCGTATGCATGCATAATTTTCAGTCATCAATCATCATGAAACTGTTGCAATCCTAATTGTTTAATTGAAACTTTTACCAGATGTTTAGATCAATTTGGGAAAAGTAAATAAGATTGATATAAAAAGGATGAAAAAGTAAAGATAGCAAGCAGCTGAAAAAATGTTATTATTATGAATATTGCCTTCAGCTAAATAATGTATCTCTTGAAACACATCCCAGGAACCAGCACATCAGAAGAAGGGGATGATGTGGATTTCTTTTAAAGTAGACCAAATACAGCAAATTTGAAACCATCAAAACCATTACACTAGGATTTCAGGGACGACTCAGGCAGTGTTCCCTTTATCATAATTTTCATCTAAAACCAATTTTTTCTCCCTAGAAGGCAAGCATACCAATCAAGATAAAAAATTAGTCAGTGAATTCACCGTCAACTAGTCTACTGCCTCTGAATACAGAGTTGTTTAGTCCATAATCAAGATTGTTCACAGACAGCAAATTTTAACTCCTGAAATGAAGTATAATGGTCTGAAGAACATCGTTTTCATTTTATCACTTGCTAGGCAAACATAAAAAAAATCTCTTGTAAATCAAGTACGGTTAGACAGCTCAAAATGGAAGTACCGTGGCACCCATCAATCATAAAGCATCATAAATATACATTAGGTCAGACTTCGGAGCAATCAAAATTTAGATATTAACACGAAGGAATCACTTGAAGAACACATTAATCATCGAAAATACTTCCGAGACGCGCCATGTAAATATCTCATCCAAAAGACAACAAGAATAAGAACGACAACAAGACCAAGCCGAAAACAAGGAGCCTAAGCACGAATAAGAAAGTAGCTAGGGCACACATACCTGAATACACGAGCAGAACAGAAGTCAAAGAAACCCTAATTCGACCGAATAAATGGAAAACCCTAGGAGGTCAAAATATCAACGCAGCCAGAGACTGTTCAACGACGCGGAAAAAGTCGCTTCCACCAATCGAAAAGCGCTGTCAACAATCAGCGTCGACCTCTGTTTGTAGTTCCTCGTCAGAGAGCGGAAAGCGAAAACAAAGCCCGGACGACCTTCCGAAAACCCAGTCCAGCACAAAAGCGGAGAACACCTGCGGAGCAAATTTCGCCCTCAAATTAAGTCACAACAACTCCATGGACTCAAACAAAAGGACAAAAATCATATAATTAAGAAATTTCACCGAGAAACAGGCTTCGTGAAAATCGAAGTAGCGCTAGTATGAGACTACGGAGCGCCCCCCGAAAGTGTTTTGTTGGGAAATGATCGTGAGTTTGTGCGCGTTTGAAATCACGAGAGATTTGAAAAAAACTAGAGACATGGCTGCTGAAAGCAAAATTAGTACAAAATAGATGACAGCGGAGAGTAGAGAGAGGAGGGAGAGTGCCAGGTCAGCAAAGTCAAACCGCCCACGACGGTGACGTTTCGCCGTGTTAAAACTGTTTTTTGTATGATTATTACAAAAAAAAAAGGTTTCGGGCTATCAAATTGAACCTAATGAAGACTCCATGGAGATGTTCTAGTTTGGAGTGGAAATGACATTTATATATGGCCCAGAGGTTTTTGCTTAAAATTACCCGCTAAATAGTTGATATTGTAAAAAATCACCCGTCGACTATTTATTTTAACACACTGATTAAATGTAATTTTATTACGTAGAACCACCCAATCGTCTATTTTGTCAGCTTCTTCATTACATTGTGCAATTTTACCATATCACTCCTTTAAATTTTTAAAAATTAAAACTTTTATCAGGTTTCCCTTAAACGTAACCAACAATCTTTCTTTAGTGGAGCTTGAACTTTAATTCGTCATTCTTTCATCGTTCTATTTAAAACCAACACAAAGAAATTAAATAAAAAAGAAAAAAAAATGAAGAACGAAAGGTGGGGGCGGAAATTACAGTGATGACGGACGGACAATGGCACCATCAGGTGGCGGGGTCGGCGGCTACAGATGCGGCTTGGAGAGTCGCCGATGTTATGAGGTTCCGGTGGGTGCTGGTGGATGAATGATGCGACCTCGTCTCCGAAAGGATTCGAGAACGCTCGGATCTTGAACTTGGATCAGTATTAGGTCTCGGATGGCGAAGCGGAAGACTTGAAAAGAACGAGATCCAACGTTATGGACCCGTGGGGATGATTGATCCAATGTTATGGACCAAAAGGTGAGACTCAACATTATCAATCTCACGAGGGATCAACCAACGTTATGGAAGATCGATTTGTGTTTGATAGTTTGGTTCGAATAGTGGGGGTGATGAACCATATAGCCAAGAGAAACCATGAACCAGAATAGGGAGGTCCGTTTGATATCCAAAAACTGCTCAGCAACAGTCGGAACACAAGTTTGTACACCCCTCATATCCGTATTCCCCACTTTTTTTCGACAGAGTAGGATTAAAAATCCTTTTTTTTTTTTGAACTTACTCAAATCATAAAAAATATAGAATCGAAATCCAATCGATTTTTTTCGGGTTGTTTTTTCCTTCGTTGAATTCATTCAAGAAGTTTAAGTTTGACCCCGTGAAGTAAATCATCGCACCTACGGTCCAACCAATTTGGAGAATCCCAAAGATAAGGAGAGACCTCAATTTGAATGTTTGGAATAATAACATGCGTAACCTAGTACATGATGTCGATAGCCTTATAAATAGGCAAAGCTCTCTCGAAACCCTAGGAACTAGGTAAAAAGGGGCGGACTTGGGCTTGGATGCAACAAAGGCCCAACATACATAATACTAAAATAACTCATAAAAACATAGAAAGTTTCATAATGGAAAAAATGCTAAACATAGAAAATATGGCCAAAAGGCCTTGCCGCGACTTGGCAACGCGGGTGCCAAAACGCTGGCACGAGATGTGCGACGCATTGAACCTCAAGTGCCGAAGGACTCGCACGTTGGTAATGTACCAAGCACGGTCTGGCACGGTGTCATGGGACTCGGTGCGAGCTGGAATGAGAGTGGCTCCTCGATGGTGATGGCAACGAGACACACTTGCGATGCACGGTGGATGGAACGTTGTGGCTAGAGAAGACTCGAGCTACTAAGGATAGGGTTGTGGTTGTGATGGCACGAGTCCGACTCCGAGTGATGGGACCGTTGGAGCGCACAGACAATGCGTCTTTCTCTTGGGTAGCGTCCATAGGCGGGGTCGCATCACCCTCACCCTTTGAGTGGAAACGTCTCTGTTTCCTCATTATTAAATACGTGCTCAACGTAGGGAGAGAGATCTGCGACGTTGATCGTGGAGTAGACGTTGTACTTGTCGGGGAGGTTAATACGATGAGCGTTGTCCCCAATTTGCTCAATGACTCAGAAGGGGCCATCGCCTCTAGGCTATAGATTGGTCTTTCGGGCATTAGGAACCTGTCCTTCCGAAGGTATAGCCAAACTAGATCACCGGGTTGGAAGACCATCTTACGTCGCACCTTGTTGGGTTGGTCGGCGTGACGCTCGAGTTGGATCCGGGTGCGCTCGTGGAGGTGGTGCACGGTGTTGGCGTGGTTGGCCGCATCGATGTGCTCGCCGGTCTTCATAGGGTGTGGCACAAAATCTAGGGGCGTGTGAAGGTTACGCTTATAGACGACCTCGAAGGGTGTCTTCTTTGTTGCAGAGTGAAAGGACCTGATATAAGCAAACTCAATGATACACAATAAGTCCTCCCACCGATGTGAGTTAGCTTTGAGCAGCGTCCAAAGAAGGGTGCCTGCCTAATGTCCGATTGGTCACTTCAGTTTGACCATCGGTTTGGGGATGATAAGAAGTTGAAAATAGTAGTTGTGTTCCTAGCTTTCCCCAAAGTGTTCTCCAAAAGTGGATTCAAAACTTAGTGTCCCTATCACTAACAATAGATTTAGGAACACCGTGTAATTTTACCACCTACTCAAAAAACAAGTTTGTGATTTCAATTGCATTGTTGTTTCCCTTGCACGCAATAAAATGTGCCATTTTAGAGAAACGATATATCCACAATGATAAAAATACAATCTCTACCACGCCTAGACATAGGAAGTCCTGTAATAAAATCCATGGAAAGATCTTCCCACAAGGCTTACAAAATTGGTAGCAGCGTGCAGAGACTGTGAGGACTCTTCTTAGCCTTGGCATGTTGGCACGACACACATCCCTTGCAATACTTCGTAACGTCTCGAGCCATATGGGGCCAGAAAAGTGTTCACAAAGTGTTGTACGGGTCTTGCTATGCCAAAATGGCCTCGTCCATCATGCAAAGCTTTCCGGGAGCAAAAGGTGCCTCACTAAAGAGCTCGTAGTGCAAAGCTTTCCAGCCCGGAAGAGATACCCATCATCCAAGAAATAGGAATCATGGACTCGAGTGTGTGCCAAGTTTTCCATGATAGGTTTGAAAAACGAATCATGCAAATAAAGGTCCTTGATCAAGTAGAACCCAAGCATCTTAGTTTGGAGGTGCGTTAATAGAACGTACCTACGGGAGAGGGCGTCAGCGACGACATTCTCCTTACCCTTCTTTTGGGAGTTTATATATGGAAACGTTTCCACAAAATCTACCCAATGAGCGTGGCAGCTATTTAAAGTCGTTTGACTCTTTGAGTAAGCGAAAGCCGCGTGATTTGTATGTATTACGAATTTGCTTGAGCGTTGCCATGTTTTTAAGACCCTAATTAATTAAAGCATACAATTTTTTTATCATAAGTAGGGTAGTTAAGTGTGGCGCCGACCAATTTTTCGCTAAATTAAGTGATTGGGCGCTTTTCTTGAAGGAGTACATCGCATATGCCATAGTCAAAGGCGTCGCACTTGATCTCGAAGTGCTTTTTGAAGTCCGAAAATTGCAGGATTGGGGTGCGATAAATGGCATCTTTCAAGGCCATGAAGACGGCCTCGTGATACGACAACCATTTAATGGTGGCCACTTTCTGTCTTGGGGAAATATACTTGTATTTCAATACGTCTTTTCAACCCTTTCATAATATGAGTTTTATATTCCGCTGCTATATTCATTGTAAAACTCAATAAATGTATCCTAAAATAAAATTTCATAAAAACTCAATAAATGTATCCTAAAATAACCATTGTAATGAACGAATGTTCTTTTTTATGAATAAAATTTACGCTTTCAATTCATTGTCCCTTAATTATGTTTAATTAAATTATTTAAAGTCTTGGGTGACTTTGGATGATAAAATCTAAGGTCACTGGCGGTAATACCCATCGTTGGAAAATAAGGGTGTTACACTTTCTTGGTTAGGTTGTGGAGTGGCCCGACGATGGAACTAAAGTCTTTGACGAATCGCATATAGAATCTTGCGAGGCCTAAGAAGGATCAAACCATCTTTAGCGTCTTGGGAGTGGGCCACTCTCGGATGGCACAGATCTTGTTGTCATCCGCACTCAAGCCATCCTTGGACACGACGAACCCAAGAAAATTTGTCGTGTCCGAGCAAAACGAACAATTGTCCAAATTAGCATAAAACGTTCCTTTCGAAGGCACTCTAACACAAGCCTAATGTGCCTCAAATGGTCTTCTAAGTCCTAGAATAAACTAAAACGTCATCAAAATACACGACGACAAACTTCCTAATAAAATCCTTTAAAATATAGTTCATAAGTCTCATAAATGTAGAAGGAGTGTTTGTGAGCTTGAAGGGCATCACAAGCCACTCGTAAAGACCATGCTTGATCTTAAATGTTGTGTTTCATTCACCATCTTCTTGCATCCTTATTTGGTTTTAGCCACTCTTGAGGTCGATCTTCATAAACAACACAACTCCTTGCAATTCCTCCAACTTGTCGTCAAGGCGAGGAATAGGATGGCGGTACTTGATGATGATTTGGTTAATGGAATGACAATCCATGCACATCCTCCAAGTACCGCCATCCGATTCCTCGCTTGACGACAAGTTGGACGAATTGCAAGGAGTCGTGTTGTTTATGAAGATCGACCTCAAGAGTGGTTAAAACCAAATAAGGATGCAAGAAGATGGTGAATGAAACACATCGTTTAAGACAAAACATGGTCCTTACTAATGTTATCTTTCCTCATGTACTTTAAAAGATCCAACTATCTCATCAATACTTTTTCAAGTCACAAAATTCTTCCATGGTTGTGGTGATTTGGATAAATTTAGAAGATGTGGATCTTAATAACTTCTTTACCACAATTTCTTGACTTTCTTCCTCAATTTTATGTCCAAAACTCCTTAATTTACTTACATTCACATTTAGTTTTGTAGTAAATTCTTCCACAGATTCATTTTCTTTCATCTTGAGACTTTCATTTTCCCTCAAGAGAGTTTGGATTCTAACATGTTTAATCCTTTCAGCCCCTTCGTTCATGATCTTGATTACATCCCATGTCTCCTTTACACCAAGTTGTAAGAGTACATCCTCTCCTATTGCTTGGTAGATGGCCGCTAGTGCCATCTTATCTTTCTTGTCATCCAATGGTACAGTTCCTTCTACTGCCTCCCAAATCCCTTGTCCAGTAAGGAAAACCTCCATTTTTATGGCCTGCACAACGTAGTTACATTTGTAAAGCATGGGATACTGAAATGACATGATTTTTTCTCCATTGATCCTAACTCCCTTACTCAAATTCCTTGTGTTGTTACACATGTTTCCCCTATTACCCCTTGTTGACATTTTTCTTCTATTATGCTCTGATACCAATTGAAGGGTTAATGTCACACAATGATCATAAACACACACACGAGTTCTACAGTTTGTTTCACACACACATAGGCAAATTTTTTTCTAAATCAATATAGTTGCATTCTTCTGTATTGAGTTTTTCATTACCAGGTGATTGACATCATTGCATCCACCGGTTTACATATATATACTACTAACAACTAACTGTCTAACTGTCAATTACTATCTAGAATGACAATTATTTAACTACCCAATGGCGCCAAGTCATACATATCTTCTGACTTGACTTATTCACATAGAAAATACAGAATAGATATAACTTATACTAAGCTTAAAATATAACACCCATCAAGAGAACTCAAGTATCGCATGTTCCCTATACAAGGGAACTCACTAGCCAGTCCAAAAGCACATCAACGAGAACTGCATGGACTTGTTCCAAACAAAACAGAAGAACAGTCTGTACATCAGACTAATCCCATGCATCTAACAACTTGGTGAGATTCAAGAGTTGATAATATTTGAATCAAGTCACATGTGAAGAAAGTACACATCCTTGGAGAGTAAAACAAGGGTAATTCGGACAATTGCTCATGGAGATAAAGATTGGGCTGCAATGCATAAAGGTCTATATATACAAGTGAATAGTGAAGCAACACCTTACTTCTCTCCAAGAACAAAAACCAAACACTAGAGTGAGCTGAGAAAGAAAGAAGGAAGATCCAGGAGAAGTCATCGGCGACAGCCGACGGGTGTGTGATCTCGATGACAGGAGAAAGGAGTTTCCATGAGCAAGGGAATTGTGATTTCATAAGGTTTGATTTATTTGTGTTAGTTGAGTTGTTCGCTTACGAACTAGGTTGAGAAGATTTATTAGTGTTCCTAGAGTTTGGAGACTGCTAGAAACAGAGAAATTTGAGTCTTGTATGTTGTAACTAAGGAACAATCAATAATATAAGAAAGTCATTCAAAATCCTCCAACGAAGAGGTAGAGGTGGTTGGTGTGGAGTTCCTCATAGAGGAACCCCGTGTCTTGTGCTTTTATCTATTTACCTGCTTATTCGTTATTCTGTTGCCTAGGGAACAACCTTACAATTGTTCCCTACTCTTTACTAACGCACAACAATCCAACACTTTTCCATTCAACGCCTCTGATTGGATCCTATTTCGCATATAAGTGTTCGTTTTCACCCATGATTTATTTCAGATTTAAAGTGGGAAAGAGAACATTAAATATGAAAGAAGGGTTATCAAACATATTCAATTTTCTTAATTTACTCATTCTATTAATAATAATCAAAATTAACTAATCTCAATTTTAAGATAGCTTGAATTTGATAATGAAATTGAAACAGTTATTCTGTATAATGTAGGGTTGGATTTGCCACTAGGAAAGCTAATGTTTAAATTTTCAAAGTTGAGGTTTGGTCCGTTTGGAGCCTGTGAACAAGGATTTGATTGAAGGCTTCGGCTCCACACAGTTCCACGTGAAATATGAACAATCACTACCACATAGAGAATCCAATTTTTGTACATAAACAAAGTGCGCTCCAATGGTAGCTTAATTATATGATTAAGTACGTTAAGAATCCAATTATTGTACTCTCTAAATTTGATCACTTACATACTCTATTATTATTATAATATAATTGGTCAATTTATACGTGTATGCCATCACCACACCAACAAATTGAAATGTCTTAACATATGAACTCCGCAACATCATCACACTACTATATTTCACATTGATTTCCTGCGAGGGTGAAGAAAATTCATGTCCATGATACTTACAAAGTGGTTGATACAAAACTCATGCCATTTGTACGTGTATGCCATCTTATGTCTCACCCCTAGCAAATTGACGCATTATCACCTTTATAGTTTTTAGTTGTTTACTTAGGACAAAACAGAAAATTTATATTCCGCATCAAGAATGCACAAAAAAGATTTAAAAAAACACACGTAACCTACATGTTGTGTATTGGCTTGCTCCATCAATGGCTTTACATCATTAGACATGCTCTTTCTACTTTCTAGGGGAATCATTCAAAGTGTGGGTGAAAAATCTTGTACAATAATATCACACCAAATCAAAACAAGCCTCGTAAGGATTCAAGCACATTCACCAAAAGAAATCAAATCAGCCAGAACACCCTAAAAACTGATAAGCCATTCTGTAGATGCAAAATTCTACCTATATTAGATACATCATCGATCAACCAATTCCCCAAGAATAAAGCACATGAATCAATCTACTAAGAAAAACAAAGCAAAATTTATACAACACCCAAATAGAGAAGGGATAAAAATACAAACAAAACATATATGATCATCAATATTTTTAAACCTTAGACATTCTCTTTGTGGAGAGAAGCCGCATAGCATCTAGGCAGTCTAAACAAGTGCTTAGACTATCTAGAGGGATTGAACCTAGTCGGATCCTAGATAGGATTTTTAGAACATAATAATTATGAGCAGGGGCGGAGCCAGAAATTTTCCCCGGTGGGGGCTAAATTCCTCTTGATCAAATTTCTAGTTACAGAAAAAAAAATTGTATTTTTCTATATAAAAAGACTTTTAAACCAAATTTTTTGTACTTTTTCATAAAATTCTATATTTTTCTGTATAAAAATTATTATTTTTTGTATATGAAAACCTTTTTTTATAGTGCATGTTCAGTCATTGATCTCGTAATAGTAGTACTTTTTACACAGATGATATTTTTGTTAATAATAAATAAATGTTACTTTAAATTTATCTATTAATTTAGGATAAAATTGAAGAGTTTGGTTCAAATGAAACCAACCCTTAACATGAAACGAAAGGAGAGATGCCAGCCCTTGGATGACATAGATGGATGGCTCGAATTACTCCTGGTTTTTTTTAAATACAAAAAAAAAATCAAAACGGTGGTATTTTTGTAAATAAAACCAACTTTGTACCCTTAACTTAAAATACCAAAAAAAACTCCCAAACTCTCGTAACCAAACACTCCCACGCGACTCCCGGCCCAAAAACGACGATCCCAACTTCGATCCCAACGACGATCCAAACGACGACTCCCAGCCCTCACCTTCGATCACCGACTCACCTTCGATCGCTCCCAACTTTTTCGTTTCGAGATGCCTCCATAAAGAAACCCAAAAGGTAATCATAAACCCTAATTTTCGATTCCATGAGTGTTGTTTGTGAGAGTTTGCTTAGTTTTATTTGTTGAATCTAGGTTTTTGTTCAGTTTTTTGTGTTTGTTGGCTTTGTTCAGTGTTTTTGTTTTTGCTGGCAAAGTCTGTAATGTCGAACGAAGGTTTAAGAAATTTTAGTCTATAATGCTGAAGATTGTCCTCTTTTCTTCTTCTTCTTGTTTTTTTTTTGTAAAAACACACCAGTTGTAAGAAACTATTAATCTTAGGTTTCCTTAAACTTGGCCGAAGGATAAAGAAGGACTTGATGTGTAGGATGAGTAATTGTTTGAAGTTGGAACAAAAGATTAAAAAAATTCAGGCCGACGATCCCAACAGAACTTGCCAGTTGCAGGACCATGAGTAAAATTTGCAGCAGAAAGTGCATTCTTAGATAAAAGTGCATTAGGAAGGTGGAAAAAGTGCATTCTTAGATATATAAAGTGCATTAGGAAGGTGGAAAAAGTGCATTACTAGTAGGTAAAGTGCAATATTAATAGATAAAAGTGCATTCTAAATTTTTTCAAGTGCATCCAAACTAGAAGTAGTGCATTGTACACTAACAAAATTACATTCTTAAATGCATATAATGCATTCTCAATAGATATAAATGTGCATTCCAATTAAAGTGCATTATGAAGTTAAAAAAGTGCACTCAAGAGAATCAAAAGTGCATTCCTAACAAATAGAAGGTGCATTTCAAAACTGTTTAATTGCATTCATATTCTTTTTTTTTTTCTATGATTTTAAAAACAGGTACAAGCAAGAGTACAATGCCTCCCGAAACCGAAAACCAAAAAAAAGTACAGAAATGTGATCTCAACTAAGTATCCTAGTTTGACAACTAGGACTGTGCCAGATGTGTTTACAAAAACTATGCAATCCTTAAATGATGTCCAAAAAGAGAGTGTTAAATCTATGGGATTTGGCCACCTACTCCACTTCGAGATAAAGGACATCCCCAACAACCTTGCTTTGTGGTTGCTACAACATTTTGAAGTAGCTAGATGTGAGATACAGTTTGATACAAAAGTGCATTGTATAGTATGAAAAGTGCATTCTTAATTATTAAAAGTGCATTGTAAAGTATGAAAAGTGCATTCTCATTTACTAGTGTTTTTCCTTTATGATAAGTTCAGAAAAGTGCATCCTTAAATGTGAAAAGTGCATTCTTAAATGTAAAAAGTGCATTAAAGAGTCTTAAAAATTGTTTTCAGACTATGTTGAGTTTTACTTCCTACATTGGATTACAATAAAAATCCATACTTAATGGATTTATGGTGCATGTTTAAAGACATAATTGAAGAAAAGCGAATAAGGAAGAGCAATGTGCTTACGCACGGAGATGTGGGTTCGAATCCCATATAAGCTAATTTGATCATGATTGTCTTTGAAAAATAGTGGTTAATTAGTTATTTGTCGTACAAGGATAAAATATAATTTCTTTTTAGTACCTAGCTAGTTAGGTTGAGAATAAATGCGTTAAGAATTAATTTGTGTAAGATATCATATTAGCCCATGTAGGAATCGAACCTACATCTTTGTGCACAAAGCACACCGCTCTACCATTTGAGCTAATATGCTACTTGTACTAAAACAAAAATTTGACCTTTATATGGTTTTAACTCAGATGGACACGTGGGCAAATAGTATGTCGTTCCCCCTTGAGATAGCTCAATGAAATATTCACCACTTTTTTCAGGTGATTCCTCATTTAGAATAGTAGTTGAAGAAGAGTTTGATGTCCCCACTACAACATAAAGGGAAATATAAAGGTGTTAGTTGAAAATCAGTAAAAGTGCATTGCAAGTATAATAAAGTGTATTACATACTAGGAAAAGTGCATTACCTAAACTGGTAACTAAATTAGAGAAAAGTACATTACAAAAAGATATAAAAAGTGGTATTAATTAGAAAAAGTGTACTACAAAATATAAAAAGTGTATTATTAATTGTGAAAAGTGCAGTAAAAATATGTTAATTCAAAGACATGATCATTTGGTCCATATCCACCTTGAAGTCCACTGTCATAACCCTTAATACCAAAATCACAGGCATATTTTTGTATTATGAGGCTGATTATAAAGTATAAACTATGTTCTCTATAACAAATGAAATAAGATATACGGTCGCATATATGCCCTCTAAACACAAATGAAAAGTGCGTTATCAAGTATGAAAGTGCACTAGTAAGTCCGAAAAGTGCAACGAGAAGAGGAATTTATTTGCTAGTATTCTCAATTGCTAGTATTGGCACATACTAAGCAGGCCAATTCCAGTAGTAGCTACGAGCGCATATCAATCAAATCACACACTCTTCTACTAATTTGCTAGTATTAAATGTCCTTTTTTTGCTAGTATTACGTAGAGTCGGATATGTGAATTCCTCTTCTACTCACACACTCTTAGATAGTTTATAAACCCTAGAATTTCAAATAACCTAACGAAATCACAAAAATAGGAATAAAATACCACTTTCTGCCATGGATTTCGTTCAAGCAATGTAGGATCGGAACGGGACTCGTGAAATCACCGAATCACAGTTGATGGAACGAGACTTGTGAAGGAACGAGAGAGCTTCAAACTGAATCACCGAATTGCGTACTAATTCTCCCCCAATCGAGAGCAGTCGTCAATTCGTCCAGTCGTCAATTTGTCCAGTCAATTCACCCCCAAAACAAAAAAGGAAAAATGATTAATTAATTAAAGAGGGAAAAGACATATTTGCCCCCGCCTTTAATAAAAGAAGAAAGAACATCAGCCCTTGGATCTCCTTGATCCAAGGGCCCTGAATGCTCCTTCCGTTTCATGTTAAGAGAGTGTTTTATGAGAACCAAACTCTTGAATAATTGAATTAGTCAAATGGCATGACTCAATATATCTTGTTGGTTCCTTAAATCTCTCATATCAATTATAATTTACCCCTTTTTCTATAATTTTGTGTATTTTTAATTTTATTTGTTTTTATAATTCCAATGTCGCCCCACTGGGCACCAGGTGGCTACGCAACTGATTGTGAGTTTGGTGTATTCTAACTAAATTTTGTCACATAGCTGAAAGGTCTTTCAGATAATGATAATACTTGAACCTTCTTTATACCCCTTCTCGATTTTATATTGGAATAAGGGTATGTATACGATGATCCTTAACTCTGGGTTAATATTGTTGTAATAAGGGAAATTCCTTTTGGTGCCCTTCAGTTTTCGACTTTTTCTTTTGGTGTCCAATAAAAAATCTTATTTCTTTTGGTGCCCCTCTATTTTGTAAATGTATTCTCACGTAGCCTAAATTGCTCTAAAATTCATTTTCCAACCACCTTGTCGTTAAAAAATAAAAACAAATAAAATGAAGAAGGCCATGTAAGCAACTTCTGTTTACCCAATTTAATTTCCCCTTCGTTCTTTTAAATTCATGATTTTTTTTTTCTACAGGTATAAAACCAAACCTGGACTTTGTTTATACGATGGTGGATCAATCTCGCTAATGGTTGTGCAGCCCGTTGCAATCACTCGCCGACAACCAGACTCTCATCTCCACCGGACAAATATTCGAGCTCGGATTCTTCTCCCCCGCCGGCGGCGACACCGACAAACTCGGGTTTTGGTATTACAATCTCCCCGTCAAGACGGTCGTCTGGGTCGAAAATCGCCACTCTCCCACACGCAACTCCTTTGTTTCGCTCAAGCTTGGAATCGGCGGCATCCAGATTGCCATCTCGGAGCAGGGCGGCTCCGGCCCCGTCTGGTCGTCGAACCACAATCGCACGCCACCAACCCCGTTCTCCAGCTCTTGGATTTAGGGAATCTCGTAGTTCGCGATGATGACAACTGAGACGCCGAGAATTATGCCTGGCAGAGCTTCGATTACCCCACTGTCTTATGCTCTTTCGTCAGATTCCGTTCGAGGAGTTTGATGTTTGGAGAGGAAGTCGAACCTTCTAATGAATCATCATTCCCAGTTTGATAGGGACAAGTTTAAGGGCGATTTGTGCGGCATAAGTGATGTCTATGCCTCGATGGGTAAGTTGGTTTAGGGTTCGATTGTGCGGACAAGTTTGAAAAAGAGGATTCGATTCGTAATGAATCGAAGGCCGAAGGGACAACAATGAGGCGCCCGCTTTGTTACAAGCGGAAGCCATGAAAGAGGAGGAGGAAGGGAGATAGCATGGAATGGAGGGAGGAAGAGAACTGAGAAGCGGAAATCAAAAACATTTTTTTTAATTTTTTTTGACGGAAAATGTAATTTTTGGATGGAATTGGAGATTTGAGTGTATTTAGGTTACGAAAAGGAAAATTATAAAAATAAGAGGGTACCAAAAGGAATAAGAAATTTGTTTTAGTACAAAAAAAAAAGTCAAAACCTCGAGCACTAAAAGAATTTCCCTTGTAAATTGTAATAATCACGAGTTTCTAAAATTGGGAACATAGAGAGAAAACGCCGTTGGTTTGACGGCTCGAATGAAAATAACGCCGTTTAGCTTTCGTGGACGCCCAAAAACCAAGGAGTACAGAACGCCGTCGTTTACGAAACTCGACTCCCAAGCAGTCGAGCTTATTCCTCGTGTTCGGCGATATCGTGGTTCCTTTCCTTCTTTCCCTCTAAACTCCGAAAGCCGAAAATGAGTAGTAGATGATGAAGGTGGGAGGACCTTTGGCAATGGCGGCCTCACGAGTACTAGCCTCCCATATTCGCCGCCTCTCCACCGCCTCCGCCGCTTCCTTTCCTCTTAAGAACGTCACCCGGTCCAACTTCGACCTAACTTTGCCGGAGCTCAGTCGCCACATCCGAGCCGCCGACTTCGTTGCCGTTGACCTAGAGATGACCGGAGTTACCAGCGCCCCGTGGCGCGAGTCCTTTGAGTTCGACCGATATGATGTACGTTACCTCAAGGTGAAGGACTCCGCCGAGAAATTCGCCATCATTCAGTTCGGCGTCTGCCCGTTCCGATGGGACTCTGTCAAGCAGTCCTTTGTCGCTCACCCGTAAGCTTCTTCCTCCCCTCTTTCTTTTCATAGACTCTCGTGTTTCAATTGTTGTTGCTAATTTATGTATTTGATTGGGGAAAGAGGATTGGAGAAAAGCTAGATATTCATCCTTCGTCTTTTTGTACGTTGAGGTTTCTTACGTTTGAATTCCTGGATTCATCTTTTAAAACGGGCTGCCTTTTCTAGTAGTCATATGCCTGAATATGTTTGGTAATGGAATTTGGATTACTGTTTTATCTGCACTCAGAAGACAAGGAAACAAGTGAACACGCTCCTGCTAATTTTGTATATAATCTATACAAGTGAACATGTTTAGTCAGATGAACTTTCCTGATTATTAATTGCTAGAGCCTAAAATTCAGATTTATCTTTCTTGCAAATTGACCTCACTAGATGAACTTGCTAACAACAGGGTTTCTGGTGTACTCCAGGCACAATTTTTACATTTTTCCTCGCCAGGAGCTTTCAGCAAGTGGGCCGTCATATGAGTTCCTATGCCAGACAAGTTCAATCGACTTCTTGGCTAGATATCAGTTTGATTTCAATGCTTGCATACATGAAGGTCTGTATCTTTTTTGCCCCACTGGCAAATATGAATTTGCTATGCTTTCTTTTTGATAAATGTTTGAACAAGAGCTTTACAGTCAATGTTATTAAAAAGGCCAAGTCTTACTTGATGGTTACCTGTAACATGACTTCGATGATACCAATTTTGCAAGATATGAGAGTTTGAACTCTTCATTTGATCTGATTAATTGTTTGCATGATCCTTTCAAGTTTCCTTTTCACATCTTTTACTTTGAAAATTCACACTTTTGAATAATATCAGGAGTGTCTTATTTATCTAGAGGACAGGAGGAGCAGGCCTTGAGTAGCTTGAATAAATCACTCTATGAAGGTGTGGATGAGGCATCCAATAATATGAAGGAAGGCCAAGACATGTCACTGGTTAGATTTGCAGATGTGCTCTTCACCGAACGAATGAAAATCCTGCTCAGAGAATGGCGTGATAGGCTAATGCAAGACCGGAAGGAAGAATTTCAACTTGGGAACTTATACTCCAAACAGCAACTTCAAACCATTTTTTTCAAATTGCGTCCAGCTCTCAGATTGAGTGGATTCACTTCTCATCAGCTTAGATTGATTCAGACGGTAATGCTTTCCTCTGATTATTTTATTGACGTTCCTCCCCCAACGCTTGCGTAATGATATTAGTAGTTTTCTTGGGAGTTGGTTTGCATTCATGTTTGGTAATCGGTAATTCGTTTGGAAAGTTTGGACTGAATATGCCCATTATAAAGTTTGAATTTAATAACTTCCTTTGCATTGATAAGATTTCTTTCAATTATTTTGGCTATCAAGTAATCTTCATGATCCTGTTTTTTGTTTGGCAATAATTTCTAATTTTCACTCAAAAAATGCCCTTTGATACACAAGTACAAATTATGCTTAGGTATACTCCCTTTAAAAAATTATTTTGGATTTAACACCTTATTTTGGATTTAACCTACTTCTTTCTTGTAGTATGTAGGGTAACCGATTCTGTAATAGTTTATTGCATTTGATATACTGTCTTTACTTTCCAATTGGATTTTTGAACTGCCGAAATTTTACTGTTGATGATTTGGCATTGTGCCTTCAGGTCACGCGAAATCATTTTGAAGATCTCATTTTTGTCCGTGCTTATGATGAAGATTCAAATTTAGAGAAACTGCTTGTGTATGTAGACTCCGAAAATGACAAGAAGAAACTTATGGTGAGAGGCATTACATGTTTTTCTTTCTAATACCTGTCTAGTTTCTTAGGGCTCTGTGCAGAACAGCCATTTGATTGTGCTTACTTCTTAGTCCTTACTTGTGCTCATTCTAAAACTAAGATCGTTGTGTGAACATTATTATGACTCTTAATGATATGACAGTTTATGACAAGTTCCTGGCTTGACATTCATATGATTCTTGGCGAACATTATTGTACAGACAGAAGTGAAGGATGGATTTCAGAAAGAAGCGGAAAAGAAGATTAGAGGTGCAGTGGGTTTTCGCCAAGTTATTGATCTTCTTTCTGCAGAAAATAAGCTAATTGTTGGTCACAATTGCTTCCTGGGCAAGTCTTTTCTTCCAAATCTTATCTTCACTCCAAGTTTAGTCACTTCTTTTACCTGTGTCTGAGGCATTCTTTTGATATCACCACAGATGTAGCACATATACACAACAAATTCTTTGGTCCCCTTCCTTCAACAGCCGAAGAATTTGTCTCCTGTATTCACAAGTATTTTCCCCACATTGTTGATACCAAGGTGCTTCTAAATGCAAACGATAAGCTTCAACAACTGATGAAGAAGTGCAGTACATCCCTATCATCAGCATTTAATATCTTGTGCCCAGAGAATGTGTCTGGAAAAAGCATTGGCCTTAGTCCCCTGCAAGGTGTCAAAGTGGAGGTTCAGTTGGATGATCTGAGGTTTGCTACTTGGATTTCCCTTTTCAATTGTAGATGAGTAGATAGTGCTCAAAGCTTAACTAAACAATTGTGGTAACTTATCTGCTCTCTACATAATTTTGAATCTAAAAGGGGCATTTATACTTAAACGCATGGAAGACTTATTTGATATTAGCAATCTTTTTACTAAAGATCTTTTCTGTTCTGCTGTATTATCTTAGTTATTTGGTTTCGATCTTAGTTGGCTTTCCTATGGGTTTTTTAGTTTAGCTGTTATGTGGGCTTTATAATAAAATTTGGATTGGACCTCAAGTCGGTTAATTAAGCTAGGCAACGGTTTTAAAATAATTTGCTTTACTTGAATTTGGATCTAAAAGGGGCATTTTGTACATGTTCACAAAAGTGAAATGCAACAACAACATCAGCCCAGTGTCAACCCGCCCCAGGCAGGATCTGGGGGGGTCAAGATGTACACACCCTTGCCCCAATATAAATGAGAGGGTGTATGAAGAAGGCCCAAGTATTATCATCACCTGGAAGAAGGAAAACTAAAATTCAGTTATGTGACAATGATAATTGAATCTAGTTAGAATGCACCAAAGTTGATATATGGGTTATATTCATCTCAAAGGCATTGTATAAAAGCCAATGAGCATGAGGAGGATGCTCCCCAAAAAAGTGAAATGCATGAAACAGTTTTCAAATAATCAGAAGGATTGCATGAAAGACTTGTATGTTATTCACAATTTTACTTTCGCTATTAAGTATTCTTCAAATATTGCATTGTCCTAATGAAAATACATGTTGCAGATCCACCAGTTGGAATTCTGGAGTCAAGCATGAAGCTGGATATGATGCTTTCATGACTGGTTGTGTCTTCGCACAGTGTTGCTCTCACCTTGGGATAGACTTCAAAACCAGTAACCCAATTCCAATTTTAGCAGAAAGTGAAAACCTCCAAAAGTACAACAATCTTCTCTACCTCAGCTGGAATAGTGGTGATATCATTAATCTAAGCAACGGTGAGATTGAATCTCCAGGCTCCAGTTCCAGTAGGAGGAGGTATTTTAAAATTATGTGCTCAAATGTTGTTGTAATTTGGGGTTTCCCGTCCAAACTCAAGGCGAACCAGATAAGAGACTGCCTATGTAAAGCATTTGGCATGAACTCAGTTGTTTCCATATATCACTTGGATGAAACCGCTGTATTTGTTCAGTTCAATAAGGAAGAAACAGTATCTAATTTCCTAGAACTGAAGGAGAATTTGGAAGGAAGGAATGATCCAATCTCAGTCTTACATCCCTTGTCAAAGCTGTTGGAAGGGGGAAAAACACATGCTACTGCCTATGAAACTTACAAGGAGATTTGTAGCTCACCAATCTCCAAGGTGTTGTTTGAAGATCAGGCAGACGCTGTTGGAGCTAAATTAAAGATTAAATCATCAGAGTGTAAAGGAGAAGAGGGTACACAAGAAGATGAACAATTTGAAGAAACTGTGCATCAAAGATGACCGTGAAGTAGAGAAATTTTCAGAAGATTCAGTTCCATGATTCTGGGTAATAAATAGTCCAAATGTTTGAACTTAGCTGCACTTTAGAGGTTTTTTCTGCAGATCTTGGGAAAGTTATTATCCAGCAAGGATGTACTATGCCTCTCTGCCTATTCAAATTCATATATTTGGAAGAAATTTTAATTGGGATTAAACAAAATGCATACAAGGGTAAAAAGTTGAAGAAGGAGATAGAGACTCGTCTTTGTTAAGTTGCTACTATGTTAGCTACCAAAATGGATGATAATTTAGCTTTCAACTCATGCTATGGGTTATCTCGATTTTTCATTTTCCTTTTCCTTTTCCTTTTACATTTTTTTGTGGGACTGGATTTTTCGCTCTTTTTATGTGCACAGAATTTTTTTAGCAGGTAAAAGCTCTAGTGTTTACGACACTATCTGATTTCAGTATTCTTTTCCACTTGGACTGTAGTTGAACCAGTCTCAGCGGGTCCATGAATATCTTCATTCATGCTACACCATTATTAAGATTTCTCGGACAGAGTTTGAGTTTAGGTTTTTCTTTTCTTTCATACTCGTAACATTTTTAGACTTCTATCTGGTAACGGCGTGTTGATTCCCGGGGAGGAAAATGAGTGCTGGTATTCAATGAGATCCTGAACATTGAAACCTGCTCCAACTTCGAGAGTTTCAGAAAATACATCACCATGTAGCAATTATGATATGCATGTCTCCTCACATGTAGGGCCGATCATGGGTCGTATTATGGGTAGAGCTGGAGCACTTCCACCAGGACCACCACCCAATCCGCGAATAAAAATGGTTAACCCCTCACCCGTTAAACCTTTCACCATATCCGATCCACCTGTCACTTGCCGGTGAGTCAGGCGATTCGCCGCCACCAACAAATTGTTAAATTATAAAAATAATTTATAAAATTCTAGACTTAATAAAAGAAACATTGACTTGTGATGACGCTGAAAAGGGATGGTGACCAAAGTGAGAAAGACTAGCGGTAAAGCAATGACGAAGGAGAGTTATTGGCGGCGGTGTTGAGAAGACGACAATGGAGACACAAAGAAGACGATCGAAAGTGTGGAAGTGGCAGCGCCTATCGGGGAAGTCGGGGGAAGCCGAAGGCTGCAAACTAGAACACGATGAATGACTAGATGAGTAGTATAATTTCGAGGCGGTAATGTTAGGTTGATAGGTTTGTCCGAGGTACTAGAATATAGTGTATATACATTAGGTTCAAATATGCGGGTGGTAAATGGGTGAGTCGAGTGATGGGCGGTGGCTCGGGTTATGGGTCAGGTGAATCGGGTGCAAAATCTCACACATATCCGACCCGTCGTTTTTCACCCGTATATTTGGATTGAGAGAACTAGATGGGTCGGTCACCTACGGATAATGTCCAACCCTACTTACATGCATTAGTAAGCACACCCTACTAAAACACCAAATTTGCCATCACACTTAAAGCATTTAAACAAGTCCTCAGTGCAAGGACTCAAATATTAGGTCGTAAAGAAATCGCTCATATAGCACACCAACTTGCCAAGAGGCTGAAAATAATCGATCTCACACTATGCACACCGGAAAGGCGGCAACAACACCTTAGATGGCCTAGCCAATAGGCTGATTTAACTGAGAACTCACCATTCTTTGCCGACCACCAATACCTACAATCCCCAACCGACCACAATCCTGATGGAATGATTAAAAGTTAAAACATGAATGGCATTCTCAACAAACACTAACTGTTCCTAGGGCTGGGCAAAAAAACCGTAACCGAAAAACCGGTCACTTTTTACGGTTAATTGAACCGAATTTTTTTTAAGCGGTTACAATTAACCAACCGTGGTTCAACGGTTCAGATACGGATATCAATATTTTCATGGGCGGTGAACCGATAATATTTTTAATATATATTATATGTTTTTAAAAAGGGAATTATATATCTAATTAGTTTTAGTTAAAAATAAATGTATTTTAATAAATAATAAACTACCTATTACGAGTATAATTTTAGTTCATAGTTTTAATTTCTTTTCAATACTGAAGAGTATCAAACAAAGCAACTCAGACTCAACAAAGCAATTCACGTGTTCAACCATTCACATGCTTTGCTAGTTTACTAGACTAAAAATTGACCTAAAAGGCTAAAATTTTCCCAAACCCAAACCCGTCGCCCCTTCTGCTCTTCTTCGTTCCCAAACCCAAACCCAAACTCAAAATTGAAATTCCAAACTTCCACTCTTCCGGCTCCAAGAGTTCCAACAAGTTGCAGGCTTGCAGCCCCTTCTTCTTCGGGCAAACCATTTTATTGAAGACCATTCTCGATACGCACTATCGGGCAAACCATTCAAGCAAGTGAAATTGCAGCAACCCATTCTCGGCTCATATATTATGAATTTGTTTGTATTTTGTATTTAATTTAAATTTTAAGTTTATTTTATTGAAAAATAAGGTAATTTATGTATTAAAAATCTAATTTTTTATTTCAAAAATAAAATTCAAACAAGTCGATTAACTGATAAACTGTATCGAGTTTCGCGGTTAACCGTTAAATGGTACGGTTATGGTTATTGAAATTTACTAACCGAAGTTCCGGTTAACCGAAACTTCGGTTAACCGACCGTGCTCACCCCTAACTGTTCCACCCCTTCTTTATTCTACCCCCCCCCCCCCCCCACACACACACACACATCATCAATGGCTTGGAGCCCTTCAAATCAGGAGAGATATTTGGTCTTACAATATTAGATATCCACAATGATAGCTCAAGCTATGTTTAAAAATCACTTTTTATGTTTTTTTTAAATTTCTCTCATTCCTCCACATCCATATAAAATCTTATGCTATATGGATGTGGGAGACCATTTACCTTGCTAAAACTTTCATTCTTGTTTCATATTATGAAACTTTCTCTCTTCGATTCAATCAATAAAATATTATCTAATTTATGAAAAAGTGTAAGAAATCCCACCATAGATGCCCTTAGATGGAAAAGCAACATATTAATTTCAAAATTGAAGCCATATAGTTATTCACCAAAGTACATTTAATTTGTTTGTTCTATGTTATAGAGTTTAGGATTTGCATTATTGGAGAGTTTATAAATGGTTTTGCTTGGTTATTAAGGCGTGTTGTTTTTGTTTGTTGCATTAGCTGGCTTCAATCGATATTTACAATTCATTTTGGAAAGAAATTGTGATTAAAAATCCAATGCAAAAGATAGAGTTTTTGAGCATGTTATAAATAGAAGAAGAAGAAAGAGAGAGAAAAGTACAAATATCCAAAACCCGCCCTCTCTCACTCCCTCATTCCCTATCTAAATGTCCAAAGAAATTTCAAAAAACCTTCTCCAATGGCCGATTCGTCTTCAAGCTCACAAAATACACCGGCCAAAATCCAAGCACTTCTCGAAAAATTGAGAATGATGGGATACTAAATCGAAATCACAAAAGCCTAAACTCCATAAAATATCCAATCCGAATATATCACCATAGAAAATCCTAAAGAACCAAAACCTTCATCTGTTAGGAAAAATAATCCTTATTTAAATCTTTATGACATGATTCTGGTGAGACATATAAGTTGTTAGTATTTCTAAACCTAATTCACTTTGAGATGCCTTAGATGTCTCTTCAAGAGTAAAAATGGAAAGAATTCTGAAAAACCTGAGACCAAAAATGAGGTTATGATGGTTGAAGGTAAGAATAAGTATAACAAGTCTAAGAAAAAGAAAGACAAATCCATTGAAAACAATTATGAGAAAAAGAACATGTCTAATGTGAAATGTTATTATTTTGGAAAAGATGGTCACTACTCTTCAGATTGCCACAAGAAAAAAAGGGATGAAAAGAACAAGTCCAAACATGATAATGGTGCCTCTAATATTTTTTAACCCTATGCTAATTACTCCCATGAATTGCTAGTTGTTTCCTCTAATAATACTACTGATGGTTGGATCTTAGATTGCGGATGTACTATGCATGCAACTCTAAATAAGAGTTACTTTGAATCTTTGACTCCGTGTGATGATGGCAATGTGATGCTAGGAGATAACACTACTCTGCCTATTAAGGGCATGGAGAATGTGCCTTTAAGAATGCATGATGGGATAATTAGGATTCTATAGAAAGTTAGATGGGTACCAAATCTTAAGAGAAACTTGTTGTCAGAATTTGGCTTTGATGATCCAAAGTGTCACATTAATACCCATAAAGGAATAAGAGAAGTTATCAAAAATAGGATTGTCCTTATCCGGAGCATTGGGGGGGGGGGGGGCTTCACCATGCATTAGGGGGGTATCCCAAATGCTGACAGATTATAATATATAAAAACATGGCCCTCTAGGATGGGGTAGATTGGGAATAAAGGTCTCTACTACTTGCATAAACATGCTTTGTTTAATATTGAACCTTGCAACATTGACTTTTGTGAAAATTTCATAATGGGTAAGAAAATTGCCCATTCCTTTAACTAATCAACCTATATAGAAAGCAAGCTTCTAGAATACATACATTTTGATCTCTAAGGGACTGCTTAGGTGAACCCTATATGATAGCTTCGAAGGATCGGTCTTGCAAGTACTCGTCGAGATCCAAGCCAAAACGCTGAAACGAGACCCATCGATGTGGATGGGCGCGCCTATGCGCGGGGCTACAACAACGAGCAGTGCCGAGTGGCACGTGAAGACTCGAGTCCTGGTGCGTGAGGGAGTGAACGACGTCGATCAAAGGTCCAAACTAGGGTTGTTTGTGATTGAATGGTTTGGTGGAATGAAAACAAGGAGGCAGAGAGAAATTACGTAAAAGAGAGAGTAAGGGACTAGGGAAAGAGTAATCGCTATTGCCAAAATCCAAAACTAGGTCTACAAGGGGAGTAAAGAGGATTTTATAGAGAAAGCTCCTTACTAAAACAGCATGGACTAATCTCGATATGCAAACCGAGATACACGCCCAATAATAAAATAAACATAACAATAATATAAATAATAATAAGTCATGAAAATATGCAATAACAAATAAATAAAATACATAGGCACCGATAAAGCTCGGCTAGGCCATGAACGGACGCGCCAACAAGCAAGGCGTGCCTATGATGATCCGTCACATATGGTCGCTATTGAGTAAATGTCGATGTGTGGCTAACATACTGAGTGAACTGTAGATGGGCTCTCAAAACAACTGAAGTGGTAGCACGAGCAATGGCCTTAGCCCGGGAACGGGTGATAGGACCATCGGAGCGAACACTCATAGCCTCCTCCTCCTCCTGTGCTGACATGGCTGAAGGTGTAGTCTCATCACCCCCTCCCCCTTGAGTGTGAAGCATCCCTGCTTCACCCTCATCGAACTTGGGCTCAGTGTACGGTGTGAGATCAGCGACATTAAATGTCGTGTGAACGTTGTAGTCGTCAGGAAGATCAATCTGATAAGCGTTATCGCCCATAGAACGAACAACACGAAACAAACCATCACCTCGTGGAAATAGCTTGGTCTTGCGCTGAGCATGAAAACGCTCCTTGCACAAATGCACCCAAACTAAGTCTCTCGGAGCAAACAAAACCCGACGTCAGCTGCGGTTGTGAAGAGACGCGTACTGAGAGGCGCGTCTCTCCCGCTGTGCCTGAGTCGTCCTATGGAGCTCTCGAATCTGCTCTGCGCGGTTGGTCGTGGTAGTCTGCTCTCCATTAGCAAGAGGTATCGGACTAAAATCCAGGGGCATCAACAGATTTAGGCCATAGACAACCTCAAATGGAGTCAACTGCGTCGTCGAGTGCCTAGACCTGTTATAAGAGAACTCAACAATAGATCGTAAGTCCTCCCAAAGTCGAAGGTTCACCTTCAACATAGTGCGAAGGAGAGCCCCAAGTGTGTGGTTGGTCACCTCAGTTTGACCATCTGTTTGGGGGTGATAGCTCATAGAATATAGAAGCTTAGTACCAAGCTTCCCCCAAAGAGTGCGCCAAAAGTGAGCAACAAATTTGGAGTCACGATCACTAACAATAGTGCGCAGAACTCCATTAAGGCGTACCACATTGTCATAGAACAAATCGGCGATGTCAGCGACACTATTTGTGGTCTTACAAGCCACAAAATGGGTCATCTTCGAAAACCGATCAACGATGACAAAGATGGAATCCCCCTCTCCTATATGTGGGAAAGCCTACGATGAAATCCATGGATAAGTCTTCCCAAGGTCCAGTCGAGATGGAAAGTGGAGTGTACAGGCCATGTGGATGAAAAGAGGCCTTGGCTCGCTGGCAAGTGACACAAGCACGACAGTACTATGTCACTTGGTGAGCCATATGGGGCCAGAAGAAGTGCTCCTTAAGAGCAGCGAGGGTCTTCGGGATGCCAAAATGGCCCCGGTCATCATGAACCTTCCGAATCAACAAAAGGTGAATGGACGATGTGGGAATACAAAGACTTCCAACCTTATAAAGGTAAGCCTCGGAAAGGAAATAGGTCTCATACTCACGAGAAATGAGGCATTGCGCATATAAAGGATCGTAGAATGGATCAGAAGAGTACAAGTCCATTATTAGAGCAAAGCCTAACACCTTAGTCTGCATGTGAGTAAGAAGGGCACAACGGTGAGAAAGGGCATCAACAACCATATTCTCGGCCCCCTTCTTATGGACCATAGTGTAAGGAAAGGTCTCTAAGAACTCGATCCAACGAGCATGACAACGATTAAGATGAGCCTGGCTCTTCAAAAATCGAAGTGTCGCGTGATCACTATGAATAATAAACTCTCATGGCCAAAGATAGTGGGACCACGTCTTAAGGACTCTAATCAAGGCATAGAGTTCCTTATCATAGGTCGAGTAGTTAAGGGCAGGCCCTGTCAACTTCTCGCTAAAATAAGTTATGGGATGCCGCTCTTTGTGAAGTACACTGCTAATGCCAATATGAGAGGCATCACACTCAATCTCAAAGGGACGAGAGAAGTCGGGCAACTACAGAATGGGAGCCTGGCACAGAGCTAATTTCAAGGCCTGGAAGGCCTTGTCATGTGCCGGGGACCAAACCACTATTTTGCCCTTCTTGGTCAAACCATGAAGAGGCACAACAATGGTACTGAAGTCCCGAACAAAGTGACAATAGAAACCAACAAGGCCGAGAAAAGACCAGACCTCAATGGCGGTCGAGGGAGTAGGCCACTCCCGAATGGCATTGACCTTGATGTCGTCGACGCGCAACCCGTCCTTGGAAACAACATACCTAAGGAAGACCGTGAACGGGGTGTAGAAAGAACATTTGTTAAGATTTCCAAAGAGAGTCTCGCCGCGGAGACGAGTGAGGATGAGACGAAGATGGTCTACATGGTCCTCAAGTGTCTTGGAAAAGATCAGAATATCATCAAAATAGACAAAAATGAACTTTCCCAAATACTCTTTAAACACGTGGTTCATGAGTCTCATGAAAGTACTAGGGGCTTTAGTGAGCCCAAAAGGCATCACAAGCCACTCATATAGCCCATAATTCATCTTGAAGCCGGTATTTCACTCACCACCTTCCTTCATGCAGATTTGATGGTATCTGCTCCTTAAGTCCACCTTAGAGAAAATGGTGGCTTCGTGCAGCTCATCCAACATATCATCGCTACTGAGCACATGGCGATGTGTGGCTCAACGTGTTGACTGAACTGTAGCTGGGCTCTCAAAACAGTTGAAGTGGTAGCACGAGCAATGGCCTTAGCATGGGAACGGGTGATAGGACCATCAAAGCGAACACTCATAGCTTCCTCCTCCTCCTCTTGTGCTGACATGGCTGAAGGTGTGGTGTCATCACTATATGAGGGAATAACAAGGCATCTAAGAGAACCAGGAGCCCCCTAGCAAAATGGGGCATCAGAAAGGATGAACATAACATTACTAGAAAAGGCTAGATGCATGTTGATCAGTTCTGATATGAAGAACTCTATGTGGGGAGAAGTTGTTATAACTGCAACTTATCTTATTAACATATCCCCATCTTTTGTGATTGGGTTTGAAATTCGTTAGGATATGTGGACAAGTAAGAAATCCGACCTCAAACATTTAAGACCCTTTCCCAAGTTTCACAAGGCAAACTGCAACCAAGGGCCTTAAGATGTGTGATGTTAGGCTACCCTTCAAGGGTAAAAGGTTATAAACTCCTACTCATACATCTTGGAGGGTACAAAGTTATCACCTCTAGGTCTGTTACATCAATGAAAAAGATTTTTTCTTCTAATCAAAACTAACTATGCCTTCTTTTGTAGACTCAAGCACCATAGTGACAACCCCACTAATTCGCCTTGGAAATTAATTTCAAGATAACAATGTTGACCATCCACATGATGCAGAAGAAGCGTTTGATATGGGATACTCTTCTCACGATCATGCTTCTTCAACACAACAAGAAAATGAAAGAGGACATTGAAAGTGAAGGGAGTCATGAAGAACTTCAACACAATGATTCAAACAATGAAATACAAGATCAACAAATGGACAATGAACTGCACCCTCACCAATTAGGTATGGTAGTAAGTCATAACTCAAACTCAAATTCTACTCTCCCTCTCTCCTCTACTAAGCATGATTCCTCTATGATTGATGATAATTGTAATAGACATGCTCTTGTTGATTACTAGTTAACTAGGGATAGAGAACCCAAGATAAAAATCCTAACAAAAGGTTTGAATTGAATTTGATTGAGCATCATGACTATGACAAACTTGTTGAGTTTTATTTCATTGTTGATCTTGTTGAGATTATAAAACCCAATCACAGACTATAAAACCTTGTTGTTAAATATAAAACCTTGAGACTTCTCCTTGCTATGACTGTTGTATTTGACTAGGAATTAGAACCAATGGATGTTAAAACTGCCTTTCTTCATGGTGATGATCTTGTTGAGACTATTTGCATGAGACATCTTAGAGAGTTTATAGATGAAAACCACCTTGAGCATGCATGTTTGCTTAAATTTGTATATGGTAAAAAACAATCATCTAGATAATAGAACAAGAAGTTCAACTCCTGCATGATCTTTTTAGGCTTTTCTAGAAATAAATATGACTCTTGTCTATACTTGAAGAATGTTAAGTCTAAGAATCCTCTTTACGTTCTGCTTTATGTAGATGATATCCTTCTCATTGGCAATTCTAAGGTTATGATCACTGGAGTTAAAAATGATCTTAAGAAAAATTTTGATATGAAGGATTTGGGTTCTGCCCAGAAAATCCTTGTTATCAAAACCATTAGGAACCGACTGAAAATAACTATTTAGTTATCACATTCTGACTATATTTGTAAGGTTCTTGACAAGTTCTCAATGTCAAATTCCAAACCCTCCTCCATTCCTTTAGGATGGCACTTGGAATTCTCCAAAAAGGATTGTCTTGTGACTGAAGCTAACAAGAAGAAGATGGAGGATATCCTTTATGATGTAGCCAATAGGATCTGTTATGTATTCTATGTTGTATACACGCTCTGATTTAGCTTTTGCAAAATTTATATTAAGTAGATATATGTCTAACCCATGAGAAAAACATTGGGTAGGCATGAAATATTTACTAAAGTACAAAGCATGAACTAGGAATATAGATCTTGTGTATACTGAGTATAAACCGAGAATTGACCTTTTAGGTGATGTTGATTCGGATTATCCCAGTAATCAAGACAATAGGAAGTCTACTATTGCTTAATTTTACACTTGGGCTGGTTATGTTTCCTGGAAATCACAACAACAACCTATTGTGGCCTTGTCCTCCACAAAGGTCGAATACATTGCAGTAATAGAGGCCTCTAAAGAGGCCACTTGGTTGAAAGGGATTTTTTTGCGACTAAAGGCAAGAAATAAATGCCTATCTTGAACATGGACAACCAAAGTGCTATATATTTGTGCAAGGATCCAATCCTGCATGAAAGAACAAAGCACATCATGTGTCAGATTTCATTATATAAGACAGAAAGTCGAGGAACAAGAAATTACTGTGAAGAAAATCCATGGAGACTTAAACTCTGAACAAAAATTGTTCCTTCTAACAAATTTACTTTATGTTGGGTTTCACTCCACATCGATGATGTGGCCTTGAGTCAATGATGATCGTGGAAGTCAATCCAAAAATGCACATAGTTTTGAGATGTTTCTTTAAAGTTTTAAACTAGGATTAAGAGGGCAGTTGTTAAGAAAATCAATCCTTGTTTCTTTATGACATGATTCTGGTAAGACAAGACCTATTTAGGACTTGGTAGAATTTAAGTTTTCGAAAATCGGATATGAACCGAGCTTGCTCCCAAGTTACAAAATAGCAAACCAGATCATTGATTGTAACCCCGGTTTACCGGTGTGGATACATATAACTGGTCCGATTTGCTAGGCTCTATCTAGGTTGAGGTTGGACTTGGTCTTTCTAACAAAAGTGAGCATTGGCCCAAAGAAAGCTCAACAAGCTCATTGTCGGTGAAGATTCTAAAGATAGCAAAACATAACATCTTATAGATCCAAGCTAACCCTCAATATAAAAGCTTCATGTGTCTTCTAAATGAGTCATTTCTTCAAAAAAAAACCTAATGGTGCTTTGAGATAGAGAGAGAAGAGAGAAAGAGAATATGGTGTCGGTGGAGCGATCATCTTGATCTCTATTCGTCGAGATCTGATAACGGTAATTTTATCGTGCAAATCACGGTTATGCAAAAGAGTCCAAACTAACCTAAAAATTGTAGTCTTTAGTAAGTAAGGGTCAAATCCACAGAGAGACAAATTGATCGTTTTGTATGAAAATTGTGTCAAACAAGTTACAAGGGGTTTTGTGTTTGCAACTAAGTCTAGATCATTCAAAACTAACAAAGGCAATAAGATTGTATTTATCAGGATTTGGGAAAATACTTAGCCAAACAGATATCCACATTCATATGGCAAGTCGATCATCAATTTCATTCAATAGCATGCACATGGAACTTCCACTTCCTTTTCACATATAACTAACAACACAGCCATATAATATCAGTCCTAACTAATTGAACAACCTTGAAACCATCAAGTTTGAATTCAAAAGCAGCAATAAGGATAAGAATATAATAGGATACAATTCTAACATAAAACAACCAGTTTTTATCCTAGAATGTAAATCAAATATATTCTGCATATGACTAGCATAACTAGATACTAGTACGATGCAGTTGTTACTTCGAACTAGAGATGCTCAACTAGTAACACTCTACATCTAGCAATAGATCCAATAACAACAAACCCTAGTTGATCATGCTAGAAACTGTTCAAATAAATCATAAAATTCAAGAAAGAGAGTAGAATAATTCCATGCAATAGATAAGGGATAGAAATCTCACAACTAAAATCAATACGAAGCTTCAACTGTGTAACTAAGCAAAACTGGCTTAGTTCTCCATAGAAAAGTAGAGAAACCAAAATAATAAAAAGAGAGTATGATAGATGAGAGTTCATCCTCTCTAAAACCCTAATATATAGTAGGAAACTAGGTAAAACACATAAATCCCGAAGGATATAAACCTAATTTAATAATGCTAAGATAGAGTGTAAGTTGCGTTCTGATTTCGCGAGCCAGTAAAAGGCGGCGACCGTTGCTTGCAAAAGTCCACACATCTCTGTTTTGCTCCAACTTCTCCTAACTCCGCTTCCTTGCCCCGGTGTCCATTCTGCTCACACTTGTTCACCTTAAGATCTGTAATACAATACAGAACAAATGCAAAAACCCAAAACTCCTAGACTGACTAAGAGCTTAAAGAAACTAACTAAAACTACCTAAAAGCAATGCAAAAGAAATGTAAACATGCATTCCTAAACACCACCTATATGCGAGCTATCAAGATCCGTCCTTGAGCTTTAAGATTCGAAGCCTTCTAGTGTCGAAGCTTGCCTGATTAGGGGTTGAATCCCATCGATCTTCTTCTCTTCTATTATTTCTGTTCTTCTTGTTGTTCAAGCTTCGGATCCAATTCTAGTTAGCTTGTTTTTACCATTCTTTTGTATGCCTTGTAACCAATTTTTATGAAACTTTTATCAGCTAGTGCATTTTGGGTTGAGTCTCCCCAAGCCTGAGACTCTACAGATGTAGGTTATTTGAACCGCGTAACCAATCTTTGTGTCTTTTTTGTTTTACTATGATTGTTTGCGCTATAAGTTTGTTTTACATCATCGTCGACTATGAAGGTCTAAACTACTCAAGTCACTGCCATAAAAGGCCTAGAACCTAGGGAGATTGTACTCACCCTGCAAGATATGGAGGTTGAGACTACCCCAACCGTTACCAAGGAAAACATGATCCCAAACTCTCAAGAACTTGAGCTCTTCTCACTAGCCAAGGAGGATGAAATCCCTAAAATCCCTAAACTTGTTGAACCAAAGAAGTTTGAAGAGCATGTTGAAGAAGCGAACTCCTTCGTTACCTCCTCAAACATCAACATTTCAGTTGCTACAGTGATACATGAATCAAAAGGTTTTAAGTCTCATTTGATTATTATCTCGATATCTTTCTCAAGCCCCTTCAATGTTTTCTTCTTAAATTCACTTGATGGAATGCCGCTTGATGATGATTCAAGAACTGGATGTTATGAATGTTGTTGATGATGATGGTGAATAACAAGGAGAGGAACAAAGTGATTGTCCTTGTTGATAGTAGTTAGATTGCTTAAGGGATAAAAACTAGTTGATTTAACTAGAGAGGCACGAACCAATTGTCTAGTTGATGAACTATATACTCAAATCGAGAGGAGAAGAATATAAATACTTAAATTGTAAAATTCTCAAACTCACACGTGATTATGGAAGATTGGTGAAGACCAATTACAAACACACACACAAAAATCGGAAATTGAAGGCACGAAAGATGGATGCTTTTTGGTCCGAAACTTAGCCACGTTGAACTCACTTCGAAACTGTGACACCCTTATACCCTATGACGTATACTTTGTAAAACTTATTTCTTATATAAACAGATAATTCACATATAACAACTATTCACATAAACATATAAAACAAAACTAACAACCATATAAGGTTGCACACACACACACACACTCACACTTATATGTAGTTACTTCTTATACTGACACATCTATTACTTTAACTTTATTACAACACAAAAAGTCTAAGATGCAAGATGAGGAGGAGAAGGTTGCATTGAGCTTCAGTCGGCCGACCTGTATGAATGTGACCTCTAAAAGAGACACACGTTAGAAAGTTCTAGCTGAACCTGAAAAATTATTTTGCGATTTACGTGAGTCGCATACTCATTGAATATAAACCATCATCAATTATTTCACACAGAGTCAAACATTTAGTCCATGTACATATACATACATAATATACATATGTCATATAGGAATTTACTATGCAAATGCCGATGTATCCAATTTATTATTCTGTGAACTGTTCAAGTCTGAATCTGCCCCGGGTTTCCATTACCGATATTTTTCCATATACCAACTTTTCCTTTCTTTTTTTTCCCCATATATCAACCTTTTCTTTTTTTTCCATTATCGACTTTTAGGCATCTTAGGCCTCATTTGCTCATTTACCATCTCTTAGGCATCTTAGGCCTCATGTATGACCCGTAGGTCTCTTTTGTATACAAATTCAGGGCAAGACAGTCACATGTCCTTTTAATCTCATGCAATATGCTATGCAATCAAGTGCATCTTGTAATCATATATCATATGCCATCTGCTAATATACTCTCTGTGCAAACAGCTTTGGAAATTTCAGAGCTATTACATATAACACATATATCTATATAGCTCATATACACATTTATTCATATAGCTCATATAAAACATATATCCATATAATCCATATAGCACATAGGGTTGAATCTCCGGTCTATACTCACTTGTTCAGGACAGATACTATATCTCTTCCCCTTGTCCTTTACCACGACTTGTGACTTGTGCTCCTATATATCTCCCAATGCAAAAACATGCCTATTTACTCTTACAAACTTTAACCCCAAATGCAATGAAATGCATTATAACTTCTTGTGCATAATTACAAATCCTTTAAAATTTGACAACAATAAACTATATATATAAAAGAACATTTTTCTAGTTCAAACCTTTCTGTAAAACTTGATCAAAGAGCTCCTTAATATGATTACAAGGCAATACTCTAAAATTACTCTGAAATCTTTTACCGAATATAAATCCAATATCGAAAACCTCCTCTGAGAATTATAAATCGAATGATTTTCGAATCAAAATCAACAGTAGATCTAGATATGGAAAAATCAGTGAAATCCAGATAAAGCATTAACTAATTAAAAACTTAACAAACCACGCTTGTACTTCGAGATTAAAACCCGATAGAAGAGATCTTGTACCAGATCCGACAAACAAACAACAAAACAAAATCAAACAGATTTCAAATGGTTTTTCTATCCTCTCGTCTTTTCTATCTCACCATCTCTGTTTGCTTAATGTTGAAGAGATGAACATATATATAATATATATATATATATATCACGTTGAAGTCGGCATATAATATAGAAAAATTACACTTTTCACCCTCAAATCTCCTTTACTACAAACTTTACCCTAAATAATTATTAATTAATTTTTAGTTAAATTTTTTTTTAAAATATAATAATTTTAATTTGAAAATAAATATTACTTTTAAAAAATACACTATATATCATGTCAATATACTATGCATATGCTATTAATATGATATGAATGCAGAATGACATATGCACTTTGGTCGGGGATGTTACAGAAACTTATTTTTACTTATAAATAGGAAATGCAAACTAAAATAAGCTAGATACTTGGAGCCTAGTTGAATAATCAGCCCATGCAAGGGTAATTATGTCAAATTCTTAGCCCTAAAATATTATCCTAATTTTTGAAATAATAAAATACTAACTAGATATCAAAAAAGCCCAATAATAAATATTAAAAGACAATAAGATAACTAGTTTATAAATAAGCATAATTAAAATTAATATAAAAGCAATTTAATAAATAACATAAATCTTTCTAAATAAGGAAAGTACACATTTTCTGTTGGATTTTGTACAACTCTCAATAAAACGCATTCTGACCTTCTTCTTGGACCAACTTTCAAATGAGCTTGAGCTCAAATTTAAAGCCAAAGATATGGATTTTTTACCAAACATTGTCCATAATTTGACAAAAATATGCAAATTCGAGATTCGTCATGTTTTGATCATCCTCCTTGGTGGTCGTGACTTATGTACTTTGAGAGGTTTCAATGTCCTCTTTTGATTGTTATCATTTCAATCTTAAAGCGTGTTGCTTTCATTGTTTTCGAATTCTTATTTTTTTTGTTGCAATTGTAAGTGTTTCAAGCAATTCATGTGAGGCATTGACATTTTATACTTCATCAACAACGTTCTATAACTTAATTAAAAGAGGAGGAAGATTTAAACAAAGTTCAACGACTAGTGCAAGATCAAGCCAACAATCCAAAAGAGATGAGTCCACATCCACTCCACATCTATCATGTATCATACATAAAGTGATCTAGTGAAACGACAATCACCCGCACTATGATTGTTGCGACATCTCCACCAGCGGCGTTGCAAAGAGAAGGGAGGACGATTCCGATTCGAAGGAAAAAGATATGAAGGAGACAATTGATCAAGTGTGAAAGGGTCTTGAGAGGCCTAATAGGGAGAAAGAAGAGATTCCCAAGGAGAAGGGAACATGAACCGACAAAATCTTCCACGAAGAGGAAGAAGACCCTAGCGTGCAAACAAGCCATGAAAGAAACCATCATTTTCCTTTTTTTTAATGAGGTTGAGGAGAAAAAGATTGCTCCTAAGGTGGAAACTTTTGGTGTGAGGAAGAGTTTGAGGAAGGTATACGTTAAAGACAGCAAAATTGGTTTAAAGGGAATAACTTGACTTTGTGAGGGAGTTGGTCATCGATCATGAGTGGTTGGTGGATCACAATTTCGAAGAGTTGGCTGATCTCCTAAAGGAACAAAGGATTGGAATATTGTTTTTCAAAAAAGGAGAAAGGTCCAACAAAGAGAAAGTAAAGGAGATCTTCCCTTCTTTGGTGATTGATCGAGGAGAGATCAATTATTGTAATTGGGAGGTACACGATGAAAGGAGTTTAGTAGCACTTATTCAGTCTGGATCTTTGTCACTTGTTCGGCGTTTCTTATAAGAGGTATGACGAATATCATAAGAGAAATTGTCCTAAAAATGCTGATGTAGATTACATGTTGATTTGGAGAGAAGAGAGGGAAAAGCTTTTGTGTATTGATTATGTGTAAAATCTTATCTTACAAGCTCAACAGAGGAGCATATATACAGAGAAGAAGACGACTTATCAAACAAACAACTAAACCGCCTATAAGCACGTGTTAATCACATGACTTTCTTAACAAACTCTTACAATAGACTATTGCATAGTCTATCACCCCCCCTCAAATTTGGCAGGATTGAAACTAAGCATGCTAATTTGGACATAAAGTCATGTATCTTATAACCAGGAATTGGTTTTGTTAAAAGATCAGCAGGCTGCTATTGTGTAGGCACATAGCTGACATTGATCAATCCTTCTAGGAGCTTTTTGCGCACAAAATGACAGTCCAGGTCAATATGTTTTGTGCGTTCGTGAAACACCGGGTTGCGAGCTATGAAGATAGCTGACTGGTTGTCACACTTTAAAGGAATTGGTTGAACATTGTCAACACCCAACTCGGCAAGTAATCGACTTAACCAGGAAAGTGCAGTTGTGGCATTTCTCATTGATCGGTATTCAGCTTCAGCTGAAGAGAGAGATATTGAATGTTGCTTTTTGGACTTCCATGAGATAAGAGTGTCTCCCACAAAGATAACAAAGCCACTAACTGAGCGCCTTGTGTTTGGACAAGAGGTCCAATCGGCATCACAAAAAGCTTGGAGTTTCATGGCTGGAGAAGAGCTAAACAGTAAGGCTTGATGAAGAGTACCTTTTAAGTACATTAAAACATGAAATGCTACATCCATATGAGTGCTACGAGGTTCTTGCAGAAATTGGCTTAAAACTGAACTGGACAAGCCATATCCGACCAGTTGTGCACCCGAAAATTAATTTTCCCAACAAGCCTTCGATATTCTGTTGGATTAGATAACAATTCTCCAGAATCCAGAAATAATTTGGTGTTGACTTCAAGTAGGCTAACCACAATAGACATATTTGAGCAATTATATTCATCAAGGAGTTCATAAATGTATTTTTGTTGACTCATTAACAAGCCACCAGAAACCTTGGTAAACTGAAGCCCTAGAAAATAACTAAGCTCACCATCCAAGAAATCAACATCCAAGAAATCTTTCAGAGAAGCTATTTCTTTTTCATCGTTGCCAGTGCATATAATATCATCAACATAGATTTCCACAAAAACAGTAGAAGATGCTGATTTTTTTATGAAACAAAGAGTAATCATTAGGAGATTGAGAGTACCCCTTTGATCTAAGAGCATGTGTGAGCTTAGCATACCATTGGCAAGAGGCTTGTTTTAAGTCATATAGACTTTTCTTCAATTTGCATACACTGTTTTTTCCAAAAACTTGTAATCCTTGAGGAATTCTCATGTAGACTTCTTCATGTAAGTCACCATGGAGAAAAGCGTTGTTAACATCAAGTTGATGAATTTTCCATGCTCTCTTTATTGCAACACAGATCAAGCTTCAAACAGTGGTCATCTTTACTTCAGGAGAAAATGTTTCAGTGTAGTCAATTCTTGGTTTTTGAGTGAATCCTCTAACCACAAGTCGAGCTTTGTATCTCTCGATGGAACCATCACTCTTGTATTTAACTTTATATACCCACTTGCAACTGATTGGACGTTTGCCTTGTGGAAGAGAGACAATATCCCAGGTATGATTCATTTCTAAAGCTTGAAACTCATTCAGCATTGCTTGTCACCATTCTTGGTGTTGAACAACTTCTTTATAAGAGCTTGGATCAGTAGTTGGAGGTGAGTTTTGTGGAAAGTTTAGAATAGGAAAAGAAACAGTAGAGGTAAGTGTGTGGCAACAATAAGGTGAATATGTAACATGAGCTTGACACACATAAGTATTGAGGTAAGATGGTTTAGTATGGATTCTGGTGGATCTCCGAGGACCAGGCTTAGGTTGTTGAATTAAAGGTGGTGTATGTGGAAGAGAAGGCTGTATTGGAGATGGAGATAAGTGATCTTCAATGGTAGAAGATCGAGGAGGCCAAAAAGAAGATGAATCTGGAGAAGAAGTATTTGTTTTGAGGAAGGAAAAAATGGTCTCATGAAATACAATATCTCTTCAAATAACAATTTGTTGTGTGTCAAGAAGGAGTACCTTATAGGCTTTCTTTCCGAGGGGATAACCAAGAAACACAACAGCTTTGGCTCGCGCTTGAAGTTTTTCACGCCCTTGTTTTAGAGTAGAGACAAAACACAAAGCACTAAAAACTCTAAGATGAGAATAGTCTGGTTTTCTTCCAAAAAGTCTTTCATAAGGTGTGTAATAAAAGAAAATTGCACTTCCTTTTGTTGTTAATATATAAGTGGATCCATGTGTTGCGAGAATAATCATCAACTATGGTCAAGAAATACTTGAAACCATTATAAGTAGATTGATGATAAGGCCCCCAGACATCTATATGTAGTAATTGAAAAGGTGTTGAAGTAGAGATAACACTAGAAGGAAAAGGAAGGTGTTGCATTCTTGCTTTTGCACAAACAATACATGGTTTGTCCTTAATACTTGTATCTAGCTCAGTACATGATAAGCGTTTGAGCTTAGAAAAATATAAATGTCCAAAATGAGCATGAAGAACATCATATGACACTGCATTATTACCTAAAGACACTGAATTATCAACAGTACTAGAAAATGAATTTGTCTTAACAACAGAGGCATTTTCTTGAAGAAAGTAGAGTCCTTGACTTGCTTTACCAATCATCATACTCTTCTTGGAGAGTGAATCTTGTAATACGCACTGATCATGTGAGAAGACAACTGTGCTATGCTTGTCAGAAACCAGGTTTGCAATGGATATCAAATTGCAAGAGAATGATGGCACAAACAAGACATCTTGCAGCAACATATTATCACATAGTAGAACTTTGCCTGACTTATTAGAATCCACGCAGTATTAGAAGATGAAGTTAGGGCTTTACCATGCAGCAAAATCATGTCCATCAAACACACCTGTCGATGTTGACTTCTCAGATATTAAAGCCATAAGACGATTGTATTGATCCTAAGTAATTGTTGGAGAAGAAGAAGTTGAAGATGATCCACAATCAGCCTGACCAACAAAATTCTTGGAAGAGTTATCAGATTTCGAATGATTCTCATACTTGCTTTGGGGCTTTTTAGCTTCGGACTTGTAGTTGTCAGGAAATCCTATGATGAAGTAGCAACGATCAATTGTGTGATTTTTCTTCTTGCAATTTGTACAGAAGCTTTTGTCATTCTTGGTAGAAGATCCAAAAGTTTGCTTCTCAGATTGGACATTAATGTGCATTGAAGAGGAATCATCCAAAATCTGTGAAGAACTATGGAGTGATCGTTGCGTTTCTTCTTGAAGAAGGATGCCATAAGCAGTGCTCAAGTTGGCAAAGACGGCATCATCAATATTTGTCCACGAGTGGCTAGATATTCATCATTTAGGCCCATAAGAAAGTGAAGAAGCTTTTGATTTTCTTCATAATCGAGAATCTCCTTCACAGCTCCACGCGTACAGGAAGGAGTTCGTCGAACACTCGATAATTCGTCAAGAATTGTCTTCATCTTTGTGTAGTAGGTAGAAATTGAATCGGATCCTTGAGTGAGCGAAATTAGGTCTTTTTTGAGGGAAAAGAGTTGAGCGCCATTGAATTGACCGAATCGGCACTCTAGGTCATCCCAAACATCATTAGCAAGGTCTGTGTAGTTAACGAAGCTTTGGATCTCAGCGGAAAAACAATTGAGTATCCAAGCGACGACCATGTCGTTACAGCGCTCCCAATGTGGAAAATCGGCATGGCCGGCAGCAGGCTTCGCAAAAGTTCCAGCAACAAAACTCCACTTGTTCTTGGCAGAGAGCGCGACGCATCGAACGCCTCCAATCACCGATTACGAGCGTCAAATGGTTTGGATACAAGGATCAAACCAGGATGATCGGACGGGTGGAGGTACAATGGATTCGTCGGATCCATAGCCGGAGAAACATGGAGACGACCGGTACTGGACTCGTCCGACATTGAAAGAGATCGGAACACCTTAGTCATACCATGTTGATTTGGAGAGAAGAGAGGGAAAAGCTTTTGTGTATTGATTATGTATAAAATCTGATCTTACAAGCTCAACAGAGGAGCATATATACAGAGAAGAAGACGGCTTATCAAACAAACAACTAAACCGCCTATAAACACGTGTTAATCACGTGACTTTCTTAACAAACTTTTACAATAGACTATTGCATAGTCTATCATTACATGCACTCATTCAACAAATGAGTGCATATGTAAGAAGATTTTATTCTCAATACTCTTGTCATTATTAATTTTCCTAGTATCGTGAAACTTACCCCTACAAACTAAAACTATATTGGTTGAAAGAATCAAATTGAAACTACTCTATAATATATACACACTAAATCGATATGGCAAAATTTTCATCCTTGAATTGATACCTAATAACGGCTATATACGAGGAGGGGAACTGGGGAACAGTGTGATTATTTTGGCTGAAGAAACATGTGGGTGTGAGTGAGTGTTTCCTTTGTTTTCACTTGAATATTCATTTTGGTTTGGGAGATCGATATTTGCAAACTGAGCTAGTCACGTGCTCTCTGGCCCCCTTGTCACACTCGGAAATTTCGAGTGGCCGCGCCTGTCACATTTATTTGATTTCTTGCTCCTCTTTTGAGTTTGGTCTTCCCAAACATGTTTCTTACTTATTTGTTTGTTAGAGTTAATCTAGTGGATTCATAATCTCACATATCAAAGATCCTTAATTAGTTAGTACTAATAAAGTCCGGCCAGTGAGCGCCTATACACCATTTTCACTTCAGATGACATCCGGTTTGATTCATATATAATTTTATAGATGCGATTGAATCCCAAAAGGTATGTAAGAAATGTAATCTAATAGTACTTTTTGGGTAACACTTATCACACTAAAATATCATTGCTATTCTTGTGCTGACCTTTATGGGCTGGGTGCTGCATGTGTAAGCAGGATGTGAGTATATAATGTGATTTGTAAGACCCTAAGGGTAATTAATTATATAATTAGCACACCTAAGTATCGTTAGTATATATGTATGCTTTGTGATATTGATATAGGAGAAGAGCATACCTAGGGCTAGAATGACTGCTCTGCCGAGTTTTACTGCCCCGTGCAGGGATAATTACTACACCTCACGTGATGATCATCTTTCAAGTGGTGAATATATTAGTGGGAAAATTGGAAATTGGTTTTTGTAGAACTATTAGTACGATCCGACATATGATATAAATGTCATTGATAATTTTATTTTATTTTATGTTAACACAATTCTATATCTTTCGATAAAGATTTAGTGGGAAAATGAAAAATTAGATTTTGATTAGCGGGAAACGACGTCGTTCGAGCCCCAACAGCAATAAGAGTGCGGCAATAAAGCTTAACATGACCGTTACCATTTACCAATACCACAACGAAAAAGCCCCCGCGTTCTTTTTTTTCTTTTTCTTTTTTCTATTATCTCCGCTCCAGCACTTTCCAAATCCGACCGACGCGCCCAATTTCCAACCGTCTTAATTCCCCCATTTTCTTCCACGACTCCCACCACTCTACCAAGATCATTCATCAACCCCTTCCACTTGCCACAATTCGCAAGATCACCAACTTCTCCTTCCACTTTCAAGAATTACACACACCTCCGAAAGAGCTCAACTTGAAGCTTTTTGTTCAATCTCTGTGCGATTCGGAAGGGAAAAAAAGAACCCTTAACCCTTGATGAATCTGAAGCTCAAACACGATGAAGAAGATGAGCCGATCTCGTAGAAATCTTCTTGATTTCTTCCTCTTCTTGGCGGTTGTGGCGTTCATCCCACTTCGAATCTCCGCGGTCAGCTTCCAATTCGATTTCCCCGATTTCAACCCGCGAAACCTAACACTTCTGGGCGACTCTTACCTCAAAAACGGCGTCGTTGGGCTCACTCGAGAGGCCGCCGTCCCCACCAGCAGCTCTGGCAGCGTCATCTACAACTCCCCCGTTCAGTTCTTCGACCCCGATTCCAACACCACCGCTTCTTTCACCACCAATTTCGCCTTCTCCATCGTCAATCTCAACCCTGGCTCTTCCGGCGACGGGCTCGCCTTCTTTCTTTCCCCCGATAACGAAACCCTAGGAAGCCCTGGCGGATTTCTAGGTCTTGTGAATTCCTCGCAATTGACCAAGAACCGGTTCGTTGCGGTTGAATTCGACACTAAACTCGACGCGCACTTCGATGACCCGAACGATAATCACGTTGGTTTGGATATCGAGAGCCTGATTTCAGTACGAACCGCGAATCTGGAGTCTTATGGAGTGGATTTGAAAAGCGGCCACTCCATCAATGCGTGGATTGATTACAAGAATGATGAGATGAGGCTCATGGTGTTTGTGAGTAAATCCGTATTGAAACCAGAGACCCCCGTTTTAAAGGTGGATGTTGATCTTTCCAATTACCTCAAGGAGTTCATGTATTTAGGGTTTTCAGGGTCCACTGAAGGAAGTACCGAGCTTCATAAAATTGAGACTTGGAGCTTTCAGACTTTCGGGTTTTCTCCTTTGAGGCCAAGGGTTCGGCCTCATAATGTGTCTGATAGTGCTGTGGTTGTAATTCCTCAAATCCCTAAAATTAGGGCTAAACACCACAGGAAGAAGGTTGGCTTGGGTGTGGGGATCGCTGTCCCTTCCTTCTTTTGTGCTTTAATGGTGATCTTTGGTTGGGCTTCAATCCGAAAATGGAAAGAAATTAGACAGCAGAGAAGTTTCAAGGCTGAAAATGTTCCTGGTCCAAGGGAGTTCACTTACAAGGAGCTGAAATTAGCCACCAGGGGCTTCCACTCTAGCCAGATCATAGGTCGTGGTTCCTTTGGAACTGTTTACAAAGCCTTCTTTGCCTCTTCAGGTAAAAACATGTTTTAATCCTTCTGTTCTTAATGTTGTTGCACTTGTACTAGTTTGAAGCTGAAACCAGTGTAGATTGCTTATTGTAAAATGTCCTGCTTTGTTTTGAATCAGGTTCTATCTCAGCTGTTAAGAGATCAAAGCAGCACACCCACGAGGGAAAATCAGATTTCCTAGCTGAACTCTCCATCATTGCTTGTCTAAGACACAAGAACCTTGTACAACTCCAAGGCTGGTGCACTGAGAAAGACGAGCTTTTACTGGTTTACGAGTTCATGCCCAACGGTAGCCTTGACAAGGTTCTTTATCCAGAATCCTCTATTGACCCTACTGGCAAAAACCAGGGCTCAATTCTCCCTTGGCCTTGCAGATACAACATAGCAGTTGGGCTAGCATCAGCTCTTTCATATCTCCACCAAGAATGTGAGCAACAAGTAATCCACAGAGACATCAAAGCCAGCAATGTAATGCTAGACAGTAACTTCAATGCAAGATTAGGTGACTTCGGCCTTGCAAGGCTGATGGAGCATGATAGAACCCCGGTCTCGACATTGACAGCTGGCACCATGGGGTATCTCGCCCCAGAGTATCTTCAGTTGGGGACGGCGAGTGATAAGACGGATGTGTTTAGCTATGGAGTTGTGATTCTTGAGCTGGCTTGTGGGAGGAGGCCGATTGAGAAGTTAGTTGATGGGCAAAGGACGGTGAATTTGGTGGATTATGTTTGGGCTTTGTATGGAGAAGGGAGGATTACAGAAGCTGCAGATGTGAGGCTGAAGGGTGTGTTTGTGGAGGAAGAGATGGAGAAGCTTTTGATGGTGGGTTTGAGTTGTGCCCACCCGGATTGCTCTGAGAGGCCTAATATGAGGAGGGTGCTTCAGATTCTTAATAATGAGTCTGAGCCTTTGGTTGTGCCTAGAACAAAGCCTACTCTTGTGTTCTCTTGTAGTCTTCCGCTGAGTCTTGAAGATATCGTTTCTGATGATGAGGAAGTTGGAGGAGAGGTTAATGAGATCGGTAGGATGAGTTGTCAAGATCAGTTTGAGATTAACATTGATAATGGGAGTGGAGATTCGCATGAAGAGTAACTGGGTTTTTCTGGTTGGTGTTTTTATCCTTTTCTGTTCAGTGTTGTTGAACAGTGTTGATCTTAGGAGTGTAAAATAGTCCATCAAGATAGAAACAACAGCCAGTTGAAATTCTTTTCCAATTTTTTAGCTAGTAGGAGAATCTGTAAAACTACTGTCTGTTTCGGTTTCTTCATTCTATAATGTTGAGGAAAGCTAGAACTGAAAGAAGCTCAAACCTGTCATTCCAATTCAAGCTGATGAAACATATTAACCTCTGCTTCACGGTTTTTTTAATGAGCTGTTGCCTGTGTCTTTTTTGTTGATCTGACTGTTGCCTGTGTCTCTGTGAGTTTATGATAAGAGCCAAGAAAAAAGAATATCATATACTGAGATCATCGAATGTGTAGATGTATCAAATATTTAAAATTTCATCCTTATTCATGAACTACATGCTGTTACAAGATCTGATGATGCATTGTAACTCATCACAGATAAAGATCTCCTGATGAATTAACAAGTCGAGAGAGAAAAAAGAAGAAGTGAAGATGTATGATTGAATTTGCGGATAGGACGGGGTTAATTCAATCCGAGAATCAGATTATCTCAAACTGAAGGAATTATGTAAGCAGCTAGGTTAACATAACTGGTCTTCGAACTGTAAATATTGCGAAAAAACATAGGCATTTTGGGAATTTAATGGCTTTTAAATTTTAATGGCTATGAAACAGAAAGGAGTTTTTGGTGGTTTATTGTTGAGGGAATGTATTCTATTGGATGATTTTATATAAACATATGTATGGTATTAGTGATTAGTGTGTGATTTCATGTAAATCAGTAAATGGGTCTATATAGCACAGGGGGTTAATCATCATTTATCGTCTTTGTGTTGAACTCTCCCGAGGTACGAAAGTAAAAAAACCTTTCTTCTTCCTTTAGCTTTCCTGCAACTCTTTATTTTTTCCTTAATGGTGAGGAATCGAGCGGTTTCCAAGCACGACTTCCAGCCGTCAGGAATCCTTCAAGAGTGCGATAGGGTTACCAACACCATGACCCTGAGCGAGATGAACCAGCTTCTCCTAGAGGGGGGTTTTCCTGGGGGGGGGGGGGGGGGGGGTTGTAACATTATGCCCGGAGGAAGAGCGCTCAGACTGGGTTCGCCCTGGCTGGGCTTGCTTTTTTGAATTTCCCTTCTCCATATCTTGCAATTTTCCTTTTCCTCCGCTGGTCCAGGAGTTCTTGGCTCGTTTCAAACTTTCTCCTGCACAACTGCTTCCTTCCGCCTGGAAGATCCTGTTCTAGGCGAGTCAGATGGCGGAGGCCACCGGCGTAGATTTTATGGTCCTAGACTTGCTCCAAGCCTATCGTCTGGCGACGGTAAGGCGGGGATGTTTTATCTTGCAGTCCCGGACTGCACGGCGACCGCTCGTTTTGAACGCCAAAGTTAATGGGAAGAACTGGGCTAGTCGATTTTTCTTTGTTGAAATCGCCTCTCTGAACCCTGAATGCCGCTTGTTTCTAAATGACAAGTGGAATCCTGCTAGTAAGATCTTTTCTTTTCTTATGTGTTGACTCACGGAGCGATTTAACGCCTATTCATCCTCTTTTCTCTTTGTTTGCAGGCATCCCAGGTAACGTCGAGCCACAGAGCCATTCAGAGAAAGTATTGTCGAAGCTCTTCAAGCTTACTTCAGCACACAGAACATTTGGGACCTCCCTTGCTGATCCCTCGGACGAGCTCTCGGAAAGTGAAGATAGTGCGACCCCTACAGATTCGGAGGAATCCATTGGAAGAGACGACCTCACTATTGTCAAGATGTCATCGGTCCCTGCTTCGACTGTTGTGTCTGGTCCTTCTGTTGGTGAGCGTGACTCTACCGCTTTTCCTATCAATGACCTTCATTGCTTTTATCTCTCTAACATGCTCGTTTTGTTGTATTCAAAAACCCGTGCACGCAAGTCGGGTTCAACTCTCTCGGCTACGGATCTGCTTCTTAGGAAGACACACACTCAAAGCCTCCTGCTGCCCCAATGATAAAAAAAGGAATCAACTGACGCTCCCAAATCTTCTCGCAAGCGTCCGGCGTCAAGTGATAGTGACCCTTTGGAGCTTCGAGACGACGCTTCTTCTGACTGGCAATTGATAACTTGCATTTAGGTATAGCTTAGGATGCATATTTATGTTTATATTGCATGGTGTTATTTTAGTTTAGTCTAGTTCTTAGGTTTTTAGGTTTTTAGGTTTTTAGGTTTTCTAGGAAATTCGGGTTTTGTGCTTGTTTTATTCGGTTTTGCATATCTTTAGGTAAACAAGCATGGACGGTATGGATATTAGATGATTATGGAGGATGAAGATGAAGCTTAAATTGGTGCAAGTGAAGATTGGAAGATCTAAGGCCCAAGAGCTTGAAGGAATAAAGACGCTTAAATCCGGGCTATGCATTGGAGTTGTTGTTTGACACCTCTATCTTGCAATGCTTGGTTTTGGAGCTATATTGGTCGGATGAAGCTGAATTTGGTATCACTAGAAAGCTAATTCAAAGAGCTACAATTCATGTTTTTACTCCGAGTCCAAATTCCAACTCGAATGGGGTGAAAATAGCCTCTGAAGTGTCACCTAAATGCTGAACCGAGGTTACAAGCGCGGGTTGGGAAGCAATTGCGCGGCCGCGCTTTTGGAGATCAAGCCGCGTAATTGGCTTTCTACGCGGAGATGTCTTGGACCGAGAATTGGGCTTCGAGTTGGGCTTGATGATATGATTTCCGACCGGTTTAATGTAATTTCGGGATATTTTGGGTCTTTGGATATCTTAGGGTATTTAAACCTTGTTTCTAGTTTCTCTTTCATAACTTTAATCAGACTCTTAGAGGCTAGAGTTTTTCTCTCAAGAGAGCACCTTTGAACCTCTTGTAAGTTTGCTTTTAATTTAATTATGCATTGCTAAATCCTTTGTGTTTGCCTAGTTATTGAAATCATAGATTGCATACTATTGTGAGGTTTGATTGATTCTCAACAACTTGAATAGGTTTTATTCCCCGTGCTTAATTGAATCAGAATTATTCTAAGGTTTTGTTGGCTTGATCACCTAATAGAATTTCTAGGTTAATTTACAACTAATCTGATTAATGCCCGTTCGGGGTTGATTAGATAAAGTAGCATCTATAATTGTTTAGACCCGTTCGGGCTGTTCAGTTGTAGAAGGGAATAGATCCACAAATAACTTAGATGTCTGTTTGCTCTAAGTGTTTGTTTCTATTGATAACTTGACTCGTAAAGCTGTCGTTTAATTAAATCTAGACGTTGTTTTAGGTTGTTAAATGATTAGGGTTGTTTAGACTGTTAGTTCTTTCAACTATTTCTGAAGTTTGGGTCATAATCCTTAGTAGGAGTATAATACACAATAGATTATTCAAGTGAGAAGAGAATCAAGAGAATCGATGACCAACAATGCAATGTCATGATGGATTTAACTAGTTGAACACGCTTGTCTCTCATATTTTAAATCATCTTTTGCATTCATATTTACTTTTACTTTTGCATAGTAGTTTAGAAAATCAATCATAAACCCCCCTTTCACTTAGTAATATTATTTTAATACAAATAATCTGAGTCCATGTGGGTTCGACCCTTGCTTCCACTATACTTAGGTTTGGAAGTTAGGATATTTTTTTGATAGTGCTTTTACAACGACGTCAGCAATCTCTTCAGCGGTACCGCGATCCCAACTTCAAGAAGCGTCACGCTTCTGCTTCTGCTCGCACCATGGCTGCTGAGGTAGGTTCTGGAGCTTGGAAGGTAATGAGTCTCCTATTTTGACCGGTTAAATTCCCTTTCGTTTGACTCTGTGAGCCTCTTACTGACATTTGACGGCTGGGTGCAGCTTTTTCAGGAGATTGGTCTGATTATCCACGAGATGGGCGAGGAGATAGCTGAGCAGGAGCGATGGAAACAGGAGATCGCTAAGTACCGTGAGGACGTGGCGAAGGCTCGTGAGCAAGCCGCTGCTCGTGCGAAGGCTTTTGTTGTTATGGAAGAAGCTGCTAGGGCGCGGGTCGCGAAGCTTGAACGGAAGATTTCTATTTTGGAGGTGAAGGTCGAAGAGCTCGAGGCGAAGATTGTTGATCCAGCTCCGGTCGGGAAAGCAGAGGCAGGGGATATTGGGGCGTTCTACAGCATGTTGGCGTGGCTGGAGACTTACCAGGAGTTTGAGGTTGGGGGTCTTACCGTCGGGGATGTTGATAAGTTCAATGCGCTATTCTTGAGTTCTTTCCCCGGCGGTGTTCCCCCAGCTCGTGTTGCTGCTCTGATGGGTGCTGCGGGTTCTACTGCGACTCCGAGGGAGCGGGCAGATCTGGATGGCGCTGCGGGGACGCTGGATGATGAGCAGGTGGAAGAGGACGGGGCTCTGACTGACCCTGCGTGACTTCTTTTTTTTAAGTGATCAAGGATCCTGGCGGCTTTGGCCGTTTGTAAAAAATTTTACGTTTCATCTTTTGGGGATAGTTTCTGAAGATAAGTAGTACCTTTTGGTCGTGCCGTTTATCGGGCGGCCTTTAGGCTTTTAAGCGGTGGCGAGGCCACAAATACTTTGTTTTGGATTTGGCCCTCGTCACGGGGCGGGGTTTTTATTGCTTGCTTTGGTTTATTTCCTGCTTGGTTGTTGCTTTCTTTTTGTTTTTATCTCTTCTGGTGTTCTTGCAGGTGTCTCTGTCGCATGACTATCGTCGGTTAAACAGCCCCTGCAGAAGGTTGTTTGTCAAAAAGATGCATAGCTATGGCTCGGAGGGCAAGGAAAAATTTCGGTCGACGTTATGGGTGACTCAAGGATTTCCCTTAAGCCCCTGCCGGCTTGGAAGATTACCTACCTTGAAGGCGCACAATGGACGGTGTCCATCGACTTTCTACAATGCCCTGACGCTGTCTGTCGAAGATCTGGCGGTTGCCAGGAGAGTTGGCGACGAGGGGAGCAGATCCTCGACGTCGGATGCTGACTTTCTGGGGAATATCCTCCCGTTTGTACTTGTGCTGGCGATTCTGCCGGATAGCGGGCGTCAAGGAGATACTTTCTTGTACCATGTAATCGTTTGTAAAAGACTTTGTCTCAGAGTAATTTTAGTTTTTCATATGTTACGTTTTGCGATCTTGGATGTTCATACCGTTTTTGTTATTTTTTTATTAGATATGCTGAAGCTCTTCTTTTTTTGCGATGCATGTCGGGAATAGCTTCTTTGGAGTTTTCCTTCTAAAGAAATTGTAATGCAAACATTTTTAATTAGCATGTTATTTAAATTTTGAATTTGAGGAAATACATATCACGAATCAAGTCTTGCTATTGTTTATTTCGGTTGTTCCTGGCGACTCTGTGTGTCTCTTGAAGTGGTACCTCCTTAAGTGCGTAGCGTTCCAACTACGCGGTACGGATTTCCCATCTCTGGACTCTAAGTAGTATGCGCCCTGGCCTGTGATGCTTACTATCCTATAGGGCCCTTCCTAGGCGGGAGCGAGCTTGCATGCGTTCACTTCGGCGGTGTTCTGGAACACTTTCCGGAGGACCCTATCGTCGACGGTGAAGGCCCTGAATCGTACGTTCTTGGTTTAACTACGGGCCACTGTTGTTGGTGTCGGGCAAAACGCAATCGCGCTCTTTCCCTAAGCTCCTCCAAGGTGTCAAGATCGGCGGCCAACTTAGTGGAGTTTTGGTCTGGTGTTTGCAGCCCATACCGTGCGGTTGGTACAGTTATTTTGGCCGGGATAACCGCTTCACACCCGTACACCAAGGAGAACGGAGACTGTCCGGTGGCTGCTTTTGGGGTGATCCTATCCGCCCATAAGACATAAGGTAGCTCGTCGGCCCATCGCCCCTTAGCCTTGACCAACCGCTTCTTGAGATTGCTAATGATAACCTTGTTGCTTGACTCTGCTTGCCCATTGGCCTGTGGATAGCGATGAGTGGAGGTTACCAAGTCAATGTTCCATTGTTGGCAATAATCTCGTGTTTTCTTGCTGATAAACTACGACCCATTGTCACAGACGATCTCCGAGGGTATCCCGAAGCGGCAGATGATATGCTTTTTAATGAACGCAATGACTTGTTGCTCTTTGACTTCTTTGTATGCTTCTGCCTCAATCCACTTAAAAAAGTTGTTGGTGATTGCTAGGAAGAATATTCGTTGTCCAGAAGATGGCGGTAGTTTTCCTACAATATCCATCCCCCACTTCATGAACGGCCATGGGGTCAACGTGGGATGCAACGACTTCGGTGGCTGGTGGGAAGTCGGGGCATGTTTCTGGCAAGCCTCGCACTTTTGAGAGTACTCTGTTGTGTCTTGGCGCATGGTGGGCCAGTAGTATCCTAGATTGAGGGCTTTGTTACAGGCGTTGTTTGAACAAGATCGCATCTTTCTCAATGTAACGAGCGATTCTCATCCTGAGTGCCCTGACTTCAGATTTCTCTGCCTCACACTTTTGAGAGTACTCTGATGCGCCTCGCACTTTCTGGCAAGCCTCGCCCCTGGAATGATTTTCGCACTCGCCCTCGTGTAGCTCTTGGACTATTCTCGGTACTTCCTTCCTCGTTACACAGCGAAGCGAGGTTCCTGCGGCAGATTGTTTGAACAAGATCCCATCTTTCACGCTGTAACGAGCGACTCTCATCCTGAGTGCCCTGGCTTCATATTTCTCTGCTGACAGCTGTCTGCGGTCGAGCCACCGTAGGTATGGTTGAGTTCAACACTCTCCCTCTAGAAGGGCACTAGGAACATTTGATTCTGGATTCTCGTTGTCGAGAATCTCTAGAAGGGTGTGCACTTCCTCACTCCTGGCTGGCAGCGGATCGACTTGCGTTGCTTTCCCCATAGGGTCGGCTTCTCTTGCAATTATCGGGGACAGTATGTGCACTAGAGGGATCGAAGTAAACTCTTCTGGGTTTAAGGCAAATGCCAGGTTGGCTAGCACGTCGACCTGTGCATTCTCCTCCCTAGGGACCTGCTGGATGGTGAAGGTCTAAAACTCACGCATGATTTCCTTGACCTTTTCTGAGTATGCGGCCATTCTGGCGTCCCTAGCGGCGAAAGTCCCCAGGATCTGATTCACAATTAGCAGCGAGTCGCACCTCACTTCTAACTCTTTGACGGCCAAATCTCAAGCGACCGTTAGCCCCAGTATTAGTGCCTCGTACTCTGATTCGTTGTTGGTGGCTTCGAAAGCACACCGTACTGCCTGCGCTATCCTGTCCTCCATGGGCGATTTCAGCACTACACCTATCCCAACTCCACGGTCGTTGGAAGCTCCATCAGTGTGCAAGGTCCACATTCCGGAATTTTCAGTTTCTGCTACGAATGCCTCTTGCTGTCTGGCTTCATCTTCCAGTGTTGGGCTGAAATCGGCCACAAAGTTTGCTAATACCCGAGCTTAGATGGTTGTTTTCGGTTCGTAGTTGATGTCAAATCCGCTCAAGTGGATGGCCCACTTGGCCATTCACCTGGTAATCTTTGGCTTCCTCAATATCGCTTTCAGCGCATAATTGGTGCGGACGTTGATTGTGTGGGACTCAAAATAGCCTTAGTTTTGTTGAGGTCATGACTAGTGCGAGAACCAATTTTTCTAACGGCAAGTACCGTGTTCACGCACTAGTACGCCACTGATTGCGGCTTCGATCACTGCCAAATATAGAAAGAGATTTTCACCCTCCTCGGGTTTGGATAGTAACACTGGATTGGAGAGATATTGCTTCAAGTGTTGAAAGGCTGCTTCGTGCGCAGGTGCCCACTCGAATTTTTTGTTCTTCCGCAACACATCATAGAACAGCCGGCACCTGTCGGATGACTTGGAGATGAAGTGATCCAGTGATGCTACCCTTCCCGTCAGTTTCTGTACATCCTTCAAGCACCTGGGTGACCGCAAATTGGCCACGGCTCGAATTTGATCGGGACTAGCCTCGATCCCGCGCTGAGTCACCATGAATCCTAGGAAGCGGCCAAAAGTTACCCCAAATGCACATTTTGCTGGGTTAAGCTTCATATGGTAACTGTCGAGGATTCGGAAGGCTTCCTCCAGATGCTGGATATGGTGGGTGGCATGTTTCGACTTGACGAGCATATCGTCAATGTACACCTCCATGGTTCTGCCTATCTGTTGCTGAAACATGCGGTTCACCAACCTTTGGTAAGTAGCCCCAGCGTTCTTGAGCCCGAATGGCATGACCCAATAGCAGTATGTCCCCTGGCTGGTGATGAACGACGTCTTTTCCTGATCTTCTGGATGCATTTGGATCTGGTTGTAACTGCTGAAAGCATCCATGAAGATGAGCATCTCGTGGCTTGCAGTAGCATCCATCATGGCATCTATGTGTGGTAAGGGGAATGAATCCTTCGAACAAGCTTTATTAAGGTCCATGAAGTCGATGCAAACCCTCCACTTGCCGTTTTTCTTGCTTACCACCACAACGTTCGCCAACCACTCCGGGTATTTCACTTCTTTAATTTTTCCCGTTCAGAGCAGATTTTGGACTTCTTCATCAACGATCAGATTTCTCTTGGGCGCGAACTTCCGTCTCTTTTGCTTCACCGGTGGATGGCGGGGATCTACGTTCAGTCGATGCGTGATAACAGCAGGATAGATTCCCACCATGTGTTTCTTGAGAAAACTGATCAACTCGGCTTTTCTTTCAAGGACAAGATCTTTCCCGACTCTTACTGTCTGCTGAGAATTTTGACTATCGAGGACAACTTCCTCGATTTTCTCGGCCTGGGGGTCCCGTGATGGCGTGACCCCCTTGGCTTCCTGTAATTGCTATGTTGTGTGGGCGACGGTTGCCTTGAGAGCGGACTTGTAGCACTCTCGAGACAGTCGATGGTCACCTTTGATTTCCCGGATCCCCCAAGGGGTGGGAAACTTGATGGTTTGATGGTAGGATGACGGAACTGCCTTCATGTTGTGGATCCAAGGCCGGCCCATGATGATGTTGTAGCAAGACGGACAGTCTAGCACTGAGAACCTCACTTGTAGATTAACCCCCTTGGCATAGGTTGGGAGGGTTATCTCTCTGAGGGTATGCGCAATCTCCCCGCTGAACCCTACCAATGCTACCGACTTCTTGAGGATATTCTCTTCTTTTAGCCCCATGTCCTTGAGGGCATCGAGCGTTATCATATTAGTGGAACTCCTAGTGTCAATGAGAATCCTCCTCATCAATAAGTTCCCTACTGACAACGATATAACCAATCCGTCATGATACCAAGCCAGCCGAGTCTGACTCGTTAAAGGTAATAGTCCTCCCAAGATACCCCTCTGGGTTGCGGATGCTCGCCATCAATTGTCCACCCGGGTGTCCCCGCGCGTGGCGCTTTGCTGCCGAATAGGTGACACCGCAAATATCTAAGCCGCCACTGATGACATTGACGACATTGGCGTACTCGGGGGATGATGGGATGTCCATTGGCTCGGACAGATTCTGGCTGGCGGGCATCCCCGAGTTCGCGGAGATCTCGGATAGCAAACCTCTCGAATGAAGGTAGGCCAGTTCTTTCCTGAGGGCGAAGCATTCATACGTCTCGTGCCCGTAATCCTCATGGAAATCACACCACTTCGTCTTATCTCTCTTAGGATTAGGATTTCCCCCCTTCTTGGGCCACCTGATCCTATCTCCAAATTTCTCCAGGCCCTTTACTATCTCCGCGTTCCCCAGGCCGAGGTTGTATTCATGGACTTTCAGTCGTTGGGTAGCGTCTTTCTTCCCGTTTGACTGTTTGACTCCAGCGGTGTGTACTCCAAGCGTCTCCGGCCGGTTCTTCAGATACGGGTACCCTCGGCGCTCCTTCCGATGATCGGAGGAAACCTTTCTCTCTACTCGGTCAAAGACCGAAGCAGACCTCGCGGGAGTCTCGTCCTCTTCCAGCCTAATGTGTGCTAGAGCTTTCACCTAGACGTCCTCGAAGCTGTGGCAGGGGTACTTGGTGAGTTCCCGATAAAGCTCGTTGTCCGGGAGCAAGCCTCTTCGGAAGGCTTCTATGGAGGTAGGCACATCACAAAGCGGGATTGCCACTTTCTCTCGGTTGAAACGATTTAGGAAAGCTCGCAGGGATTCTCAAGGTCTTTGAGCCACCCGGTACAAATCGTTGGACTGCTTCATTAACTTCCTGCTGTTGGTGAACTGCACTCTGAAAGCGTCCACCAGGCCAGCAAAGGACCCTATGCTTCCCTGAGGGAGGTTAATAAACCAGGTTAGGGCGGTGCCGGACAGTGCGGTTCCGAACCCTTTGCACATGATTGCTTCTCTGGATTCTCGCGGGATGGAGCTAGTCATCATCTTTTGTTTAAAGATGGCAACATGCTCGTTGGGGTCCCCCGTCCCGTCGTAGGTTGGAACCGCCGGGATGGTGAACCTTTTTGGGATGTCCACGCTGGCGATTGGAGTCGTAAAAGGGGACTTGTCATAACCGTCCGGGGCCTCTCTCGATCGGAGGAGGCACCCCGGGGATTTGCGCAATTTTGTCTTCGATCCCCTTGAGTCGGTCTTGCATATACTTGTTAAATAATGCTTCTAGAAAGGTGTCTGGGGGAGGTACCCGACTCTCGGTTCTTCCACCGTACACCGGATGGAAGACCCCTGTGCCTGTGGCCCTGTTTTTGGACGCCGAGGCGGCGGGTACTCCCGGAAGGGTAGCCGTTGGGGTAACCACTAGTGCTAACGAGGGTTGGCCCCTAGCTTGGGAGAAGGAATTGAGTGCCTCCCCTATGTTGAGGCGGGTGGCGACCTCCCTGGCGGTCCCGGCTGTCCGGGGTCCATTTTGCGACGCTAATGCTGACGGTAACTACTCGCGGAGGCTGGCATTCTCTGAGGTTAGTTGTGCAATGTAGTCCAGATGGGTCAAACTGCGGTCCTTTTGGCTGGACATGTCCAGTTGAAGGGCCGCAATTTTGGTTGCGAATTCGTCTAGGATGTTGTGGAGATCTTAGACTTCTTCAGCTCCGCCTTCCCTGACACCTTCCTCCGTGTTAGTGTCGTGGATCCCCTCGATTCCTCCTTCGTCTGGAAGCGGCAGCGCAAGTGGATTCGTCATTCTTGTTGAGCGGTTTTTGACTTTGATCGGAAATGAATGAAACCGGCTAGAGCCCCACTGTGGGCGCCAAATTATTTGGTCAAATTCCGACCGGTGATGAACACGGATGTTCAACGGAGGATGTGAGGGCTATACTAACCGATAAGCAAAGATTCGATGAAAGTTTGAGTAGTTGGAATTCAATTGATAACTGTATTAGATTTCAAAGCCGAGTTACAACTGATTGTTTTCTGCATACCCTATACATACGATTATCCCTTCCCCCTTATACTACTGCTAGGCGGGACTCCTAGCTTTCCTTACCCACGATCGTCCTCGCCTCCACCCACGTCCGACATCCATTTCCGTAACAATTGTTTTCATCATTGCTAACCGTTCAACGTCTCCAAGGATCTTCGGGCTGGGCTGGGTTCTGAAATCGTTTCCCTCCGATGGGCCTAACTGGAAATGGGCCTGCAGATCTTGGGCGCAACAGAAATCTTGTGCATGAATTGGTTCCTGTAAGCAATGATGAGGTATGCGCGCATTCTCAATGCTGACATTGTCTAGAGAAAGTGCTTTAAATTGAGGAATTGATCATATTGATGCTGACATTGTCTAGAGCAAGTGCTTAAAACTGAGTAGTTGATCTTTGTGGAGCTTCTTGGGATTGGAGACACTAGAAAGGGTATATATATATATATTGATTCAAAACTTCCTTTCTAACATCTATAACTTAAAATTTGTGTAATAATATATGATGATGCCATGCATTACGTGGCTGACTCGATGATAATCATTTATGCAAGTGAATAGGTTCACTTGTTGCAGGAGGCAGAGGCTACTACTTGAAATGCTATGGAGTGCTTCTAAACCAAGCGTTAATCAATTTCGGTCTACACTAGTGTTGCATCACAAGTCCTAACATAAACTACTCATATGTCATGTTTGAGGAAATGATCAGGAACACTTGAAGAATTTTATCTGTTTGTAAACTACTACTTACATGTAGTACGTAGCTTCTAATTTACTGACTTACTTGTGTTGGTTACTTATGTTTTAAGCATAATATAACCTTGTATTTAGATCTATGGCAGCTTAAGTTATCCAACCAAGTCGGGTCTATCATTTCTGGTGCGTTAAAACTGATGCAGCCGCAAAAAAAGTATGATTTGGAAGCATATGTATGGATCCATGGTTCCCTGCATCCAAAGCTTATAGAGAGCTAGCTGGCTTCTTGTTCAAACTGTACATACTACCAATCAAGAAAATTGGATATTCAATTCGGCCAACAACAACAACAACAACAACCTCCTCAATTTCACGCTCATGACAACTAAAAGAACCATGTGTTGTATCCTAGAGAAGTATCAGAGGGAAGATGGTGTTGAAACACCAGATGTTCTTCAGGGCTACATGGGTGGAAAGGCAGTTATGCCCTTCCAAGCTAAATAGATGACGAGCTATAATTTGTATAAATAAAATATTATAATATATTCAAACAACTTCTAATCTAACACATAACTCAAAAATATTAAACATATAATGATTACAATATATTCAAACAACTTCTAATCTAACTATATATTTTCTACTATATTATTTCAATCTACAAGTACTAATTCATAACTTAATTAATTTACAACAATGATATTATAAACATCTTTTCTGTCTTACTTGACGCATTGGATTCGATTCTGTAATCTACTCCTGGTACGTCTTCCTCCTCATCTATATAACTATCGCTTGATGACGTATATTCCTCATCATCGAGATGATAAACACTCGATGATGTCTCTTCCTCTCCGGACGACATTCTGTATTTAATAATATGTGGAATGGAGGCTTGCCAAAAATGAGAATACAACGGTATTTATAAGGAAAATTTTGATCGTTGAAGTTATAGTTGGAATTCCACGAGCCCATGATTGATGTAAACAATACTACGAATCCTAGGCTCGCGTATCCAATTGATACATTTTTCAAAATGTTGTCGTTAGGGTAGTCGTGAAGGCATCATGCGTAAGCACCGTAGGCTCGCACGAGACCAACATGCGTGGCATTTCCACTCAAACCCCGATTTTCTTCTAGAACCCCGTTTTACCCTTGACGAAGGCTAAAATCGCGCAACATTTGTGCGAACTCTAAATGCGTGTAAATCTGTGTGCCATTACATCATTTCCTTATGCGCAAATCAACAACCTTAATTATTTTGTCAAAAATATTATTTATAGAGTCCGCCATTTAAAATTACCCGTAAAATAGGCCATATTCTACTTAAATACCAGGTGTATGCATAATTTATTTTTAACCACCCGATAAAACATCCGAGTTAGCAGAATACCACCTTTTGTTAGTATTTCCGTTAAAAACGTTGAGATTACCAAAATACCCTCCAATTTTAATATTTCATATTTTTTAATAAGAAAAATCAATTAAACACCGAAATTGTAATAGCCGCTATTTTTAATAAAAAATAATAAATTTAATTATTTCTTTAAAATAGCAAATCTACTCTTTATTAAGAAAGTCAGAGTTATAAACTTAAATAAAATCAAACATGATGGCAAATAAAGTTTATTTTTAATTAAATATATGAAATTCTATTTTCCGTTAGCCTAGATTTTTAATAGAAAAAAATGGAGAAAGGAGGAAGAGTGAAAATGTTAGAAGTAGGATTTGAACCATTAACCTCTTGCATTTTCTACAATCTCTACACTCCTCTACCACCACCATGTTAGAAGACTTTTCTCGTCACATAAACAAGCTAAGTTTATTATATTATTTTCCATCTAAGAAGCTTTCAAGAAACACTAAATGATGTCATCCTCCATACATAATGTGAGGTCATGGAGTCACATCACCTCCATCTTCACCAATCTCTCTTCTCACCTCCATTCTCACCAATGGTGGCTTCTCCTCCCTAGCAAGTCACCTCCTTATGCAACCAATCCCATTTTTCTCCTCTCTTACAAGCAAGATCAAAGCCATCATGGTGGGATTTTTGAATTCCCACCTCCTCCTTATAAGAGGGGGTGTTGGACAATGAGTGAGACACACCTCTCCATTCTCTCCTCTTTTCTCACTCAATTCAACTCTAAAATATCAGATTTTAAAGCCTCCCCAAATCTAAATTTTTCCACCCAAACTCCACATTTTTCTTCCTCTTCTCGTCGCCACCGCCCGCTAATCATCGGATTGCCGCCGCCGCCGCTAGCACTACACGTTGCCGTCGTGTCGTGCCGTCCACATAGGAGGAGAAGGAGGAAACCCAATTTTACCCATCTCAATTTTCGTGTCCAAATTCCGTTCCGTTATCACTCGGTATAATTTTTCGATGCCTATTTTAATTAATATCTTTTTACAAAAATTATTGCTACATATATATATAATATATATTTATTTAAATTAATTGAATTAATATTACAAGTGGGCTAATAAAAATGGAATTTATGAATTAAATTCATTTGCATGCCCATCTAGCTATTTTATAATTTTTATAAAATTATCCAAGACCCCACCTGAAAATAATAATAAAGGAATATTATTATTGAGTTATCCTAACTAAATTATTAAATTAAATAATTTAGAATAATTTCCTTACTCTTAGAAAAAGGAAATAATATAAGGTTATTATAAGAAATGAAATAGGGATTTTAATACATTTCATTTCTTTATATTATCTCGGTTTGCTAGGTCAAGCTATCGAGAATTCTAGGTCATCTTAATTTCCGAGCTTTCGATTAAGATCAAGTGAAATTCAAGGCAATTGGATATTCTCCTTGTAACCTTTTCGATATCTCCATTCCATTATCTTCTCTATGTTGGGAACATATTGTTTGTTTAAATAAATGAACATAGGATATATCTCTTATTAGAAATAACGATATTTTATTATAGTTATTAGTTTCGTACGCTAGAAGTGAACTTAGGTCTGTTTATTGTGTCCTTGCTTGTTTCAATCTCTTTTTGAGATTTTTTATGGATTTAAGATAGGTTTAGGGATGCGGGTCCCTTGACAATTCATTATAACTCACCGAGTGGTACGATTCATCACCTTCTCTTCTCTTGGTATTATCGAGTGGTTTGGCTCATCGCCCTCTCCTCTCTCGATAATTCAAATCGTGATCTTTTTCGCTCCTATTGGTTGGAGGGATGTTACGCCTAGCTAGGTGTTGGAAATCCGTTCCATTTGTGGATCTGGATCTTTCGTAGCCCCCACCCTCTTAAAAATCGTAAATTATATGAAACGTTTTGACACGTAATAAAGATAAGTGTTAGTGCACGATAATTAAAATGAACCGGCTTGGATTAGTACAACTTGGAAGACCAACCTGGCTCTCGACTCTTTGAGTATCGTCCTTCCAATCTGAATGCTTATTCGGGCTTGTCTAGGTAAGCTTGGTACTTAAGCGCCTACGGGCCACCTCCCCGATCTAGAGCTCCAAATATGATGAGGTTGGTTGAGGTCCGATAAGGGTACGAGAGGATTTTATAAACTTGATGTGTAATAAAATGTTCTCAACAATACCTGTACTCTAAAAACGAACTACAATCTCGTAGTATCCTTCTTCTCGTAAAATAGTTTATCTCTCTTTGAGATGAACTAGTTCTGTTCTTATAAGCTCCACAAAAGAAGTTGTTACCTTTAAATAAATCTTCTCCATTATCTTGTTGATCAATTAATGATATTACCAACTCTTACCCATGAGAATTATTCATTCTCCCTTGCTTAGTCTCCTTAGACTAATTCCATTTGTTTCCGCACTTTTGCCTAGTATTTGTCGCCCTTTGCGAAAATATCATACTCTAGGAGAGTTTGCCATAAGGTTGAAGATGAAGGCTAGAAAGTTTGAGAAGAGTGCATTCAATGATAGAAGATCAAGACAAGACGACGTTGAAGGAAGGGGTGAATTCTTATAAAGCTAAGCATTGAGAAGATGGTGCACCAGCTCTTGAAATTTTTAAGCCAAGCAAGTCATCATTATATGAGTTGTCTTGGAAAATATACTTGTATTTTCAATACATCTTTTTGAACAACCCTTTTATAATATGTGTTTTATATTCTGTAGGATTGTTAGTACGTCTAGGTTGTCGACCTCAACTAAGTCGTCAACCTCTTAAGTAAATGCAGCGAAATGAACTACAAGAAAGACTTACTTGAACACGAAGTTTTTTATAGTGGAAACACTTGTTTGATTAACTCAATCAACCAAGTGTAAAAACCACTCCCTTGGAAGGATTAAAAGTTGTAGCTTGCTTTATTGATCTTTTGGACTAGTTACACGAACACCCTGGATCTAGACCTACTTCCCAAGCACTCTAGAACTCGTTGTGAACTGAATAACTACAACCCGCACTCAATCTAACAAAAGCCTACGTCTTCCTCTCGAACTCTCGTTTCTTTCTTAGCACAAAATGGAGTATGAGTTCGTGCTCTATCTAACCTAAAACCTTAGATTAAATACACACAAACTAGGTCAGATAAGAGAGAATAATATCTTCCAATTCGGTTATGGCAAGATATTATTTCTATTATCTTTACAAAATCATCCTAAGCATATAAAAGGATTACAATCAATAACGGCTTAGGATAAAGGCATAAACGGCTTACAATATAATCTGCATAAGATCTTTCCTAAAACAAGATTATACTATCCAAACTACCAAGATCTCACGCGTCTTCATGACCTCCGAGATCTGCCTTCAACACACGTCCACGACCTGACTAACGTTGGCGACTCTTTTCAAGGACTCGAGGTCGTTCACGTGACAAACGTTTGGAACCATCAAAATCAAAGCCTCCAGCTTTTCTAACATATTCCGTTGCTACATTCTTTGTAAAACAACTACCATTGTAATGAATGAATGTTCTTATTAATGAATAAAAATTCCGCTTTTTGTTCATTCTCCTTTAGTTATGTTTATTTAAAGCCTTGGTGACTTTGGACGGGAAAAATCCAAGGTCACTGACGGTAATATCCATTGTTGTTACAAATTAGGTGTGCTACAGAAATCATCTTCCACATATTCCCTTCTTCACCTTCTCCCCTTTGAACCCTCCGTTGTCACCTGACGAGCACTTTTACGTCGCTATAAAAGCGTTGTCAAAGAATTATTCCTAACTTCCTAACCTCAGTAAAGTGGAAGTAAGGGTCGAACCCACAGAGACTCGGATTATTCGGATTTAAGTAATGTTACTAAGTAGAAAGGGGGATTTTATGGTTGTAAACTAAAATCTAAGTGATTAAAACTAATTAAAACAAAGCAAGTAAATGTGAATTGAGATTCAAATATGGGGAAAAGCGTCCAACTAGTTTCGTATCCATTGCATACATGAGATTTGATCCTCGATTATCCTTATCTTAATTTCCCTTGACTAATCTATTGTGAATTTGTGAATTCAAGCTTAATGTGGTTGTTAATATACACCGTCTTTAACAACCTTTTAACCAATTAACCTAGAAAACCTTCTATGTCAAATTGATCATGCAATTAAGTTCAAAGCATTCAATAGAAACAATAATTCATGAATTCCACCGTCTATTCATGACGTCTTGTGATTAAATTCTCCGCCTTTGATTAACCTTATTCCACCGTCTATAAGTTTAATCAAAGGATTCATCCATGAATAATCAAATTCCACCGTCTATTTAATTATTCTAGTTGTAATTCAACCTAGAAGTAAAATAGGTGGCCAATCTATTATAATCCTAAGCGAATTTAATCAATCAAGCACGGAGAGATTCAATCTAGTCAAGGCAAACTAAAATAATTCAAATCTCACAAACAATCATGCATACAACTTCAACTAACTAGTTGGACATGAGAAAATTAGGTAGAAATTGTCATTGAAGAAAAATAAAACTTACAAAAGTCAAATTGATCTTCAATTGCAAATCTAGGGTTTTGTCTCCCACAAATCTCCAAATTCTTCAAACTTAGAACACAAGAATAATAGATAGCATAATAATATCCAAATAACCCTATATAAGGAAAGTATTTATATTATCTCTAAAAATATCCAAAAACATAAACTAAAGTCGGCCCAAAAGATCTCGCAAAGCCCAAATCCTTGCCGCGTCATCCCGCCGGATCTGCCTGCGCTGACGCCGCAGAAAGTCGGCTCCTCTAGGCGCGGTCTTGACTTGGCTCCGCGGTTTGGTCCTCCATCCTTGTCTTGTAATTTCCGCCTAAAATCTTCACTTCAACGCCTCCTATGCATCCCGAGATTCCGTCTCAAGCCTTCCATCTACCGTCTTCCACCTTCCTACCTGCATTTATGCACAAAGACGCGTAGATTCCGAACTAAAAGAAAATAAAACTTAAACTAAAACTTAGAACGAAATCCTAACTAAAAATGCATATAACTGGAATAAAAACATGCTCTAAAGCCTATACATATATGCTCTATCATCGCCCTCCGCCACCGATCTTCCACATATTCCCCAATCAAGTAGGCACCAATGTCGTCGCCTTCTTCCCCTCCCTTGAGCGATGCTCTTCTATCAACCTTAACACCTCAGATCTCTTCAACGATGAGTAGCACTGCTGCAACTAGACAATTGTGTTTGGAGGTTCCTTTATCAAATCCATGAAGATAGCAACGACATCGTACATCAAGCTTTAGGTCTCCCTCCCAATTACTTGTCGAGTTCCTTTATCGCATCCATGAAGACGTCGTCGATATTATCTACACGTTCGAGTGCAAAATTGCCTCTTCAATACCAAGTTGAAATTGTGAATTTGAAATAGAACATTTATGATCTATATGGCTTCGATTTCACATGATCTATATGCTCCATGTATTTTTATGAGTTTAAAATTTTCAATTGGTGGATTTTTAGAAACCCCCAGTACAGTTCATATAAACTTATTACCTTAGATTTTATGAACTCATCCTCTTGTTCTGTCTTCGTTGCTCTCCCATCCACATTACAATTTTGGTTTTTATTTTTTTTTCAAAATTTTCCTAAAAGTGATAATAAAACTAAGGATAATAATAAAGGATAAAAAAGGTTAAAATAATAATATAACACCCACCATCCATGTAGCATTTAACGAAAATTTTTGACGAAATGTTGATGGAAGGTGGTATTCGGCTAACTAAAATGTTTTATCATGTGGTTAAAACTAAATTTGTATAAACCGGGTAATCAAGTGGAATATTACCTATTTTACCGGTGATTTTAGGTGGCGGAATCTTGTTAATTCCGGTTGGTATCTTCAAATTTTGTATTTTTTCAAATGGTACCTTCGAACTTTTGGAAAAGTTCAGTTGGTGCTCTTACTTGTGAATTTTTATTAGTTTTTAACTAAATTAATATGTTTTCTAATGAAAAATATTTTTTATTTAATTAAATTGAAACAATTTTTTTTGTTTTTAATAAAAATTAAAATAAATCATATAAAATATTATATTATATATCTGTCAAATAGATTGTATGTTATGTAATTTAGAAAATTTAAGTTAAAGCAAAAAATATTACAATATTTATATTAAAATAAATATATTACATAACTAAGATTTATCATGTAGGTTTTATGTAATAATTTTGGCAATAAAAAAAACTTATAGAACTTTCGTTATACTTATGGTACTCTCGAATTACATTAAAATTTTAAGTTCTATTAATTTTTAAAAACTATCAAAATTACTATATAAAATCTACATTAAAATTTAATCACGCAATATATTTATTTTAATATAAATATTATAATATTTTTGGTTTTAACTTAAAATTTTAAATTATACAGCATAAAATCTACTTGAAAAATATACATAAATGTATAAAAAATTTAATTTATCATTTTTATATGATTTATTTTAAGTTTTATTAAATTGAAGTTGTGTTTTAATTTAAATAAATACAAAAATATATTTTTTCATTAGAAAACATACTAATTTAGTTATAAACTAACAAAAATTTGCAAGTAAGGGCATCAACCGAACTTTTGCAAAAATTCAAGAGTACCACCCGAAATACATTTTTTTTCAAGGTACCATCCGAAAAATCCGAAAACTCAAGGTTAACCACCACAATTTCCCTATATTTAACCAAGTCCATAGAATTTTTTTTGAACATGTAAGAATTCGGGGTGCCAAACATGAATGGCAGCCCGAGAGGCCGTTTACAAAAAAGGGCAGCCATAAACAACTAAGAGGGTCAACAGAAAAGCAATGTAAGGTAAGCAGAAACAGCTAAGAAAAGTACAAATCTTCGAAAAAAAGAGCAAAAAGAGATTGGAAATGGGGGTGAGTAAAGCACTAAGATAATAGCGTCGTCGGCAACAGGTCAACCCATCCAGGGATGTGCGAAATGGACAGCTGACGTTCCCTCCACCGAAATGGACAGTTTCGATCCTTGGCCCACATGGGGTGGCCTAGTGATAAGAGGCACGAGGGATGTTGGGAGGTCCCAGGTTCGATCCTTGCCTCCGCCCTAAACTTGGGTGAAAAAACCAAGTCTCACCATTATTCCTACCACTAGGTCGAGCCAGTCGGTGTAAGCCGGTTTACCTGGTTCGTGCGCTTTGCCGGCTAGTTCATGGATCCAGGGTAAAACTCCAAAAACTATCTCATCTTCTCTAAATATAGGAAATTCTCCATCATATTCCCTATAAGTTTTGTTATTTATTTTATATGATAAAAAAAGTATTAAATACAATTCTTTAAAATAGAGAATTTACTAGTATGTATTCTCGTACCTTGTACGGGTTTTTCTTAAATAAAATATTAATATTAAAATATTTCTAAATATATTTATTATATGAGAAAAATATTTATGTAAATACTTAAATATAAATTTTTGTTATGATTTATGTAAAAAGATAAGGCAATTATCATATAAATAATCAAGATCTTTTCATATATATAAGGGAGTCCAGTTCTAGTGATAACAATACTTAGAGTGAGAAACGAGAACAATTAATAGCCATCCGATTGTATAAATCAAGGGCGTAGATTAAATTAGAAAAATATATAGGCGGTGGCAAATTGTGTAAATTTTCTAATTTTAATGGTGGAAGACGAAATTGCCCTCACCCACAAGGTTCAAGAGACGATTTGTTCATCTCGTGAAAGTTGAACCGACAAATTCCTCTCTCTTCTCCCTGCGGCGATTTGGGCGACTTCGTTCGTCCTTTGATTGTGTGAGAACATTTCGTTCGTCCTTCGATCGTTCATCCTTGCTCCACGTGCGGCGATTTCGTTCCAGTTTCCTTTCTCTAGTCCGGCCGAGGATGCCTCCTGCGAGATCGGAAGACAGCGCCCCCGCCGCTCCAACGAGCTCCTCCCCCGGTTAGGGTTTTAACAATCTAGCAATTGAATGAATTTGATTTATGCACTGAATGAACTTGATTCTGATTCCTATTGTGTATATCCAAAATTTATGCACTGAATGAACTTGATTCTGATTCATAGCATTTTCTTTGTCTTCGTTTCCTCTGGTGATTGGTCTTCATTTTCTGTGCAAGTGAATGAAATGTGCTGAATGAACTTGATTTTCATTCCACTTGAACTGGATTTGTGTTGAATGAACTTATTTTAAGTTGTTTATGGCTGCTACTTTATGTGAGGGTTTTTATAGGCTGAATTTTGTTTTCCGCTACTTCGTTTATGGTTGAATGAACTTCCGGTTTTTTATTGGAACTCCTTGAAATTGTTGCCTTGTGATAGCTTTTTTGACATTGTGGCCAGAGCTGCTAAAATTAGACTTTGTGTATGGATTGTTTGAAGGAAGTGAAAAATTCTGGTTCATGCTATGAATAATAAGGTTCATGTTATTGCTCAATAAGGTTCATGCTATTGTATAATATAGTTCATGCATTAGTATAATAAGTTCATGCTATTGAATAATAAGGTATTATTAGACTTGCACCTTGTTATTTGGTTAAAAGAGCACTTGATGTTGATATTATTGTGTTTGTTCAGGTAAAGGAAAACAAAATGAAGAAGAAGTCCAGCAGAGAGAAATTCGAAGAAAATTTGCTCAAGACAAAGGTTAATGAAGTAGTTTTTTTGCAAGTTCATAGTATTTATCATTAAGCTTGATGTGTGGTTCATAAAACATGTCATCGTGGTTCATGATTGCAAACAATATGGTTCATTTTTCAGTATTGCCATGTCTAATGTTCAAATATAGGCCAAAAAGGCTCACTCATTAAGTTGGATGTGCTTATTAGTTTATGGTTCATTTTCTTATGTTATTAGGTTCATCATTTTTGCCAATAAGGTTCATTTTATTTAGTACACAAATACTTCTAATGTGTGTTGTATTGAAGTTTCATATTACAGTTCATGCTCTCATTTGTGTTATATTCTGTTTTATGCATATGACAGTGGCAACTTCAAAAGGCTTGAAAAGAAAGACACAAGTTAGCTCCACACGTCAAAGTTCGCGAGGAAAGAAAACATTAAAGCTTTCAACTCCACTAACCGGTAGCTTGGAGTTTGAAGGATGTGCAAGTGAAGATGAAGCGGATGAAGATTCTGATGATAAAGATTCTAATGATGCAGATTATGAGAAGACAATCAGTGAGGAATCTTCCGATTTTGAGACCCCACTTCGTATTGTACAGTCAAAGCTTATGTTAGCAAGGGCTTCTACATCAAAGAAGAAGGTTGACAAGAAAGAAGGAAAGGGGAGGGTAAAGCAAGTTGAAGCTATCAAGATTGATAAGAAGAAGGTGGACAAGAAAGAAGGAAAGGGGAGCGTGAAGAATGATGGTGCGCCTTTGAAAAGAGAAAAACATAAAGGATGTACTAGTAGAGGAGCAAAAGAAGATAAGTTGGTTAAAAAGGGAAACTTGGGCAGCCATTACCCTTCCTTGAAGACAAGAAACACTGGGAAAGCTTTTGTGGAGGCAATGGATAAGATCAAGAAAAGCAAAAAGAAGAAAGAAATGATTAGAGAAATGGGGTTTGGGGAGTTGCTGAACTTGACCAAAAGTGAGATTCCTCATTATCTTGCTTATTGGATTTTAGATAATTTTGATGAAGTCCAATGCAGATTGAAGTTAAAAGGTGCAAAAGGATTCTACATCACTGCAGATGATGTACATAGGGTGTTCGGGATTCCAAAAGGCCCTATACCTATTGAAAGAAAAGCAAAAAAGGAAGCGGCAGAAATATGGGCAAGTTGGAGTGCGCAGTTTGAAGGAATTAATGATGTAAGGTCTTCTCACATTGCACCAAAGTTAGAGAAATGGGAAGAAGGTGAAGATGATGAAGCTTGGTTCAAGTTCCACTTCATTTCATTATTTGTGACCTCGCTCATTGAAAGTAATCAAAAAGGAACGGTTGTGAGGGAATTCATAGTGGAGAACGTTGATGATATACTAAAAATGAATTGGTGTGATTTTGTCTTCAAGAGCTTGATTGCAACAAAAAGGGACTGGAAAGAAAATAAGAATGGGTTCTTCAAAGGGCCAATCCTCTTCTTACTAGTGAGTAAATTTTCTAAATTGATTATAATATAGAGTTTTTATTTTCTATACTTGACTTAATTTTTTTGTCTATTTTTTTGTAGCTCTGCTATGTTGATAATGTCATCATACTAGGCAAGGAAAATGCAAGGAACTTGCCTATTTTCTTGAACTGGGGCGGGGAGAGATTAATAGCTCGACAAGATGAAGAAGCGATTAAAGTTGGAGGATTTGGTCTTGGTCGTGTTATTGGAAGAAAAAATGAACCAGTCAATCCAGGGGAAGGGCCTTCTCAAGAGAACATGGAGTGTAGAAAAGAGCAAGAAAGAAGACAAGAGAGCAAAATACCAGATACACTGTAGGTATGAAAAAGCATTAGAAAAAATGCATGCTTCTGTACATTTAAAAGCCTAGGTTCATGCTATTGCTTAATAAGGTTCATTCTATTGTACAATACGGTTCATTCTATTGTACAATAAAGTTCATAGATATTTAGGGTTTTTGGTCGGTTCATGCAATTTAAGGCTTTGGTTCATGATACTAAACAATATGGTTCATACTACATTTAAGTTTGGTTCATGAAAATGTTTTTATATCTTTAATGATTTTAATGCAGGAGTGTATTCAAATGATCGCCGAGAGACAAATGAAATTAGCTCATGCAATTATAGAAGTGGCTGAAGCTATTGAATTGATCCCAATACGATTCAAAGAGGATAACACACTTCAAACCATGTTGAACAATGCAAAAGCTTGGATCATCACATCCAAAGAAGAGAGCCCAACCCAAAGTGACTTTATGCAAGCATGGGAAAACTCTCAGCATTCATTTTGGTCAGATCCAGAGTTACTCAAGTGTTTGAAAGCAGTTGATGAAGCCACATTGAAGGTTGAAAAAACTCGAAAGATAGTTGATGATCCTTTTCAGAATTATAATCAAGAAAATGGTGGAGACATCGATGAGGGACAAGTATTGGTAGGTGCAGAGAATGTTGTAGTAGCTAGTGAAGTGGATGGTGGCAAGGTGGGAGATAAAGTGGATGAATTAGTGGGAAGTGCTGGGAAGAAGGTTAGTTTTGATCTCACACCACCATCCTTCAAACTCATTACTACCCAAGAAGTCAACATGGAGGATGTGGAACATGGCAATGAGCAACCAAATGAAGGTGGTCATAATGAAATTCAAATGGAGCAACCAAATGCAACTACAAATAAGGAGGTCAACATCTAACACTTATATTTAGATTGCCTTATTGTTCTTCATTTGTTTGTGTTTTAAAAATAATAATTGTGTTTTCAATTTCAATAATGCTACAGGACAAAGGAAAAGGTCCAGCTGAAGAGCAACATGACATGGATAACCAACCCCAAAAAAGAAAGGTTAGGGTCCAAAACTTGAATGTTGGTTCATAATGTAGGCCTTTACAGTTCAAGTAACACAATATTAAGGTTCATACTAATTAATGCAATATTTTTTAATCCTGTTCATTCGAAGAAAATTGGAAAGAAGGGGTTAAAAATAGTAGAACCATCAAACAACCAAATGGATGAGGTGGGTCGTGGCAAAAGAATCACAAGGTTTGGTGACAGCACAAGAAGCCCATACTATAAAAGAATCATCCAAATCCAAGAAAAACCAAATGAAGAACAGAAGGCAATCTGGACATATGTTATGCAAAGACCTGTAAACCCAGTGTAAGTTTTAAGATGTTTCATATTAAATATCTTAACTTTTGTTTTGTGTTGCATCATGGTCAAATGTATAACCGAAATTAATTTGTATGCTAGTCACTTGGAGAGGATGTTTGAGTGGAACGACTTGCATCTTAATAGGACGCACTTCATGTCTTTTGACAACGATCCACTTTGTGAACTCCTTGATGCATGGGCTATGCACCTCAACTTCCTAGAAGCAAGGAAAAGCACACCGAAACCTGAAAGACTGTTTTCTAAGGTGCTCCGACAGGTATGTGCTTAAGCATAAAACAATATCTTCTAATGTATTTTTGTACTTACTCTAGATTACTTGTCATATTTAATGCTTACTTATCTTGTAGGAGGGTGAGAAAAACAAGGCTGATTTTCAAAAAAAACTTAACTGAAGCTGTGAATGTGGTAAAGGGACGAAGAGTCAAAGACATTGAACTGGTAAGTATGTGTGCTAAGGTTCATGCTATTGTGTGCTAAGGTTCATGCATTCTGAATGCCCAGTTTTTTGCATAGCTTACACTAATGTTAAAAAGCGAAAATTGTAGATTATTATCCCGATCCATTCTTCTGAAGACCACTATTATGTCATGAGCTTTAATTTGAAGAAGTCGGCAATTGAAATACTAGATAGTGTGAGTTCTAAAAAAGTGTTCCAAGAACGTTACGGAGAGATTCCAAACAAGCTGGTAAGCTCTATGTTAAGTATTGAATTGAAGGTTCATAAACCTTCACATACTGGTTCATTTGTAATGCTTTAAAGGTTCATATTGATTGTGTTTTTTTTTGTACTTTTAGCGGAAAATGGTAAAAACTTTTCTTGGAGTAAACTCTTTGCATGTGAAGGTTAAAAGGATCAAGGAAGAGCAAACAAAGATAACAAAAGTTCAAAGTCCTTGGGAGAAACTTGGTGAAAAGGTAGACTCTGGAGTTGTTGCCATGAGACACATGGAGATGTATATGGGATCAGCAACTGAAGAATGGGAGACTGAAGTCAGGGCCACAACTGCAACGAACATCATTAAGAGACTCCAAACAAAGTACATGCATGCAATCATCACTTCAGAGATAAATGAATTGAAGGAGTTTTTAATGGAAGATATAAAAAAGTACAACAAGGATAAGAGTAATGAGGAGAAGAAGTAAGATGTAGTGAGATAGTTTTTTTTGGGAGTGCACAATTAGTATATTACTAAGTATTGAAACTTGTCTTTTGGGATATTTGAAAAACAATCTCTAGGTAAATGATTGGTGAATAGCTAACTTGAAAGTAGTAGAAATGACTACAGTGCTAGGCAATGGAAAGGGGCCATTTTGAGAAAACAATGTAAAAATTGGTCCTTGAATGCTTGTTGCATATGGTGCATTTTGTTAAATGCATATGCTCATTTTGCTCAATTTTTTTGCAATGAATTTATATGTTGAGCATTTTTGTTCATTAACAGGAAGGTTCATTGTATACAACGCGAAGGTTCAATGTGTTTAACAAGAAGGTTCATTGTATTCAACGCGAAGGTTCATAATGTTTAACAGGAAGGTTCATTGTATGAACGCGAAGGTTCATAGTGTTAAAACAAAACTTAAAACATAAAAGAAGCATCAAAAGGTAAATTTCAAAGTCTAAGACAACTTTAAAAGCAATTACAATGTAGAAAAGTAATTTCTCAAACACAAAGTACCATAAAACAAACAACTTAATCCCAAAAACCACATAAAAAATACTAAAGAGGACAAATAGAGAACTTCAACTTCAAATGTTTCCTCAATGGCAACACATTGTTCTACAATAGCACCATCAAATGTAAAAACCGGGCTAATAGTTGCAGCTTTTGTCCAACGTGAAAGGACGAATTTTGTCGGAATCGATTCCATACCAAGGTTCTTGAAAACCACGAACATATGACGACAAGGTAAACCGATCCTCTGAAACATTCGGCACCCACAAATAACCTCATCGTTCAGCAAATCATAAACAACTTGAGCTACACTCTGGCCATCCTCCTTTATACCAAAAAATTTACTTCCATTTTCTAGAGCTATTGTGTCAATGCAACATGAGAAGCATGCAGAAAAGATCTCCTTCTGGAACTCGTAAAAAACAAATATTGTGTAAACATCAGATGCATGACACTCTAACTGTAGAGGTGTCTTCAGATCTGGAACCATATGAGTAGAATCATGGTTTAACTTGGCCTGAGTGTGTCTTTGGGATTCCATGGCAGTCTCAAAGTGCATCACCAACTCACAAAGCCTAAAATATCGGTCGGTAAAATGGCCGAAAAAGCTGTTCTTAACCTCTGAAATGGAAGTAGTCATGACTAATCCACCAAACATTTCATCTCTGAAATAAGCTGGAATCCAGAAATGACGAATGGCAAACATGTCATCAAACCATTGTCTATTCTTCGAGGAGATACGACTAACCAACTCCAACCACCTAGACTCAAACTCAGCTGGTACAATCTTATGACTCCACACTATAATGTTGAGCTGCTGCCTAAACTCATCCACATCACCAGATTCAGTCTTTATCTTTCCAGGCACTTTTGTCATAATGTGCCACATGCAAAGCCGGTGTTGGGTCCGAGGAAACACTCTCTGAATAGCAACTTTCATGGCAGCATCCTGATCAGTCACAAGAATTCTTGGATCGTGCCCCATTGCTTTCTTAAAATGTTCAAACAACCAAACAAAAGATTCTATATCTTCCTTGAGCAAAAGTCCAGCACCAAATGTAACACATTTTTTATGATGATCAAAGCCAGTAAAGGGAGCAAATACCATAAAATACCTGTGAATTGAGCAAACATAATTATAAAAAAATAAGAAAAAATATGGAATACAATATTTGTGTACCAAAGTTTAAAGTTGATGGTTCATAGATACTAAGATAACAGTTCATGCATTTAAACACAGAAGTTCACAAATTTTAACAAAGAAGTTCATATAGCAAAAAATGATAAGTCAAAGGTTCATGGAATCTAAGATATCAAAAAAATTACATGTTGGTCCTGTATGTAGAATCAAAAGACACCACCTCACCAAAATATGAGAAATTCTTGCGAGAAATGGGATCGGCCCAGAATAGCCTTGTCAAACGATCAGAAGAATCAACATCGTATGCATAATAAAATGCACTACACACCTCCTTTTTTTTCAAGAATCTATTAATAACCATTTGAGAATCGGAACCCTCAATGTGAGCCATCAAATCTCGTTTGTAGTTCTTAAAATCAACAACTGAAGCACCCACATTTGCATATCCTCCAACAAGGTGGCTGTACAACTTATGACTCATCGTTGGACCGATATTAGATTTCTCACAGCTCAACATGAAGTTCTTATGGCCAATATCAAGCTTTCTGTTGGACTTTAGAAATTGTTTGTAATTGCTAGTTACAAGCGTGTGACTATGACGCTCAAGAAAAATCTGGACCACATAACCGAGCATGCCGACAAATTTGAACTTAATTTGCGCTTCACAACCAACTCGAGTTGACGGTCTTTTACATTTGCCAGTGTTGTGTTTCCCATCTTTGAACCCATGACGATTACAGTATAAATACTTGTGAATTATAGTATTATCAGTTGAGTCTATACAAGAACCGCCATGTCGAACAACAAAACCACAAATAGAAGCATACTGATTGTAAAAGGAGATGCCTTCATCCAATGTGATAAAATATTGACCTTCGTGTGGTTTACACTCGTCTGGACAATTGGGAATGTAATAAGAACAATCCTGTGATATTTGAAGAATGTAGGCATCACTAGCTTCATCAGCATCATCCAATGGAACCCCATCAGCACTAACATCATTATCAAGACTCGTCAATTGAACCCCATCAATACTATGATCTTTATCTGAATTATACAAACTAGGTTGGCCGGAGCTTGATGAACAACCTACAATAAAAAAGGGAGACAAAGAAGAGATCTAGTAAAAAGGTGCAAAATAACAGTGTTCTTTTGGTTCATAACAATAGACAATGCGGTTCATAACAATAGACATTAAAGTTCATTGAAAATGACAATTCGGTTCACGACTTCCTGACTAGTTCATTGAAAAACGGTTTAGGCATTTGATCAAAAACTTGGTGGGCAATCAAAATAAACATAAGAAATCAAACTATATTTTCAGTAAAATCCTTCAAATTGCAAAGCAAAAAACATATTTATTGTGCAATATCTATTAAATCGAAATCTCATACATAAGGCTCTCTTCACCGAAATCCAGGAACAAAGATATAAAATCCATGAACAAAGATTAAAAACCTAAATACCAACGAAAAACGAACCTAAATCCATCAATATGAAGATAGATTACAGTAAGATAAGGAGATGATGGAGCTTCCAAATAAAACTGGGGAGAAGAACGATCTTTCAAATCCCTAGCATCGAAAGCAATTGAAGAACGATATTATCCTCGAACGATCCACCGTCGCCTTCAACCTCCAATGTCTCGATTTCGCAAAATCCAGTCGAACAGATCCCGAAAGAAGAGCCTTCCGATCAATTGAAGAACGGAGGAGAAGCCGATCAATTGAACGATACAGTAGAAGCAGACCGAGGGAGACAGTACGAACGAATTTTGGGGATCAAATGAAAGAAGGAGACGGTACGATCAATTGAACGATAGCGTATGCTGAGATTGTGGGGATCAAATGACGAAAATACCCCATAATATGAAAAATTAATGAAGCGCGCCTTCCTCTGATTAGCATATCTGGACCATTGATCTCACACAATCAAAGGCCCATATTTGTTCTCATTTCTTATCCTAATAAATGTTCTCATTTGATCCCTATTCATATATAAGGTAACAAATGATTGGATTATAATAAACCAAATTGGCAAGAAGATTGCTAGTAATATACGGTTACAAAAATAACTATTCAATTAAGATATCTTAATTAAAAAATAATTCTATCTAAAAATAAAATAAATATTCTAGAATTTGTATGATATAGTCTTCCTATCTATTATATCCAAAAATAAAAGATTGTTTAATAATGGGATTTTCTATCCTATATTCTAAAAACATGGATAAGAATTTATCATATTCAAAAATAAAAAGATTATTTAAAAAAAAGGTGATGTGGTCCAATCTAAAAGTGACATGTGTTGTTTAATAATTTTTTTAACCTCCGCTTTAGGTTATAGTTATGATGATGATTGGAATTGAGTTGATTTTTTTCTAGAGAATATGGTAATTAATTATTCATTTTGAAGAAAATTTTAGAAAAATTGTTAGAGATGGTTAATCATAGATTAGGTGGAAGGTTTGGAGATTCCATGCGAAAATCAATATATATTATAAAAGCTGACCGTTTTCGAGCCAACACGTTGATTCTGACCCCACCTTATAGTTAAAAAATAATTTTTATTTAAATTATTTTATTCCTCCTAATTAAATTACTTTTATTTATTTCATGTGGCAAAAGATTTTTTTTTTCAAATTCCACATTGAATGTTTTGTTTTAAAGATAGATTTTTTTTTAAAATTTCACGTTATCATGTTGAATGATTTCTTATGTTAAAGATAGAATTTTTATATAATTCAACATTCAATGATTTTAGTTCTTCTCATAATTAAACTTCTTTTATTTATTTTACTTAGGTGGTAAAAGATAAGATTTTTTTTAACTTCCACGATGAATATTATTTTTTAAAGATAGATTTTTTTAAACTAATTAAATTTCTTTTATTTAATTTACTTATGTTGAAAAGGATAAGATTTATTTGAAACTCAGCGTTGAATTATTATTTTTAAAGATATGTTTTTAAATTCCTCATTGAATGATTTTTTTTATAGATAGAATAATTTAAATACTTTCATCATTTAGTTCTCACATTTAAATTCGTTTTATTTATATATGTGGTATAAAACATTGTTTTGCTTTATTTAATCTATTAATTAATCCCATAAAATCTATTGAACTATTATTATTTAAGGATAGTAGCATGAGTTTTTTAAAGATAGAATACTATAACCATAAAGATATCATATAAAATATTTTTTGCTTTATTTAATCTATTACTTTATCACATAAAATTTATTAAACTATGATTATTTAAGGATACTACCTATCTTATTTACTATTATTATTTAAGGATAGTATAGATTGATTTTTTTTCGAGTGAAGTATAGAATGATTTTTTTAAGGATAGAATATTGTAACCACAAAGATATAATATGATTTTTTTTCTTTATTTAATCTATTGCTTTATCACATAAAATCATTATTATTATTATTATTATTTAAGGATAGTATGAAATGATTTTTTTTGGTAGAAGTATAGAATGATTTGTTTAAAGATATAATCATATAGATATCATATGATTTTTTTTTACATAAATTGATTAAACTATTATTATTTAAGGATAATATCAATCTTTATATTGTACCATTTATAAACTATGGTGCTTAGGACATTGCCTTCCATAAAAACTGGAAAAAAAACAGAAGAATGAAGTGGATGCACGAGCCAGGAATTCCATTAAAGCATACAAGTTGAGGATATTAAATCATTTAAATAACAATGTTTTATTTTTTAAGTACATATATAGCATTTTTGCATTTTATATCCGTCTTTTCAGAGTCCAAAATCTTATGAAGAAATTATGACTATCAAAGATGTCTTTTATCCGTCTTTTAAAGAAGCTTGCTATGCTATGGGATTGCTAAATGATCACTTTCTGGTGCACTACGTTGCAAAGTAGGTATTATTCTTATTGTAGCTTTGAAGTGGAATAGCTTCTCTATTAATTCCGGGTGGTAGAACCGCACATTCTAGGTTTGCTATACATATTAATATACATGGGAATTCAAGTAGTGAAATCAAGCCAAGCACACCAATCACTGAGCTCTTAGCTAAGGCATATCTTATTATATAGGATGAAGCTCGAATGAGTAACAAACATTGTTTCGAGGCATTAGATAGAGGTTTAAGGGATGTCCTTAGACACTCTAACCCGCGAAGTTTAGAAAAACCATTAGGTGGTAAAGTGGTTGTGTTTGGTGGAGATTTCAGACAAATCTTACATGGGGTTCCTAAAGGTACAAGACAATATATTATTTTATCCACAATTAATTCTTCCTACTTGTGGGCACATTGTAAAGTGCTTCGCTTGACAAAAAAATACGAGATTTCAAGCTAGGTTAGCAAATTCTAATTTAAATAGTCTAAGAGAATTTTCATAATGGATTCTAAGTGTGTCGGATATGGTACAATAAGAGGTCCTAATGATGGAGAAGCAACAATACAAATTCCAAATGATTTATTGATTAAAAAGATAGTGGATCCAATTGCATCATTAGTTGAATCTATCTACCCTTCAATTGTTGACAACATGAAAGATTCTAAGTACTTTGAGGAAAGAACTATCCTTGCACCTACACATGAAGTTGTAGAGAAAGTTAATGATTATATTATGTCCTTATTGCCTAGAGAAGAATAGGTATAGTTGAGCTCAGATAGTATTTGCCCAACAGATGGAAACAACCAAGATGATGACGATCTATATTCAGTTGAGTATCTTAATATTATTAGAATCTATGGAATTCCAAATCATTATCTTAAACTTAAGGTAGGAGTGTTTGTCATGTTACACCGTGATATCGATCAATCTAATGGGTTATGCAACGATACAAGATTAGTCGTCACAAGGCTAATGACACAAACCATTGAGGTTAAGATAATTTTTGGCACAAACATTGGATTCAATGTTATATCCCCGCGTGCTTCTTACACCTTCTGACATTACATTTCCTTTTAAGTTATGATGTAGGCAACCCTCTCATTGCATGTTTTACAATGACAATCAACAAAAGCCAAGGCCAATCCCTTACACGCGTTGGTTTATACCTTCCAAGGTCGATATTTATCCATGGACAACTTTATGTAACCTTTTCAATGGTCACAAGTAGAGATGTACTGACGGTTTTGATTTGTGATGAAAATAACAACACTTCAAGTACGACAACTATTGTGCATAAAAAGGTCTTCCATAATATCATGTAATAGTATTTCAAGATAGATCTAGAATTACATCAACATTATTTTATCTAATACTTTTTGGATTTGTAATGTATTTTTATTATTCAAATAATTAACGGAAATTTCGCGTGGTAACCCTGAGATTCGGCGTTATTTATGCGGTGTACCAAACTTTAACCTAATTCATGTGGTAACCCTGAGATTTATACTAAATTCATCTCATATCCTCAAAGGTTAAATCTAACATTTAATTTTAACTTTTGAAAAAAAAAATTGGAAAAAAAAGAAAGAAAACATGAATTAACTTACTCCTCGTGTGTAGAAGACGACAATCGTTGTGGAAAAGACCTCCAAGCGCACGAAAGGTGTGTTTCATATGTTAAATCTGCAAAACCATAAATTCATCTTAATTATGCAATGCTCCATATATATTGCAGTACTGCCAGTTGTTGAAGGGTTTCTTGAACAAATAAATTTATATCAAGACCCCGCTGAGTATAGTAGAGTCAGGTTCGTCCACGGGAATGAGATTAGGGCCAAATATTAGTTGATAAACTATGAAAAGTAAATAAACACAAAGGGGCACAAACACACAAGAACACAAACGAAGGAACTAGGCTCGAGCACGACCTTGGTGAGGTCGAGATCGAGACAAATTGGCTAGACTTAATCAAATATAAAAAAGCAATCCTAGGGCTAGGGCTACCACAACAACAATCACGCATGCTTTCAACGAGAATTCACAACTATCATGCAATCTAGATCATAGAAAAGTCAACTGTCGCAAACAATTCAAGTTATTCAATCAACTGTCGCAAATTAAACAACTTTCTATCTATCTTTCAACCTAGGAATATCAACTGTCGCAAATAATCCTATTAGAACTAGTCAAAGCAATCAACTTTACACTTTCGCTTTTAGGTTAATTGCAAGACATGCCTCAACTTTCGCAAAGGATTTAAGCACAAGATAGATAGATATGATCTTCAAGCATTCAAGTCATGAATTCAAGTTTAGACATGCATGATTGTGTTGGGTTTTCACCCAACCCTAGAATCTAAAAAAGACTACTCACACATGGAAAAGAAAGAAGAAGACATGATCAAATTAAAACCACAATTCAAATTAAAACTAAGAAGTCTTACAAATTTCCCCAACTTGTCTTCCAAGTCTTCCCCTTAATCTCCTCAAAAAACGAATTATTAAAAACTAGAGAGAGCCCCCTTTTTATAGAGGAAAAGGAGCCCTAAAAACTAGGAAACAAGATAAAACTACTTCCTAAGATAAAAGATAGAATATATCCATAAAGATCTCGGAATAAGGGAGAGTCGGCGCCATGCACGACCCAAAGTGGGTCGTGTACGACCCCCCTAGGGGTCGGTCCTGAGGCTTGGTAATCTCCATGGGTCTAGCACGACCCCAATAGGGTCGTGCACGACCCTCATAGGGTCGTTTCTGAGGGCTTGTTTGAACAACCTTGAGTAAAACTTGCGTAGAAGATTCGTTACAACTCCGTTTGACTCGATTCTTTTTCCTATGTTCTTGTAACGAATTTCTCTATCTCTTTCCAAGCTCAAACTTGATCTTCAATAACTTTACTTGAGCAATTAATCTTCATCTTCTCTTGCAACGCTCCAAACTCTTCTTTCAAGCTCCAAAACTCCTACAAAAAGACATAAAAGATGCGTAGTTTCCGAATCTCAAAGAAATACGAAAAGAATGGCAAAAAGAATCAAAAACCTAAAACTCTAACACAAAAACCAACCAAATCTAATCTAACTAGACAAAAAAAAACCTACCTAAAAAGAGAATATCAAAATACCCCATACTTAGACTTGCTTGTCCTCAAGCAATAATCATGCAAAATCAAGACCAATAACACAATCTTCAAGCATAGCCTTTGTCAAAACATTTTAAACACAAGTGAAAAAGTAGACAAGTAATTTAACGTCATCACATATGTATGAGTCTCAAGCTTAAGCAATCACAATACAACCTCACAAGGGATTTTAATGTGTTTCACTCATCTCTCATGTGTTTAGGCTATTAATATCAACTCTCAACTCAATCTTAATGCAACATCAACTTTATCATTGAGACTTATATCACCAATCTCTCTACCTAGAGAAGTCAAAACACATCAATCATCATAAGAACTTAGGCTCAATGAAATCTTCATAGAAGACTCCATTCGGTCGGGTTGTAATGGGGCTTGGTAATAACATTAAGGTGTGGAAATATTTTGGCTATGTGGTGCTAATAATATCTGGGAATCAAAGACTCCTAAAAACTCACATATTGCCAAAACTCTCATAAAAGAACTTATACCAAACTCACTCAAACATTATGCTCAAACTCACTTATTTCTTCAACCCTTTTAAATCCCAACTTATCTTGCTTACAATATACTAAGGAAATCTGGCTCATGCACATTATTCACTTTCAACACTTTGCTTTCTTTTTCTCCCTTATGATTTTCATTCATCATTTTTTTTATGGGAGATCGGTACCAATTTTCTTTCTTTCTTTGCTAGTGCATTCAGGGAACCAAACTCCTTTTACATAACAAACTGCAAGATTTTTTTTTAAACTTTTCCCAACCCATAATTACACCAAATTTGAACCAAACAACCTCACTCAAGAAAATTATCACAACCAATACTAAGTCCTAATCCCCGGATAGGGTCAAGTTTATCTTGGCTAGGGAATAATTTTGTGGAGCTTAAAAATAAAAGGTTTAAGGCCCAACTTGGCTTCAAAAAGAGGATAATGTAAAGGTAGGAAAAAGAGAGGATAAAAAGTGGCTTATGAAAAATAAGTTCTTAATCATAATCAACATGCATGAACGATCTCATAGCGGCTTCAAGAAATAGATAACCATATCAATAACAAGAGATGAATGCATAAAGAGAGCAAATCACACACAAAAAGAAGAGGGATTTTTTATGTTCTCCCTATAAGGCCAAAATTCCTCACTAGGTAAAAATTTTGTTGGATTGCAAATACTTCTACTTAAGACACATATGCTCAATTTCATCACAAGTCAATTTTCACAATCAAAAGCAATTTCTCAAGACTTAGGCTATACTATCCAATTTTGCCAAGGGAATTATATGATAAGCATGAAAATTAATTCTCATCATAGGACATTTTAAGATGGAGCATTCTTCTATCCTAAAACAAAGAAGCAAATATTTTTGGATTTTTCGACATTTTTCAATTTTTTTTTCCATTTTTCAAAGCTTTTTCTTAACAAAACAAACTAACAAACAAGAAATCAAGCAAACACAAAAGGACTCAATTATGTACAACATGTGAGGTTTCTTCTTCCCCTACCCCATACTTAAATCATGCAATGTCCCCATGCATAAAAATATATAACAAAGGAAAGAGATAGGAAGAAGAAACTCACAAAGAACTCTTGAAGCTGGAAGGATGGTGGAGCTCATCACAGTGGAGGCCGGCGACGAGAGCGGAGTGGGGGATGCTCTGGTGGAATATACGCCTCTCTACTCGGGTAGTTCCCGTAGTCCCAATGCATGTAACCCTCCGTATGAGCCCAACGGTAATCATCCACTTCTTGCTGGGCCTCATAGTAAGACTGAAACTGCTGGAACTCCTAGTAACGTTGATCCATTACGCCCCGGGTTTCCCTTAAGTCCTCCCTGATAGATGATTGCCCCCGCATCACGGCCTCATGTTGTTGTTGGTGATCAACCCTCATCGCCGCCATCCCCCGAGCCAAATAGTTCATATCATACACCGGAGCCTCATCTTGTTGCATTGGCTCCTCATCCCCGGGACCGGTATTAGCATTAGAGGAGGTCCCGAACTCATAAGCCGCCCCAAAGATAGGATGCATGGGTGGCATAGGGACGTGGTATGGCCGAGGAGGGTCGTGCGCGACCCCATAGGGGTCGTGCACGGAGTGGCGGGCAGGCTCGAACATCGCTGGCGGGTCGTGCACGACCCCCCTAGGGTCGTGCACGGACTGGCGTGCCGGTTGGAATGACCCAGATGGGTCGTGCTCGACCCCTGTGGGGTCGTGCCTGAGGGTAGGAGGAGGAGGTAAAGCTAGAATTTCATACCCGGGCGCTGGACTCGGATAGCGGTGGGGGCGTCTTCGCAAGGACTCTTCTTGTTCAGGTCGTTTCTTCAAACGGTAGCGGTCGCTGGACCACACCTCAAACCAATTGGGCAAATGAAGCAAATCCACCCGCTCTTTGGTGATGACAACTTGATTATCATGGAAGACGGAGCAATATGTGTTGGGATCATCGGGGTGCCTCGATATCAGTTGTGCATTAACGAGAAACGGGATGTCCACAAATATCAGCTTCTCTCCTGAATAAGCTCTCATGTTGACTCTAAGGTTGTGGCGAGCCGAGCAATCATCCCCCAAAGTAGACCGATTCTGACTTAGCCTTGAAATCATCCACACTTCTCATCCACTCGAAGCCAATGTTGAGAGGCTCGGGGGAAGAGAATAACATCGTCCTCAGCATGAAGACCTCCCTCTTGTTTGGCCTAGATAACTCGGTCCTCGGGTAGACCGTGCTCCCTAGAATGCGAAGAATGATCCGAAAGAGCGGGTTGGCTATATCCTTGCTAGGCAAGTTGTGGAAGGAGCGCTCCTGTTTCCCGGATAGATAACTCCATGTCAATAGGGGGTCAGGCTCACGCTTGGCATCATAAATCGGGTTAGGGAACCCGAATGCATCATTAAGCTTTTCCAAGGTGATCTTGAACCATTTGTTCCCGAGCTGGAATTGGACCGTTCCACCAGAGTGAGGGCTCTTGATATTGGTGGAGAAGGTGGCCAAGAACTCACAAGTGAGTATGTGATAATGGTGATTTTTCCACTGAAGCAAATTCTCTCCCCCTATGTAAGTGAATGCCTCCACCAAATCATCGTGGATGTGCAAGCGCTGCCCATCCTCTTTGCAATACCATCGTGTTCTATGCTTGAGCTCAAGGCAAACATTGAACGTCTTTTGGAATGCGGAGGCCAGGTTGTATTGGTCTAGCTCGGATTTATCTTTGTTCTTTGACTTCTTGGCGGGTCGAGACGAGGAGACCATGGTACCTATATTCATCAAACACAAACTTCCACATAATACACCCCATACTTATTCGAAAGTAAGTATTGCAAGCATATCAATTAAGCACGTCACAACAAAGGCGAGACATGATATATAAAGACATGAAAGCATGGATCAAATCTCAACCTAGCATGCAATACTTAGCAAAAACCACCCAATTCGTACATAAAAAGAGGGCTTGCACGACCCATCGTGGTGGTTTTCTGGGTGGGTCGTGCGCGACCCTAAGGGGGTCGTGCACGATCACCTGGAATTTTCACTTCGTCTTCAACTTCCACCCAAAATTCGGATCTAGCCCCCAATGGCACCAAATATCAGATTTCAACCGCAATAGCCCAGAAAACTTGAGTCTAAACTCACCTAAGCATGCAAGAATCAAGAATAGCACTCATTATGCAAGAAATTTCCAAATTTCTACCCAAAATCAAAAATCCCCAAGTAATGCAAATCCAACCCAAAAATTCAATTTCAACCATAAATAATCACAATTAGGAGTATAGGGTTAGAGATCCATACCGAAAATCCGAGATTCAAGCAAGAAAAGTGGAAAAAGGGGTCGATCTCGACCAAGATCTAGAGTTTGGACGAGGGGGCGGGGTCGGGCACGAGCTACTTGGGCTCGATCTGGGTTGATGGTGCGCGTACGAGGCTGGAGTGGTGTGGTGGTTGCGATTTGGTGGTGGTTCGGTGGTTATGGTGGGGTAGTTTGTGGGTTTTGGCAAGGAAGTGGTTTGAGAGCAAGAGAGGCAATGGAGGAGGTGGTGTGTCGGGGTAGGAATGAGGGAGAAGGGAGGAGAGTTGGGTCTTGTTTGGATGGATTTAGAAAGAAAAAGGGATAAAAAATACTTACCTTTGTGAAGAAGGGCATAAGCGTAATATCCGACAGGGGTCGTGCACGACCCTAAGGGGGTCGTGCTCGACCCCCCTGGGAGGTGGTCGAAAATTACCTTAAATTGCTCCTTTTGAAAAGTCGTCTTTTCCCGTCATTTTGATTCCGTCTTTTAAGCTTATGACCCTGCAAAAATCCCACAAAATTCCTTCCCGAAAATATATATTCTATCCTAGTCTAAGGAAGGTTAGAAAAATCTAATCTAAAAAATTAAAAATTAAAAAAAAGTAAATTAAAAAAATAATAAAACTAATCTAAAAATCGGGTTGCCTCCCGAAAGCGCTTGTTTAACGTCATTAGCTTGACGACTTACCTGAGCTCAGTCCGAGGTGGTAAGAGCCCATGTGGCTCGGATCTCTTCATTTAGTTCCACCTTTGCATAGTACTTCTTCAAGCGGTGCCCGTTGACTTTGAAAATTGCTCCATTCTCATCTATAAGGTTGACCGCCCCATGTGGATAAATGTGATGAACCGTGAATGGTCCACTCCATCTAGTCTTTAGCTTCCCGGGAAAGAGTCGGAGCCTTGAGTTGAAAAGGAGTACTTGATCACCGGCTTTGAAGTGTTTTGGAACGAGCTTCTTGTCATGCCACTTTTTAGTTCTCTCTTTGTATATCTTGGCATTCTCATACGCCATGAGCCTCAATTCTTCCAATTCTTGCAAGTCCATGAAGCGTTTTGCTCCGGCCGCATCGAGATCCATGTTGAGCTCCTTGAGGGCCCATAAAGCTTTATGTTCAAGCTCGACGGGCAAGTGACATGACTTGCCATACACCAAGTTGTAAGGAGTGGTGCGGAGTGGCATCTTGTAAGCGGTACGGTATGCCCATAATGCATCATCAAGCTTTGAAGACCAATCTTTCCTTGACCGGGACACCGTTTTCTCTAAGATGCTCTTTATTTGACGGTTTGAGACCTCCACTTGACCACTTGTTTGAGGGTGATAAGGTGTTGCTACCCGGTGAGAGACCCCATACTTGGCCAAAAGAGCTTCAAAGCTCCTTTCAATGAAGTGTGAGCCGCCATCACTTATAAGAACTCGAGGGACTCCAAAACGAGGGAAGATATTTGATTTCATGAACTTAGCAACCACCCGAGCATCATTTGTTTTTGTGGCAATGGCCTCCACCCATTTGGAGACAAAATCAACCGCTACAAGGATATACTTATAAGGACCCGATGAAGGAAAGGGCCCCATAAAGTCTATCCTCCACACATCAAAAAGCTCGACTTCCAAAATACAGGTGAGCGGATTCTCATTTCTCCAAGTAATGTTGCCGGAACGCTAGCACTCGTCACACCTTGTCACAAACTCGTGTACATCCTTGAAAAGCGTTGGCCAATACAAGCCGTTTTGAAGAATCTTCGCCGTGGTCTTGAATCCCTTAGCATGGCCGCCCGTTGGTAGAGTGTGGCAATGGCGAATGACGCTCTCAATCTCGTCCTCCGGAATACAACGCCGAAAGATGTGATCACTTCCTTGCTTGAACAAGTAAGGATCATCCCAATAATATTGCTTGACGTCGTGGAGAAATTTCTTTTTGGCTTGAGGGGTTAAATCCGTCGGAATCTCGCCTCCTACAATATAGTTAGCAAAATCCGCAAACCAAGGGGTCTTTGACCCACTTAAAGCAAGAATAGAAGTAGAGGGAGAAGATAAAGATGGGAGATCATCGGAACTCGAAAGAACCGAAAAGGGTGAAGAAAACTTACCTGCTCGACCCAGGGTGAGGGTCGTGCACGAGCCGGTTGGGTCGTGCTCGAAGCCTGACTCGAGAGCTGGGGTCGTGCTCGACCCATGTGGGGTCGTGCACGACCTTATAATAACCCTAGTAGGGTCGGTCCTGAGAGGGCCATCTTCACATGGGGTCGTGCACGAGTCTGGAGGGGTCGGTCCTGAGAGCTTGATTTCTCCACCTTTCGTTCCTCCATAGGGCTCTTTATCGCCTTGCAAAATAGTCTCATCGGGGCGAGTATCATTGATGGGGATTGATCCGCCGGACTCCTGGATATGCTCAAGGGGCAGTCTTGATAGGTGATCCGCCACTAAGTTCTCCGCTCCTTTCTTGTCTCGGATTTCGTGATCGAATTCCTGCAATAAAAGCATCCAACGAAGCAACCTAGGCTTGGCGTCTTTTTTCGCCATTAGAAATCTAACTGCAGCATGGTCAGTATAAACGATCACCTTAGAACCTACTAAGTAAGAGCGAAATTTCTCAAAAGCAAACACCACAACAAGAAACTCTTTCTCGGTTGTAGTGTACTTACTCTGGGCTTCATCAAGCGTTTTACTTGCATAGTAGATGGCATGAAGCTTTTTGTCCTTCCTTTGCCCAAGAACTGCTCCTATGGCATAGTCACTAGCATCACACATGATTTCGAAAGGAAGTGACCAATCCGGTGATTGCATAATGGGAGCCGTTACAAGAGCTTTCCTTAACCTGTAAAACGCTTCAAGACATTCTGGAGACATGCTAAACACTACATCTTTCATTAGTAGGTTAGTCAATGGTTTAGCAATCTTAGAAAAGTCCTGAATAAAACGTCTATAAAAACCCGCATGGCCCAAAAAGCTCCTAACGTCTTTAACGGAGGATGGAGGGGGCAATTTCTCAATAAGCTCAATTTTTGCCTTGTCCACCTCTATCCCGCGTTTAGACACTAGATGTCCTAAGACAATACCTTCTCTAACCATGAAATGACATTTTTCCCAATTAAGCACAAGGTTAGTCTACTCACATCTCTTAAAGACTCTAGAAAGATTAGCAAGATATGAATCGAAAGTGGAACCATAAACTGAGAAATCATCCATAAATACCTCCACTATTTCTTCAATCATGTCGGAGAAGATGGCCATCATACATCGTTGAAAGGTGGCCGGGGCGTTGCATAGCCCAAAAGGCATCCTCCTATACGCAAACGTCCCATATGGACAAGTAAATGTCGTCTTCTCTTGATCATCGGGGTGAATGGAAATCTGCCAAAAACCACTATAGCCATCCAAATAGCAGAAGTAATCGTGTTGGGCTAAGCGTTCTAGGACTTGGTCAATGAAGGGGAGTGGAAAATGATCCTTCCTAATGGCACTATTAAGTTTCCTATAGTCTATGCACATTCTCCACTTAGTGGTGGTCCTAGTTGGAATCAACTCCCCTTTTTCATTTTCAACAACCGTCATCCCCCCCTTTTTTAGGAACTACATGTACGGGGCTAACCCATTTACTATCAGAGATAGGAAATATGATACCGGCATCTAACATCCTAAGAATTTCCTTTTTCACTACCTCTTTCATGTTAGGGTTTAGCCTACGTTGATGCTCAATAGTGGGTTTATGATCATCCTCCATATAAATTCTATGCATGCACAATGAGGGTGAAATACCACTAAGTTCCTCTAATGAATACCCTATGGCTTTCCTATGGGTCCTAAGAACACCAAGCAATTTATTCTCTTCTTCCTTACTCAAGTTAGCATTAATAATAACGGGAAGAGTAGAATTAAGACCAAGAAAAGCGTACCTCAAGGAGTCGGGGAGCTCTTTAAGCTCGGGAGTAGGCTCGGGCAGGCTAACTTCTTCCTCAAGCTCCGCTTTGAGTACATCCAAGACAAGACATTGCTCCTCACTCTTGTCCAGGAGGGTCGTGCACGACCCTTGGAGGGTCGGTCCTGAGACCCCTAAAACATGTGGTAGAGGATCCCAAGCCAAGAATTTCTCCGTTGGGTTTTTGCACTCAATGTAGTCAGAGCGTGTGTATAGCAATTTGACCTCCTCCTTATTTGACTCCTTCATTGTTGGGTTGAACCGGAACTCAACCACCTCTTCTCCAATGTTGAAGGTGAGAAGACCGTTCTTGACATCTATGATGGCTCCCGCCGTGGCTAAGAATGGTCGTCCGAGAATAATGGGCACCACGGGATCTTCAGGCATCTCCATCACAATGAAATCATTGGGCACAAAGAACTTCCCAACTTGAACCAGGAAATCATCTACCACTCCCGTTGGTCTGACACACGACCCATCCGCCATGTATAGCCTCATGTTTACCGGTACTAAAGGCCCCATGTTGGTCTTAGACCAAATTGAAAGTGGAAGCAAACTCGTACTAGCACCTAGATCACACAAAGCTTTGAAGCGGTAAGCTCCAATACCAATTGTAATAGCAAACTTACCTAGGTCGCCTAGCTTCTCGGGAAGCTCCAATGATCTCACTTCATTTGTCAATTCTGACATGGATCGCTTCCTAGATAAGATCTCCTTCAAGAATTTAGTATAAGCAGGCATTTCATTCAAAGCCTCAGCGAAAGGAATGGAAAGATTTAAACCTTGAAGCAACTTAACAAAGCGCTTGAACTTACCTTCCGTCGGGTCCTTGGATTTCTTAGAAGGGAAAGGAAGTACCTTAGATGGAGATGGAATGGAATGAGTAGGGTTAGAAGACTTACCTGACGAAGGGTGGTCGAGCTCGACCCCTGAAGGGTCGATCGCTTCTTCATCCTCATTATTAGTACCATCAAGATCGACCCTCAAGGGGGTCGTGTTCGACCCAGATGGGGTCGTGCTCGACCCTGTTGGAGGCATGGCAGGGTCGGTCCTGAGAGGGCCAAATTCTGCTGGGGCCGTGCTCGACCCATGTGGGGTCGGTCCTGAGGCTTCTTCTTTCTCGTTATCCTTGAATGGCTCGGGCAAAGTTTTGCCACCCCTTAAATTCATGGCTCGGATTTCACCCTCACTTGCTCGGCTTGTAAGATTCTCCTTAGGGCGTCCCGGGGGTTGCCTGTGAGGTCTCGTGATCTGGGTAGCTAATTGTCCAAGTTGGGAATCGACATTCTTTCTCCATGATTCAAATTCTCCCAACCGTGCATGAACACCTTTCAACACAGCTCGTACTCCATTGACCTCAGTTCGGACTCCATTAATTCCATCTTGCAGCCCTTGCACCCATGATGGTGGCTCTTGATAGCTCGGAGGACGATAAGGAGGTGAACGTTGCTCTTGTTGAGGGGGTTGCTTGTATTGGTCATAATTTGGATTGCCCCAAGATGGTTGAGCATTGTTCCTCCCTGCATAATTATTTTGATTCCTAAAGGAACCTCTCATGTAGTTCGCCTCCTCATAAGCCTCAGCGGCTCTCACTTGCTGCAAATTAGTGCAATTGGAAGTAGTATGGGCGGAAGACCCGCATTCTTGACAAGATGAAGAAGATTTAAAGTAACTTACTTGCTTTCTCAGACGATTGATCTCATCTTGCATGAATTGGAACTTCACATCCCGATCAACCACCTCGGATTGTGATTCATACAACTTCCTCTCTGTGGGCTTAGATTGTTGGGTTCCATACATGGCATCATAGTTGGTTAGCTTATTCAATAATGCCCATGCCTCATCTGGAGTCATCTCAATGAACCCACAATCAGTGTGAAGGTTAATGCGATCCTTGGTAGCCGGATTAATGCCTTGAAAGAAAATCTCTTGGAGAACATAGGGAGGTTGCCCATGAGTAGGGCATTGGCGTAGAAGCTCTTGAAATCGTTCCCATGTCTCCACAAGCGTCTCATTGGGGAGTTGATGGTAGGAGGTGATGCGCTTCCTAAGCTCCGTTGTTTTTGCCGGTGGAAAGAACTTGGTCATGAATAGATCATGCAAAGCCTTCCACGTTGTAATAGATCTTGGTGGCAAGCTCTCCAACCAACTCAAAGCTTTTCCTGCAAGAGACCACTTAAAAGCCTTCAAGAGAACATATTCAAATGAGACACAGTCAGCAGCAATAGTGTCACATAAATCAGTAAAGTTCTTAATATGCTCCATTGGGCATTCAGTTGGTTTCCCCTCAAATTGAGAACGCTTAATTAAGGATATGAAGTGAGATTTAATCTCAAAAGTGCGATCGATCTCCGGGAGCACTATCGCCGATTCGGGCACCCTCAATTCTGGGTGCATGTATTGCTTGGCATTCGTCGGGATAGCGTCCAGTTGCGCCTGAGCCCGCCGTGCATTTGCAGCCTGAGCATCTCGGTCCATTCGTATGCGCTGCATCTCGGCACGGAGTTCCTCCATTTGTTGAGCAAGAGTCTCAGCGTCGCCCATTGCTCGTTGTTCTCTTAAACGTTGGTGGAAGGACCTTTCAGGTTCGCTGTAGTAGTCAATCTCAAGAGTTCTCCGGGAAGAACGAGATGAGTGGCGAACAAAGACAAAGAAAACCAAATTAAAAAAAACAAAAGGGTAAGGGCTAGTCCCAAACCCAAATATCAACTAAACTAGGCACTATTGCTCACTCCCCGGCAACGGCGCCAATTTGTTGAAGGGTTTCTTGAACAAATAAATTTATATCAAGACCCCGCTGAGTATAGCGGAGTCAGGTTCGTCCACGGGAATGAGATTAGGGACAAATATTAGTTGATAAACTATGAAAAGTAAATAAACACAAAGGGGCACAAACACACAAGAACACAAACGAAGGAACTAGGCTCGAGCACGACCTTGGTGAGGTCGAGATCGAGACAAATTGGCTAGACTTAATCAAATATAAAAAAGCAATCCTAGGGCTAGGGCTACCACAACAACAATCACACATGCTTTCAACGAGAATTCACAACTATCATGCAATCTAGATCATAGAAAAGTCAATTGTCGCAAACAATTCAAGTTATTCAATCAACTGTCGCAAATTAAACAACTTTCTATCTATCTTTCAACCTAGGAATATCAACTGTCGCAAATAATCCTATTAGAACTAGTCAAAACAATCAACTTTACACTTTCTCTTTTAGGTTAATTGCAAGACATGCCTCAACTTTCGCAAAGGATTTAAGCACAAGATAGATAGATATGATCTTCAAGCATTCAAGTCATGAATTCAAGTTTAGACATGCATGATTGTGTTGGGTTTTCACCCAACCCTAGAATCTTAAAAAGACTACTCACACATGGAAAAGAAAGAAGAAGACATGATCAAATTAAAACCACAATTCAAATTAAAACTAAGAAGTCTTACAAATTTCCCCAACTTGTCTTCCAAGTCTTCCCCTTAATCTCCTCAAAAAACGAATTATTAAAAACTAGAGAGAGCCCCCTTTTTATAGAGAAAAAGGAGCCCTAATTAAACTAGGAAACAAGATAAAACTACTTCCTAAGATAAAAGATAGAATATATCCATAAAGATCTCGGAATAAGGGAGAGTCGGCGCCATGCACGACCCAAAGTGGGTCGTGCACGACCACCCTAGGGGTCAGTCCTGAGGCTTGGTAATCTCCATGGGTCTAGCACGACCCCAATAGGGTCGTGCACGACCCTCATAGGGTCGTTCCTGAGGGCTTGTTTGAACAACCTTGAGTAAAACTTGCGTAGAAGATTCGTTACAACTCCGTTTGACTCGAGTCTTTTTCCTATGTTCTTGTAACGAATTTCTCTATCTCTTTCCAAGCTCAAACTTGATCTTCAATAACTTTACTTGAGCACTTAATCTTCATCTTCTCTTGCAACGCTCCAAACTCTTCTTTCAAGCTCCAAAACTTCTACAAAAAGACATAAAAGATGCGTAGTTTCCGAATCTCAAAGAAATATGAAAACAATGGCAAAGAGACTCAAAAATCTAAAACTCTAACACAAAAATCAACCAAATCTAATCTAACTAGACACAAAAAAACCTACCTAAAAAGCGAATATCACCAGTACATATAAATATTTTCCTTCAACTGTATAATTAATAAACTGATTAGAAGATAGATAGGATATTGGGTCTTAGTATACTAATGAAAATGTTTGTTGATATGATAAATTGAAAGTTCACTGTATATTGGTGGTGTAAAGTAAATTAGTTAATTGTTTACCATGTAACTGCGGTATAAGGCACAACATGAATTGTAAAGCATAATCAACAGGCAAATTGTATAACACACAATCGTCTTCGAATTAGTAAATAACCCATCGTTGTAAAGCACAAATATCTAAATTGAAAAGGCAATAACGTCAATACTTAATTTCTAATCCAATTTATAAACCGATATCCTAAATATAAATCTCTAATTAGTCTAGAAACCCAAAATTTTCAAAAAAAAACACACCTCAAATTATAGGTATCCAAAGTGAAACGATTGTTTCTGTAGAAATTGTGAGCTTGGTCGCCGCCAGTCACCCACCGACAACCACTTACCGACGTCTTCACACACCACAAGACACGCACACTTGGAGGTCTTTTCCATGGTGGTTTTGTAATGTCGTCTTGTGCACCAGAAGAACAAGTGAATTAGGTAATTAGTGTTTTTTTTTATTTCCAATTTTCATTTTTAAGAAAATGTTATAGATTTAATCTTTGAAGATATGAGATGAATTTAGCATAAATCTCAGGGTTACCACATGAATTAGGTTAAAGTTTGATACACCTCATAAATAACGTTGAATCTCAGAGTTACCACGCGAAATTTCCGAATAATCAATTCATGTATATTCATTTACATTTCCCATGAAATATTTTTCGTGTTTTATAATATAGACTTTAATTGAATGTCCTAAATCTTGCATATCATTTATTCAACCTATCAATTACAATCAATATTTTAAATTTTAATTAAAATTATAAATATAAAATATGTCTTAACTACGATAAATATCATTTGATATCAAAGCATGATATAACTCTACCCATCAAACTACATGACATGGTAAAATTAATATTCATGATTATTTGCTATAACAAAATGCAATTTAATTTAGATTTATCATCTTAAAAAAAGTTATAAAAAATTATTACTAAAATAAAAATACATCCCACATAAGATACGGGGTCATAAACTAGTTATCTTAGAAGGAAAGTATGAGAACATGGTTTAAGAGGCGGCGGCGGCGGCGGCGTTAACCAAGTCCATAGATCTATGTACGAGTATTTATGCTAGTTTTAATTAAAAATGAAAAAAAAAAAAAAAAACCCTCCTTTGCCCTAATAAAACCCGCCCTCCCAGTTCACAATTCACCGTGCGCCGCTCTCTCCAAGTCTCGCCCTCCAAAGTCCAACCTCCTCGTCCTCAGACCTCAGTCCTCACCGAGACTGCCTCTCGTCGACTCGTCCTCCTTGGCTCCATCGACGACGATTGGCGTCTGGCGACTACCTCTCACCCTCCATTGACCTCACAGTCGGCATTTCTCCCCGTCACCTGGCTCGCCTCCACTCCTTGCCACCTTCTGGTGAGTTCTCTGACCCGCTTCTTCTGAATCGTTTGTGAATTGTGAGTTGTGACCACTGAAGAGTAATTGAACTCATCTTGTATAATGGTTCTTCTGAATCCAATTTGATGTGTGTACTATCAGGTGAGAAATAGGGGATGCTTATTTCAGTTTTAGGGTTTAGGGTTGTTTAAGTATCAAATTGTCTGATTGAACTCATTTAACAATGTCTTTTGTTTCTCCAAACCCTACTTACTGTCTCCCCTCTCCCTTCAGCCCTACACCGCCGCCGACCGCCACCAGAACCGCCGGCGCCAGGTATTTTTGATTTTCTCTCCAATTGAAACCTCCCCCAGATCTAATGTCTCCGTTGCTTTATAATTCGTCCGTTCAGTTTTTTGCATGAACCGTATTTTGTTGACTGTAAATCTTTATACAGTATGGAGCCTTTCTATAGTCCTTTGTTAATTAACATAGCAGTTGTCTCAACTTGCAAAATTTCAATCACAATTTCATCTATTTTTTCTGAACTAGGAAGAAGGTAGAGAGGAACCATGTTGGACATAAATCTATTCAGGGAAGACAAGGGTGGCAACCCTGAAATCATTCGTGAGTCTCAACGCCGTCGTTTTGCCAGCGTAGAAGTTGTTGATGAAATCATCCTTCTTGACCAAGAATGGCGCAAACGTATGCTCTATTCCACTCTTTATATCCTTGTTGTCTGAATTATATGTCTAGTGCATTGTGATTACTCTACTGCCTCTTGTTCATTCCCTTGTTCTGATACAGTATTTTTTTTTTCATGCTTTCCTTTTAATGGTGCAAATAGCCTTTTTTCTACGTATGACTTTTACATCTTTACATTGCCAGTTAACTTTCAGCTTTCTAAGAAAAAATGGTTTTGTCAAAGTGTTAAATGAATCAGTGTCATTTTGACGTATTCCTTGTTTCTATTAATATATGAGTTGTCTATACATGCCTATTTGTCAAGTGAATAAGTCATATAACTCTTTATTTTCTGGTTTATTGTTGTTAGGTCAATTTGAATTGGATAATTTGCGCAAAGATGTCAATAAGATAAACAAACAAATTACCCAGCTGAAAATTGTAAGTTTCTTAGTTCAATCTTCTGATTTCATTTTTGTGGAAGTTTGATGATGGTTTAATATATTCCATTTCCTTTTGTTAAAGTCTGGAGAGGATGCAACTGAAATGATAAAAAGCAAAGAGGATAACAAGCAGTCGACTGCTCAGAAAGAAGCCGAGGTCCTAGAAGTCAGGTCTCGCTTGTATGCTAAGTTGGAAACTGTTGGAAATCTTGTGCATGATTCAGTTCCTGTCAGCAAAGATGAGGTATGCATTTATAAAATAAAATTTTTAGTAGGCAAGCTCTAAAATTGAGGATTCTTTTGAGGGTTTAAATTTGAAACTTGGAATGATTGATAGAAGACAAAGAATGTTTTTCTTTCCTGAACACTTTTTAACCCCCTGCCTACTTGTAACCATCTCAACCCCTGGAAAAGAAGGAATTTCACAAACCACAGCATATAGGCATATCTGCTATATGGATCTGATTAGAAATCTACAAATTCCTATTTAATGTGTTCAATGACTTTGCCATACAAAATTACAAATAGTATGCTTTTGCTGCAAATGACCCATGATTGTAGCAGGTGTTAACCAAAACCACCCAAATTTAAATCATGCAGATGTTGTTGGCCTCCATTAATGCTTTGATTTGGTGTATATCTTTATGCAGGTAAACAATGCAGTCATTAGAACATGGGGTGAAAAACGAACAGAGCCAAAATTGAAGAATCACGTTGACCTTGTGGAGCTCCTTGGGATTGCAGACACCAAAAAGGGTATGCAGGACTTGCTTTCTGACTGTATAATTTTGTGGCTTACTTATTCCTTCTACCTTGTCACTTAATTTGGTGTTACAAAGATGTCATGCAGTGGCTAATTTGAGGATATACTTGAACAGGTACAAATGTAGCAGGAGGCAGAGGCTTCTACCTAAAAGGTGATGGAGTGCTTCTAAATCAAGCATTGATCAATTTTGGTCTGGCATTTCTCTCACAGAAAGGATATACCCCACTGCATACACCATTCTTCATGAGGAAGGAAATCATGGCCAAATGTGCTCAATTGGCACAATTTGACGAGGAGCTTTACAAGGTACTGATTTCAATCAATGACTACTCTTGGGATAAGGTATCACAAGATATAAATATGGCAGAATTCTAAGTGCATATATTGTAATGTCTAAAAGGTGAGAAATATATTTAGAATATAACTTTAATCATATGATGTGAATTTCAATCAAGAAGTAGATATTCAATAGTGAATCTTTGACATGTGTGTATTGACTTCCTATCTAGGGTGACCTGTTTATCCTTGTGTTTGCTTTATGGGCTGATATCAAAAAATTTATAACTGCCTTGTTCTGATGATCACTGGTTTGATCCAGGTAACTGGTGAGGGAGACGATAAATATCTAATTGCTACCGCGGAGCAGCCTCTCTGTGCATATCATTTAGATGATTGGATACATCCTTCACAACTACCATTAAGGTTGTATTTCTTGCTATTGCCTTTTGATCATTTATGCTGGTTGCTTAATTACTGATATAGTTGTATTCTGCTCAACAGATATGCTGGATATTCTTCATGCTTCCGGAAAGAAGCCGGCTCTCATGGCCGGGATACCTTGGGTATTTTCCGAGTACATCAATTTGAGAAAGTGGAGCAGTTTTGCATTACGAGCCCTAATGCTAATGAGTCATGGGACATGCTTGAAGAAATGATTAAAAACTCAGAAGAATTTTATCAGATGGTAAACTGTTATGATGCCTTTACATCTTCAACTATGTTACCCCTGATTACAACAGAATCTATAAGCTGTAGCTTTTAATTTAATTTTTGAAGATAACACTTGCTTTCTTAAAAGTCAGTAGGATTTTTCCAAGCTAATCTTCTGTCTATGGTTGCAAATCATTCATTTATTGATTGTTACAATGCCTGTATTGATAAATTATATCCACAGGTCCAACTAACCTTCAATTTTTTCATTGCAGCTGAAGCTACCCTACCAAATAGTGTCGATTGTTTCTGGTGCATTGAATGATGCAGCTGCAAAGAAGTACGATTTGGAAGCCTGGTTTCCTGCATCCGAGGCTTACAGAGAGCTGGTGTCATGCTCAAACTGTACAGACTTCCAGTCCAGAAAATTGGAAATCCGATTTGGCCAGAAAAAGGTAATAATGACCTGAAATGTTTTTAGTTTTGGTTCGAGTTAAGATGGAAAATGAAAACTTGCTGTCATGTTTTTCATATGCTTTGTTCCTTGTCATCTTTATTGGTTGTGATTGTAAGATACTAAGATGACAATGTTACTTCCCATCATCTTTTTATTGCAGGCTAATGATCAGACAAAACTATACACCCACCTGCTGAATTCTACGCTTACAGCAACTGAAAGGACCATGTGTTGCATTCTAGAGAACTATCAAACTGAAGACGGGGTTATGATACCAGAGATCTTACAAAATTACATGGGTGGAAAGACCTTTATGCCTTTCCAACAAGCCAACAAACCGGCCCCTGAAGCCAAAGGGAAGAAATCAAAAGCATAGTTAGCTTGAGATGGAACATCATGATTTGTGGTGGCTGTTTTATCTGTACTTTTATTCTGGCAACGTTGACACTAATTTCCTACAGCAAATCAATACTATTGTTTTGACCCACTGCTTACTAAGCCTTTTTGTTTGGAAACTCAATCCTGAGTTGCCACTGTTGTTCAGTGTGATACTTTCAATTTTCAGTTCTAATCTCAGTTGTCGGTGGTCGTTTTAATTTTGTATGGAATGATGATATTTTTAACGATGCTTGTGTAGCGTGCAAAATTTACAGCAATGGGAGCAATCAGATTTCTTAGATTTGATTATCACATGAGAAAGATGAATGAGAAGCAATCAGATTTTCTTACTGAATTGTTCAACTGAACATTACAACCGATTTTACTGCTGAACCGTTAATGCAATATTTGGTTTTTTGGTGGCATCATATTGTGATGCTAGTCTATACTTTTTGAGTGTGAAATTGGTGTATAGAAAGCGCAACTGTATAAAGTATTATGTGTCTGCATTCTGCAATGTTTTCATCACTTGTTTGTTTGGTGATTTATTTACACTCGACAGAGTGAACTGCTTGATGCAAATGTCGGCAAATTGAATATATCGAAATTTAAGACCAGCCAAGGAGAAGATGATAGTTCAAACTTAATACGGAGTATATGCCAGGCCACAAGAACAACATCAAGACGGGAGTATTATTTATGGTCACGATAATATAAATGAATTAATAGCAATTAACCAAACAGCACCCAAAAAAATACCAGTAATACAACTAAAAAGAGAAATGCAGAATCTAAAACGCCATGGCGACCCCTCCTAGACCCAATAATAAGACTCCAAATCCGTACGCAGCCTTGGCTGACCGAGACTCGTCGGCGCTTGGACCCATCGCCGTCTCAGGCGCCGAACTCGCCGGAGCGCCGCTCGGCTGGCTGGTCGAGGGGAAAATCGTCGGGGTCGGAGTAGCCGCGCTCGTCGGCACGTCAGCCGGACCAGCCGGAGTCGCCGCACTCGCCGGAATCTCTGCAGTGGGCGGTGGGGTAGCGGCCTCTGGAGCGGCGGCCGTCGGCGGACTACTCACAGGCGAAACGACAGGAGAGACCGCCGGCGCCGGAGGAGAGCTAACGGCTTGGGGTGGAGAGGCGGGAGATTGGACCGGCGAGAAGTATCCGGCGGCCGGACTAATCGCTGGAGAAATGGCAGGGGTAGGGTATGCAACTGGGGTCGGCGACACGGCCGGAGACTTGGCAGAGGGCGAGGGAACAGCGGCGGACTTCGGAGGGGAGGTGGCCGGAGAAAGCGACTTTCTTGAAGCCGGCGCCGACGCAGGGGCGGAGAAAGGCGACTGGGAACCGCCAGAAACCGACACCAGGAGAATCAAGAAGAAGGCAATCGAAGCGAAATTTCTCATCCTGAAATTCGTTGTAGATTGGGGAGTGTTTGAATCGAATTCTGAGAGAATGAATTGGGAATTTGTGATTATTGGAGTGGAGATTTCTTTTCTCTGTGGCGGAATTGGGGAGAATGGAGTGTATGTGTGTGAAAGAGAGAGAGATTTATAAAGGGAGGAGGAGGGGTGTTCAAGCTTACCGTTGAGGGGCGAGGGGGCGGCGGGGCCCGGCGCCGTGGGTCAGTGACTGATGATGCGGTGATAATGTAGCCGTTGTATGAAAAGGCGCGCCGCTGGCTCCAGTTATCTTCTTCTGCATGTACTTTTGTGTTTTGTCTCTTTATTTATTGTGTATTTAAAGAGACTATACTTTAAACTCAAGCCTTAAGAAAATAATATCCTTTACTGATTTACAAGATTAGTAAACATCAGTACTTAACTTAGATCTTAAGAAAATAATATTTCTTGAGATAAATTAAGAATAGCATCCTTTGTCTCTAACTTGTAATTTCTTGGGATAATTTTCTAGGTTCTATCGAAATTTTTTAGCATGCTCTTCTTGAACACTACAAAGCACTTTGGTTCGATCCACAAGAGTTTATCCAAACGAGGGATAGAATTATTTAAATTGTGAGTGATTATAGTTAATACAGTGTGAAATAAATTTGGACATCATTTTTATTTTATAACTTTATTAGACGACCTAGAGTTACCAAGAGTTGCCAGAAATTGAGTAGCCATAATATTTTTCTTGCTAATATATGAGCACATAATAATCTAGCAAATGTAATAATGATTGACTTACATTCCCACTTTTTCATGTAATACTTTTTGTCTATAGTGTTTCTATATCTTCATTTGATTGTAAAAGTTTACAATGGCATATTTAACAATTCAATTTATTATATTTTTCACGAAACCAATTTAAGAGATTGATACATGATGAGTTTTAGGTAGAAAATTTTATCAATACATTAACGATTGTCCCAACTTTTGAAACATAACTTCTGTCATGTGCAGTTAAATGATTAGTGATCACTGTAAATCATGGAGTATTTCAAAACACAATTACCCAACCAATCAATGGATCGGGCCTCAAAAATCCAACCTTCCAACCCAATCAACGGGTCTAAATGGTGGCAAAACATGAAATGTCAGATCAAGTAACAAGAGATCCTTCAAAAGTAGAACTAGTGTACAAAATTACACAACTATGGTCCGAAGCTCAAGCAGTTGGCCTTTACTAACTTGTTACTACACCCACATGTAGACAATCTTTCAAAATAAAACTACTACTTCCTGTGCAGGATAAACAGGTCCTACATTAAACCCACAACACAAGCTCAAACTGATTTTCATAATTAACTAACGCATGTAGCTAATAAGCTATATATACACCACCTTAAACACATTCATTCTTCCATAAGCTTCATGACACGATGATGATAACATTAGGCAACAACCCCTTCTTCAGTTGGCTTTATCTCTTCCTTCTCAGCATCCCCATCGCCTTCTCCTTCTTCATCCTCTGCTTCATCTGCGAGTTTTGTGAGCTCGTCCTGTAACATGAGCTTGATAGCTGTTTTTCTTGATGTCAGATCCATGTTGAATCTCTTGGCTGCGCCATAAAACCAAAATTGCATATTTGCATCAGAGAGCATTTTCCAATTACAAAATCTATGTGACCTTGGATGGAAAAAGTTGTTCTTCATTAGGATCAGTTCTTGTTTAGAGCAAAAATGGTATTCATCAATCCTAGAAGATAAAAATTTCTTATGTTAAGAATAGCAGGATAGCTTACATAGCTTCTTCAGGATGTCTTTGAAGGTAGCCTGTAAACCAAGTTGGGAAATCATCAGTATAGGCATGGAGCATTAACAAACTGGATTTCACACAGTACTAAACCTAATTTGTTGAACTTTCGACAGCAAAAAACAAGTTGAATATGCGTGTAGGCAAAAGCATGCACCACAACAAACTTCTGATACATATATATTTGCAGTTGAGGCATGATCTTGATCTAATCAGGAAAAACAGTTTCGAGAAAATATGGATGCTAGAGCACTGAACTAACCGTGTTGAAGTCAACTTCTTTGAGCATCTCAGAAACGGCATTCCTCAATTCGTCATCTGCAGGATTTGTTTTGCCACCCTTTGTCTTCTCCTTACCACTTACAGCCCTTTTACCTCCTTTTGAATGAAACAAAGGGAGCTTGATTAGTGCAGCACAGAATGTTTCATCTTTCAATCAAAGTAGCCAGGATTCAGTTCATGGGATTTCTATAAATTCTCATGAAAATGTAAACACTGAGCACTTCTAGTAATATCACTTATTTACCAGACTTCTCCTTAGATGCAGATCTCTTAGAACCTGGAGTCTTCTCTTCATCTCCTTCGTCATTTTTCTTCTTCCTAGAAAATACCTTTGGGCCAGTATCAGCATCATCACTAACCTTTGACGGTTTTGAGGATGATCTTTTTGGTGTTCTTGCTCTTGTGGTGCACTTCTTCGGCATGGTAATTTCCTTGATTTTTCCTTTTTCAGCAGAGTCCCTAGAAGAATTCTTTTTTGAACCTCCTCTCTTGGCTTTTACAGTGTCTTCTTCAGATGCATCGGAATGCTCAGACTTGTCATCCTCAGATCTTTCTGTCCCATTTTCTGCTCCCTCATTCTCCTTCTCTCCTTCTGACTCACCTTCTGTATCAGAAGCGCTCTTATTGACCTCTCGTTTAGAGCCATTACTCTTTTTGCGGCTCTGTTAGCATCAAAATGGTACATAAAAAGAACTTTAACATGGTTAGAAGAATAGCGTGTTTAGATATTATCAACTAGGACAAATTGATGCATGACTTAGTGTTGCCCGTCTAAGATAGAACAAAGTACTGTGGATGCAACTTGAAGAAGGTATATGGAAAATGTTTACACTGAAAATCCACCACATAAATATTTTCCCAGGTGAACAAACAACCTTCCAAAACCTGAAAGGAAGTTGGTTTTACCTTGACAGAGCGTCTTGAAGATGAACCTGAAGATCTTGATGCACTGCCTTCTCTCCCACGCTTTTTCCCCTTGCTTGACTGTTGTCGCACACACAGCATAATTAGCAGAAATTTTCAATATAAGATTTAGACTTGGTAAGTTGCTTGTAAACATTGAAGAAAGAACCTGTTCTTTCTCAGCAAGCAGCACTGTAGTTGTTGCACGAGGTTCCACCAAAAAGTCGAGAAGCTTTGTAACAATGTCGTCCTGCGAGGATGAAAATGATAACAAATGACAGCAAACAGATAAGTGCATAGTTTCATGTCAGTATAAGCATCTTAAAAGACTATTCAGAAAATTTTGCAACAGGTTCTGATCTAGCACTACATAGATATTCTCCCCAGTGCAACCATCAATAAAAGTTAATGGAGGAGGAAAAAGCAAGACACATATGCTTCTAAAAAAGCAGAAAATGAATAGAAGTGAAATCAAAAAAACTTAAACCAATAGCCACATGTGTAGGCAAGATGAATGACAAATGGACCTTTTTTGCAGTAGTCTTGGTAATAGGTATGTCAAGAATATCACAAAATTCCAACAATTTCTCTTTGACATATTTGTCCAACTTCTCCTTCACTTTCATTTTTTGCTTCTCCTGCAAAATGAGAACAATTCTCATCATTGTAGGTTATAAGAGATACACTATTCTAAACTTCATGTAACTCACAATCCAATACATTTCTAGTCTCTATATTTAAACACAATCAAGTTCGACCAGCAGACACTTGACATTTTATGTAAGAGTTATCTACACTTGACATTTTATGTAAGAGTTATCTACAGATGCCATTTCCAAAGAAATAGTTAATACAGATGTACCATGAAAACCATATTTGAAGCTCAATCATCAGAGACAATAAAATGATTGCAAGGCATGGTATTTCCTTTCCAAAAATTTGAACTTTTGATTTTTCCTCTGATTAGTGAAACCACAAATGTATGCTCTACAATTAATCCAATTGGACTTGTTAAAAGTTCTACAATTCCCTGAAAGGATCATTGAGAATAGAAAAAATAAAAGGGTACCTATTTTATTTTGCCCAAGTACAATCAGAAAACATGTCAAGTGAAAACTTATGAGCTCCTAAGTGATTCTACATGGTCATACTCTCTGCAGCAAAAAGCAAGATCTTATTTCCATATAATGCCTTCATAATGATTGAACTTTTACCTCATTATCTCTCCACACAAAGCCAGAAAAGCGAGATATGTTGCTCTTGATTTCACCTGCCTGCATATAGTTAAGGCTAAAGTCAATACATATCTGTAGTGAATATATAATAAATCACATCTTTCAGAGTATAAAGGTTATAGTATGGGCAGGAAGGAGTGGCAGCAAAACATGGCGCAGACAAGAAATTATAGAGTAGACTGAATGCCATCCTTAGGCAACTGGATATCATACAATTTGACTACAGAATTTGCATAAGAGAATAAATGAAGAGAAAAGGAAAATTATTAGGTTGAAATCAAATCAAGCCTTTGATACCTTCCCTCTTCTACTGAATAGAATTGTATGAAGTAACTTGAACGTGTCTTCACCCTTCCTTCTAGACAGCTTGTAGGCAACTGAAAAATGTAAATACATTGGTCAGAAGAAAAAAAAATGTTTGCCCTAAGTTGTGTACCAAGAGAAGACTACGCCATATTCCACTTACATTAGAAACAATAATGAGGAAAATAAGGAAATTTATACAGAAATGCCCTAAACATTCATGTCATGATGATCCAAGAGACAAACTACTGCAGAAAATGTTCAGCATTATGTAACAGCTGAAAAATATGCAAGTGTGTTTTTTCACACTGGAGGACAAGTTACTATGACTTTAGAATGACTAATGCCTGATTACAATAGCAGGGGATTAGATCAATCCCATACTTAAACTCAAATTCCATAGAGTGCAATGACAGAATGAGTAGATTATAAAGTAGAGCTTGCTGCAAATTTTAAAGTTATAAATGTAAGGTAATCCTGTACAAATTTGGAGAACTTAAATTTGGTAATGGATGGTTATAAAGCCATCAGTTTTGTCAAGAAAATACCCTCTTCTAATGAAGCTTTATCAAAATTTACAATGAAGAGGACATACTTCTGCTTTTCTACAATGTTTAATGACAAACTGCAATTACCTATAGCAACCATGATAGCCGTCAATTATTTATATAACTATACCAGATTTTGCACAATTCTCCAATAGTTGTCTTCTTCTCCATCATCTGTCTCTCTAGAGTCATACTTTTGAAAAAGCTATAAAACCCTCTATTTGAATTAGGAAATGGTTGATACAACATTTTTAACAGAGAAACTATTAGGGTGTTAGCAAAAAGTATAAAAGCAGAAATCTCCAATACAATTAGGACGCTATCAGCACTCCATAAAACATGGCAGATTTAATAAGAGATTAAAAATAAGTATTTACCGTTGGGTATATCTTTCAGTCGAGTGCCTCGACCCTGCAATTTTAAGAAGTATTTAACGTTCCTATCAACACTGGCAATTATTGGTTTGAAATAAAGAAAAAAAAAAAGAACTAAAAAAGAACCTTTTCGACTTGAAATTCTCTGGACATATCTTTCTCAATGACAGCAACAAGCCTCTCAACAGTTTTGCGCTCCCGTACAGGGCGATTAGTAACTGTTGGGGTCTGTGGATCTTGTTCCATTTCCTCTATTTTATCTTCCAATGTCTCTACAATATCCTTTCCTCTCTTGCGCTTATTTGAACCTTTCTCATTTTCCTTCTCTTCTACTTCCTCCACATCATCCATTTTCTCCTCAGGAACATCAACCTTCTCATCTTCCTTATCTTCTACCTGTTTTCCTTCAATAGAACCTTTCTCATTTTCCTTCTCTTCTACTTCCTCTATTTTCTCCCTACCATCTTCCACATCATCCATTTTCTCCTCAGGAACATCAACCTTCTCATCTTCCTTATCTTCTACCTGTTTGCCTTCAATAGAACCTTCCTCCTTTTCCTTCTCTTCTACTTCCTCTATTTTCTCCTTACTGTCTTCCACATCATCCATTTTCTCATCAGGAACCTTAACCTTCTCATCTTCCTTATCTTCCTGTTTGCCTTCAATAAAACCTTCCTCCTTTTCCTTCTCTTCTACTTCCTCTATTTTCTCCTTACCGTCTTCCACATCATCCATTTTCTCATCAGGAACATTAACCTTCTCATCTTCCTTATCTTCTTCCTGTTTGCCTTCAACAGAACCTCCCTCCTTTTCCTTCTCTTCTACTTCCTCTATTTTCTCCTTACTGTCTTCCACATCATCCATTTTCTCATCAGGAACATTAACCTTCTCATATTTTTTATCTTCTTCCTGTTTGCCTTCAATAGAATCTCTCTCTTCTTCAACTGCTTCATCTTTTTCCTCTTGCTTCTCTTCTTCTTTTTCTGTAGGCCCATTTTCTCTTCCAGCGTCTTCCATATCTTTGTCCATCTTTTCTTCATCTACTTCCTCCTTGTCATCAACTTTCCCCTTGTTGTTGTTGTCTTCTACTGTTGGCTTAACATCAGATTCATTTTCTTTTTTAGCATCTTCCTTATCTTCATCCATCTTCTCTCCATCTACTTCCTCCTTGTCATCAACTTTCCCCTCATCGTTGTTGTCTTCTACGACTGGCTTTACACCAATTTGATCCTCATTATTGACCACATTTTTTTCAACTTTCTCTGCTGCCTTGGTCCCTTGAACCACCAGATCGTTAACTTCAGTCCCGTTAGCCTCCACAGCACTAACTTCAGTCCCTCTAGCCGCCACATCACTAACTTCAGTAACTTCAGTCCCGTTAGTCTCCACAGCACTAACTTCAGTCCCTTTAGCCGCCACATCGCTGAGTTCAGTCCCTTTAGCCGCCACACCGCTGACTTCAGTTCCATTGTCCCCCATATTGCTAACTTCAGTCCTTGTCTCTTCTGCGCCCATAACCAAGTGACCTGGAAGAAACATGAAAATGTATTGCATTAATCCATGCTAACCAATCTTCACAATTCAAAATGAGGTATCAAGCTCCAAAATTGGCATCATTAAAAAGAAAAGCAATGTCATGTTTAGCAACAACAGCTATATTGTCTAGTTAAGGACTAAAGTGGTGTAACGGTGACAACCAAAGCAGCAATCAGCCATCATATAGTGCTTGAGATTACAGAAATTGGACCAAAAAACTGCAGAATTTCCATCCAGCAGACCGGAAATAGACAAACCTATTCCAATGGCAAGGGGGAAAAACCCTAGCAGGACCAATGGACTGAGAAGAGGATACACTGAGACCAAAACATTAAAGAATTCACAAGCTAAAACAAAAAGAAGACAGTGAATTTACCCAGAAACCAGAGAATTCTGAACAGATATTAGAAGCCCTAACTCCAAAGCTGGAAAAACACGCAATTTTGTCAACGTTAAACACGAAACTTTATCACAACAGCAATCCCACGAACAACATCACGAAATTAAAATTGGAAGACAGAAATTCAAAACATAAAAACGAAAACTGAAAGAGAAACCAAAAGATTTCGCAGTGCTTACTTAGTCAGCAAACTCGAACAGCTTAGCAGCAAGAACAGAGGCAACCCGAATATACTCTCTCGAGTCTCGACTAATCGACTCTCTCACTATCTGAGAGAGAAGAAGAGGGAAAATCGGGATGTTTTGACCTTTTACCCCTTGATAATCCAGCGAGCAAATGCAATGCTAAAGGGGGTATTTTCGTCAATGCGTCTTCTAAAGCGGAGCGTCTCCCACGTACGATTCCCGGACTTAAAATCCGGATTTCAAATACAGTTAAAACTCCACACGGAATAAACTGTCAAGGGAGGAAATTTTGATTTTTTTTTTCGTCCATTTATGGCAAGGCAGGAGTGAGTTGCTAGAGCGATGATGGCTCTCCAAGTCTCAGCCCATCCGAGCTGGAATCCTGTAAAATGAACAAAAAATATTCATACTAGTGTCATGTTTGAGAAGGGAACAAATTTTGTTTGAGGAGGGAACAAATCCCCAATGTTAAATTTTGTCGTTTTGAATTTGAAACATTTCACTAAAATTCAAATCAAACATGAATCCCCACTCCATCTCCTCCCTCTACCGCGATGAACGATTGGAGCTTGGTTGCAAGAATCCACCGTTGAACACTAACCTGTCCGAACGCCTACAACTTCCTCTCCCCCTCCCCCTCTCCTTCTCCATCGACCCTCTCCGACAGGGCGGCACTCATTTCATTCGCCGAACGTCATATTACTTTGTAAGGATTTTATATATCGATTTTTCTAAGGCATAGGTTAAGAACCTTAAAATGGAAATAATTTGTTGAATTTTATTAGTTGGAACTATTTTGATTATTTTCTTAGGGTTCATTAATTTCCATATAGGGTTTTAGTTTCTATTAGTAGTACTCTTAACCTATGCCCTAAGGGCATAGGATAGAAAAACCGTTTATATATTAGTACATTTTCAAGTTTTGTAGGGTTTTAATGAATATGCACATTTGTAGTTTATTCTTTAGTAGAACTATGACAAGTGTGATTTTTTTTATGTTCTTGCCTTTGATATTGTGGATTTTAGTAGAGAGACGTGAGCAAATGTGGTGTGCACATTTACTTGGTTAGGTGCAACCCCGAGCATAACTTCACGCACCATCTGTTGGATCATGGTCCTAAAAGTTGCTATGGTGGCATTGTCGAAAGTTATGGGTTGATTTGGAACAGGCACACGGTTTCCTCTTTGTGGGTTGATAGTTCCAAACTCAACTTCATCTTCACCACCTTTGGTGTCCCTTAAGCTATTTCCCCGAGTGGTCCCCATCTGAGTAGTCGAATAACAATGATTTCCCAAATATTAACACTTGTATAAGATAAGATGTAAACATACTTCGTAATGGAAAGCAACATTCTATTAAAAACCATTATGGTTCTTGCTACAACATAACCCCAGCTAGGGGGAGGAAAGATACGAGAAGTTCACAAACAAATAGCAACCTTACATCCGACCCAACCATTCTAAGAGTACAAAAGGAATGGTTGAGTATAATAGACGGTTCAAGTTACTCACTAAGCAACAAGAACAAAGGACATGATCTTGGAAATGATAAGTCTAAGGAGAGTCGAGGAAGCAAAAGTTGTCTAGGAACCCTCATCGAGGGCTCCTCCTCCATGCTCGAGCAACATGTTGGCCTGCTCAATGCGCCTACGACTCGCGGCCATAGAGTCGTGGAGGACAGCAAGGTGGGTCTCATGCTGGGCAATCTTGCTCTGGTAAGACATAATGTCATCTAACCACACTTCCTTGCGTTGGGTGAGAAGGTTGAGGTTCGGATGAAGGGACCTCACTGAGTTTGGGCTAGTGACGGGAGGAGGGTTCCAAGGGAATGGGTTCCTCTCGGGTGCGCAAAGACTCTCATCGTGCCCAGTTAGTGAATCCTTGCATTTGGTACTCCAACGACGCCTCACTCGCCTCTCGATAAAGGGAAGCATCTGACATGTATCCCCAAGGGTGGTGCCTTGGGAACTCTTTCTTGGTCCACTCATGTTGTCCCATCCTCGGCCAGCCATGGGTCGCAAATATCCTATGGGTACTCGAGGTAGGGCATCGGCGAGGGTGGTTCATGTTTTGGAATCAGCAAGGGTTGTCCCTTAGGCTCGTACATTTCCTCGTTGATAGACTCTTCTTCGGGGACCTCCTCGGGATCTTCTTCGGGCTCTTCTTTGGACTCAAAAGCGAGCAACACCAACACCCCAATGGGTTCCCCTTCGGAAGGTTCTCCCTCATCTCCGTGCTTAGAAAGCTCCATCTCAACCTCAAGAAGCTCCCCTCCATGTCCATCCTCGAGACCCTGCCCCATGGGAATCTCATCCTCGGGCTCAATCATGGGCTCTCCCATCTCCGACACGTAGTCAAGATCGTCCTCCGGGCGAGCGTAAGGCCAATGGAGCCATCGAGTGAAGATCTCCCCAATCTCTCGCATAGCCTTTTGGCCTTCCTCAATGATGCGTGCCACACTCCTGGTGTAGATCAACCTATGCAAGGGAGATAGGAGTTAGTATAGAATTTCCATTATTCTATATCTAAGGCGAAGATGTCGAAAGAAGGTATTTAAGGAGGCTTGAAAGACTCTCTTCTTGAATTTGTTACAATAAGGTTTGAAAGCCTACTTCTTTTCCATAAAAATATTTGGAAAACATTTTTGGTTTAAAAACAGAACTTTCGGATTTGAAAAAATGTCGTCTTAAAATTTTCCAACTTAAAAGGTTCTCTTATATGGTTTTTGACTAGTAACTTTTTAACGACATATCTAACTTAAATATTTCTTTGAAAGTAATTGTTACTTGGATTTTGAAGTTGTCTAAGAAGGAGTTTTTGAATTGAAATTTTTTCTTAAGGAAATATTCGATTTGCATTTTTTTTGGCTCTGATACCATAATTGTAACACCTCTATTTTGCAACAATGGGTGTTATTGTTAGTGACCTTGGATTTTTCTCATCCAAAGTTACCCAATGCTAATAACAATACAATTCGTAGGAAAGTGAAAAACAATATAGTTAAATTACAAAAGTGTGATCATTGTTTGATACGCTATTAAAGGATCATTAGAACTTCATAGTTTAAAGAGAAAAGTGCATTAAGTCAACTAACAACGGAAATAAATTATGTAAGTCAACTAATAGCGAAATAAATTATGACAATTCATAAGATTGTTCAATTAGGGGTGGTTTATTACAAACAAGGAAAAATAAGGGGTGGTTTTGTATAGTTTACCCTAAATATTTTCATTCTATCTAACAAGGACTAGCAAATGGCAAGTGATGTTTGATTTGCATGTATTTTATAGGAAAAATCACTCAAAATAATACCAACTTTTGCCTATTGACTCAAAATAATACGAACTTTTAATTTGACTAAAAATAATACCAACTTTTATTGTATTAACCAAAAACAGTACAAAGACATTTTCGGTGGAGATTTCGGCAAAACATATGACATGTCTATCAAAATATGTTGACTAAACATAAAAAATATTGATGGCTAAGATTTGGATGTGATTATTGCTCACTATCATCATATAAATTACCATTTTGCATATAGAAAGTATCGATTTACATTATATAAATTATCATTTCACCTTGTGGCATAAACAAAAGTTGGTTTTATTGATGACCAACCAACATATTTCAATGGCCACATTATATATTTTGCCAAAAATTTCACAAAAAACACCGTTATACTATTTTTGGTTAATACATTGAAAGTTGGTATTATTTTTAGTTAATATGATGAAAGTTGATATTATTTTTATTCAATTTAAAAGTTCGTATTATTTTGGATCAATAGGCAAAAGTTGGTATTATTTTGAGTAATTTTTCCTATTTTATATGATAATTGAAGGATTTGAGAGAACACTTCTTTCTTAATAAAAAAAGGGAATGTCCCTCTTTCTTAATATTTGAACGTTTTTTAAATTTTTTTAAGATAAGTTTAAAATTGAAAAAAAATTAATTTATATTTTAATGTACTTTTAATTGATTAATGATGTTTCTTTTTCAATTAAAGTTTGTTTTAATGGGCTTTTTTATACTTTTCACTAGTCTTTATTGAAACTCAAAATAAAATAAAAGGTCAAACCAATGTGTCTTGTTGTTAACTCTTCTCTCATGTAAGAATTTTTTTACTTCTCTCTTCTTGAGAGCGTCGTCCCTAGCGATCTAGGGTTATTAACTCTTCTTGTTTTGGTGGTTCTTCGCCTCCTCTCACTGGCACTACTATTCTATTCCACTCTCCCCACCATTATTTATCCATTTCTTCATTCTCGTTTCTCTTCACCACTTCTTCTTTTCATGGATCCATCTTTTGGTCTGTCTACAAGTGAAAACACGCCTATTCCGTCGCTACTAGTAACTCTTCTCTTCTTTTATCTCGTTTTGATTTGTACTTAGCCGGAAATCAATTGTTGGGAACATCTTGGTGTTCTGGATTTCAATGAATCCGAATCACTCGATCTCGAATTTGTCTTTAGGGCATGGATAAATATTGTTGTGTCCAAGACATTGACAAGGGGCTCAAAACTTTTTAGTTGGTGTTGGGTAAATTCAAAAGAATTGAGCTCCTTTTGGTTCGTGCTTATGTTCTCCAACCGTGGTACGCTAATTCTTCAATTTCGATGACCGACAAAGAGTTCGTCGTCCTTGGTTGATTGACTATCAATTATTTTTTCTAAAACCAAAAAGTGTTCCATCCCTCACTATTGTTTGTAAAGATGGGTGTTCATCCAAATCTATTGGTTTTTCTACTCAAATGACTTTGACTGTCTCGTTGGTTCCAATCTTGGGTGCGTCCTCATCGTCCATTACCTTGTCTGATATGTCTTAACGTAGCAATATAAAAAAGTAATCCTGTTGATGTTAAGTTATTTTTTGCTCAATCAAACTTGTATGACTGCTCAACACTAACTGAATTTCTTAGTAATTATGAACGAGCATCTGGTCGAAAATGTCATATGGCAAATTTAGAAGTTTTCTTAAGTCATATTGTATATCTTTCGCATGATTCTTTTATTTTCGTAAATGATGAAACCCAAAATAAACTGATGCTAAAGACAAGAAACGAGATTATATATTGGACGAGACAAACCCTTGCTTTTATTAATGATTTCCAAACGAGATTACAACAAGGAGATTATGCCCCAGAACTCCTTTTACAAGATTCGAGGTCTCTGCCTAACGAGGTTCAAGACCTCTTTGTTACAACGAGATTGCTGCTTACAAACAATTAGCGAGATCTTTTTCCTCTTACAAGCTTTGAGAATTGCTATCTATATAGCGAGGCCAGGGTCTTGTCGACGATGCTGGGATTGTAGCTTGCAAAGAGGCTTGCGATATCTTTTGGGACTTTGAGATTTCCTTGAGCGACTTGAAGTCTTTTTATTGAGCTTCTCTTGATGGTAGCGTGGTCTTTACGATGATTCCAACACGTCGATCTTCAATAAACAAGATAGTTCTTGAGTTAGAGATGTTTTTCGACCCTTGCAACCTTCGAAGCTCTCTTCTATTTATAGATGCTTGTGGAGCTTTATTCTTGCTAACTTCCGATGTGGGACGCCCGGGATTCGACCATTTGATTGGTCAAGAAGAAGGCGGTCGATAATTGGCCAGAAGTTAGGTGGCTTTTGACTAGTTGAGCGGAACGGGGGTGGCAACTTTTGAGTATGCGAGGTTTGTCCTTATTATTTCTTGTGGTGAATTGCCTGGCTATCTTAATTGGAGAGACTTGCGATGTTTGGACCTCGTTCCCGCGACTTGAGGCTTCGCAGGAACAGGGACTTCACTTTTTTGGATGGGTATGGAAAAATCTTGGGGAAAAGATTTTGGGAACCTCACTTATTTTTTTACCTCGTGTTTCGTGCCCACTGTTCACACATTGTTATTTTGTGCACCATCACAACCCCATGGATTGTGGTCCGCGGCCGCAAGGCATACATGCGAGATGTGTGATTCCTCAGTCTTTCTCTTTGCGAAGCCTGCCGCAACCTTCCACAAGTGGGATGTAGGGTCTGGATCGAGAATTTCTCTTACGTGATTTGGGTTTGGGTTTGAGGGTCTCTCTTTACGAGATTCGGGGTTTGGGTTAACGAGGTCCGAGGTTTTTGAACTCCCAATGGGGTCATTCACCCTTAGCAATTTTGGAAGTTTTTTCTCTTCTCTTTTTTGTTGTGCGCTGGTGGGCCCTGGGCCTGCTTTCCCTTTTTTTCCAATGGGCCTGTGGGGAAGTTAGGCCCATGAAGGCGCTAAGAAGGGAGAGACCCAAGTTTTTCTTTATAAACGCCAAGTGTATTCCCCTCTTTCTTCCCTTCTCGTTTCATCTTCTTCCCCAAGAAACCGCTCTCTCTCTCTTTGAGACATTTCGGTTTCCGGCAACCAAGCACATGCATCACTACCGGCCAAGGCTCGCAACCACCCTCTTCACAACGATTTTCAACAAGTAAGTACCATTTTCAGCTTTTTCATGTGCTTTCAGTGTTTTTAGTTTTCTTTCCGCCTTCCGCCCTAGGCGGAGGCGGTGATTTTTTCCAATCTTCACGTCGGCGTCACGGCGGCGAAAAGGTGGGAGTGAGGGCGGACGCTATGGGTCTGGTGACGTGCTCAACCTTTTTGGCGCTTGCCCGATGGTGGAATTCCCCGTTCTTGTTTTTCGGATTTTGGATGTTCTAGGGAAGTTCAAATGTCTCACCACTAGGTGATGGGACATTTCCCCTTTTGATCTTCTGAGATTTGCTTTTTGGTCTGTAAATCTATTCGTTCCCCTTCACATTCTTCCTAGGCGGTCTAATCTATCAGAGTAGCCCTAGGGTCGCGCTTCTCCTACGCCACAGTGCCTCGCTTTTTCTCTCTTCTAGTCTACTCTTTTCTTAAGATTTTTCTTCTTTTCCAGGTATTCGCCTCTCGTGACATGGACTTCGTTTTTCTCGCCTAGAGGCACTTCTTCGAGCCATCCACCAGGCCTCGTGCTCAACCTTTTAGAGAAGTTCTATGAAGAACCTTCCCCAACTGCAGAGACTAGCGAGACTAGTGATTCTCAGAACCCACGATCCCCTTTGCCTGCTTTCAGCGATCCTTCGCCCATCGGTTTTGAACTTTCTTTTACCTCACACTTTTCTCGCGTGCGCACGTGTTCGGGAATTGAGATGGCCTCGTCCTCAATTTCAGACGAAGAACCGGTCGGTTTCGACGTGCAATCGTCGGATTCCAATGAGCAGCCAAGCTTCTACTCGCGGTATCTTACCGACTGCATGTCTCGTGTCCCGCTAGTCATCAAGGAACGGATTTCGATGACTTCGAACCCCGCGGTCGGGCTATTTCTGGATGAGGGGCCCCGATCGTGCTCACCAGAGCGCTACTTGCGGACATTGCCTCCGACTTTCCCTGGCCTGAGAGAGTTGAGCTGGCGCTCCCTGAGGAGGAGGGTTGCTCAACGGCGGCATACGATAAGTGTGTGGTCGTCCATCTACACAACCTTAAAGCCGGCTTCCGACTGCCGCTCGCCTGGCACATAGTAGAATATTTATGGGCGATAAATGTCTGCCCCGCGCAACTCTTCCCCAACGCATGGAGGCATCTGTGCGTGTACACCATCCGAAGCTACGAACTCGGGGATGTGCCCGATGTCAAAACCATGACGAGTTTGTTTTTGGCGAGGCGAGAGCAGAAATCGAGCCTCATGAACCTTAGTTTGCCAGGGCTCAAGATCACCACCACTAAATCGAACATTGGTGAGTGGAAAGACAAGTGGTTTTAGGTTCGTGACTGCACTGGGAGGTATATTAACTTCTCCTCGGCACCGCACAACTTTGAACGGCTCAAGAAATCGCAAGACGTTGCTGAGACCAGGAAACGATTAGCGACGCCGGCCCCGACACATTACAGGTAGTACTTGGCTCATGAACGTCTTGAGCGAGCGGGGCTGAGTCTTCCCTTCCCGAACTGCGAGGGTGTAGAGGGTATTTGTTCGCCTCGCTTTCTTGTTTTTTATTTATTTTTGAACTTAGACTGTTTTTGATGATTCGGGCCTCGCTCGGACCTCACGCCCTGAACTTAGATTGTTTGCGAAGATCTGACCCTCGCTCGAACCTCGCACCTTGAACTTAGATTGTTCGTGAAGATTCGAGCCTCGCTCAGACTTCCCGCCTTAAACTTAGATTGTTTGCGAGGATCTGAGCCTCGCTCAGACCTCGCGCCTTGAACTAAGATTGTTTGCGAGGATTCGAGCCTCGCTCGGACCTCGCGCCTTGAACTTAGATTGTTCGCGAGGATCCGAGCCTCGCTCGAACCTCGCGCCTTGAACTTAGATTGTTCGTCGCATTATCCTCTTTTCTCTCACTAACCCCTCGCTTTTTCCTTTTTCAATGAGGATTTGGCGCTAAGGATGAAGAAGCAAACGTCCGCAGGCCCTTCTGTGCAGGGTTCAGGGACCTCAAAGATCCCAAAACCCGCAAAGGTCCCAAAAAGTCGAACCACTACTGCCCCCTCTGAAGGGGAATGTCGCGAAGACGTCCTTTAAGGCCCCTCATGGGCACAGCGACAAGGTCGAGTCCAAACGAAAGGACCCAGGCCAGTCTCTGAAGGGGGAGAAGGAGAATAAAAAACACAAGGGGGTACCGCCTGGGGAGGCGGCCTTGTCCGCCAAACAGGTTCATTGCCTCGGGCCGTCCCGGGGCTCGCTCATGAGCTGGAAGAGGGAAGACTTCAGGGAGGAGATTGAGATGTACTGGCAGGCCATCCGCGTAGGGGTGAGACAAGCGATCGAGAAGTACAAACACATCGATCCCTGCATCGTCTTTTTCATCCCCAACTATACGCTGACCATGGCGGAGACCGAGGAGGATCCCGAGGGGGAATGCGAGTTTTTCCTCGATGACGAGGGCAAGGTTATAGCAAAAAAGGATGAACCTACTGCCACAAATCTCGTCGAGCAGGGGAACCAGAACCCCGGTCAAGACGACCTCGAGGTAATCCACACCTCGCCCCTCCGCCAACATCCTATGGCCCTGCCAACCGACGTGCCCATGGAGAGCAAGGAATGAAAGTTGTTTGTAATAATTAGTTTTTTTGTTGGGATGGTTCAGACTGACTTTTGATGGCTCCGTTGGAGTCTATAATATAACTTTTTGGCCCTTGCGACCTTACTTTTATGCATTTTCCTTCTTGTCCCTTGTTTGTGGGATTTATGTGATTGCGAAGTCCCTTTTTGAGAGCTCCAACGGCTCATTACGCCCCGATCCAACCCCATGGCGCGAGTGCTGTAAAGCCTGCAGCCAACTCGGGCCACATCGGGCCCGAATTGATGATTTTTAGGTTTTTTTATCATATGCAACGATCATGAGCCTCGCTTGGATCGCGTATGGATTGTTTTTGATTGTATGCAACGATCCCGAGCCTCGCTCGGATCGCGCATTTATTGTTTTTTTGTGTAAATGTAAATAAATAACAAAAAAATAACGTATTACAAATACATAGGGCATACCTCGACCACTGCTGGAAAACCGTCTGTAGCCAGGAAAATAGACACGACTTCCGCCACAAAAATAACCACGAAATCACGTTAGCCACGACATCCCCAACGGATTGCCCTACGAAAGGTGCCCTGAGGCTAAAACACGCAAGGCTAAATATCATTCTGAAAAAGAACCACAGAATTCTAGTTTTGTGGCTATTTAGCTGCAAATAGTAGCTGCGAATTAGTTCATTGCTAAATGTGTGGCTATTGGCCACGAAAGTCACGTTCAACCATATTAGCCAGAATTGAATTTCGTGGTTGGTTTTGAGTGCATCACCATCAAATTTTAGCCACAAATGTATTTTGTATCTAAATTCGAGTCGAATTTGAACTCATAATCGCACCTATTTCGTGGCCATTAGCCTTGAAATTTGCCATGAATCTATTTTGTTTCAAATTTTGTGGTTAAATAATTAGGCATTTAAAAAAAATAAAAAAAATATTACACCATAATATTGCATATTTGCATTATAATAGCAATGCAATTACATGGTATATAATACATATTTATTGAAACATCCCACAACAAACCACATTCTATCCACATGCTAACCAAAACCCACACACAAAAAAAAAAATGCAAGATAGATACATAGATGGTTCAACTCAGAAATGTATCCCCTAGGACTTGAACATTTTAAGCAAAGTGTTTATACCATCCACTCCAAGCCTTTGTCCACATGAGAAGCTTGTAAGGTCTGTTTGGGTTAAATACATCACAGTAAAAGCCGTTGCAAGTATTAATCTGTCATATTAAGATCATCAGCAAGTATGAATCAGAAGTTGTATCTTTAACTTGGAGCTATCCAAAAATTTCTGCAAGGATAGATATGTAAATACACAAATAACAATATATGTGCACACATATAGTTCATTGATCACTATAAAGGATCAACCAATTAGAAGTCAGCAACAAAACTGTTATCTTTCCACACCCCTCGTAGTGCAAACATATTGTTTTTCTCCATGAATATGAGAATGCTTCAGCAAAGCACCAGCAACAGAACTGCTCCTTAGCTTGCAAAAAACAACAAATCTGGTTTCCTAAGCCTGTCAGCAGCCACTAAAAAATCAAACTTGTGCCATACACAATGAGTACATATTACAAATCCACACCATATAGGGAGAGGAGAAAGAGAAACAAGTAGTGTTATCTAGGCAGAGAAATAGAGAAGTAGAGGGAGGAGTTGACCAGCCCATGAAAATGGACAATATACTGTGAACACATACTAAAATTGACCATTTATAGGAATTGCTTCATCCACCCAGAACCGAAAAACGAGAAAATTGGACTCTTGGTAAGGAGACTGATCACTAAAGCACAAGTAATGCTTATGAGTAGAAATTCATTGTATAAGGAATGTAAAGTGGAGACGCTTCAAACTTTTTTGGACTATTTATGATAGGAATGGACTTTCTCTACTTGCTATGGATGCTTCTATATAGGCTATAGATTGCTTCAGAATGTAACACTCCCTTCCTACCCTGGATGTATTACCGCCAGTAACCCCGATTAGAACTAAACCGAAGCTACCCAAGGCTTTAACCTGACAGAACTTACTAGAACAAGGTAAATGAAACCATTTAAAACCTAACAAAATTAAGTAAAACTTTACAGCGGAAAAGAGAATAAAATGTCTTATACAAGCCTTAACTTAAAAGAATAAATATATAGAACAACCTTCTATTTAAACAAAATCTTCATCCAGTCTTCCTTAAGTTCTTATTTCTGAAACTCAGCTTCACTTTGAAGTAGTTCAACCATGATCTTCACTCAAGTATAGCCATTGGAAACCTTTCTTCAACTTATGGAGCTTCAAACCTCGGAATCCGCCTCTTGAATCAACTTCCAAGAAGAACCTGATGCGCCGTAAACCAACAGTGGACACCAGCCGACCATATAAAAGAAAAGAAGATGGACGGGTTAGTCTAATGAAAGACTAAGCAAGCGGAGAAACTAACTTGGTTCTTATGATTGTAACTAAACATATTGGCATCCAAATTCGATTAGACTCGGATTATGATCCAACAGTTAGCAGTCTTATAGAGAATAAGAAGGAGACTTGCATAATCAAGAGAGAGAACACCACCGCTTGTGGTTTCTTTAAGAAGCATAACCAATTGTTGGGAACTCATATTAATCACATAACATTTTGAAAAGCCTCCATCGACTATTCAAATTAACTTAATCAAAGTTTGATTAAGAATCATTCATAACCGGGAGTAAGAATGGCTTTCCGACTAGACAAACCATTCAGGTATATTAATGTGCCTAACGCACTTGTCTTATATTTCTTTCAAAACTTTTCACAAACAAGTTGGTGGCTTTTAATCGGCTCGAACTACTGTCGAAATATTTTGGTATTGTAGAGATCATCGGAATATTTCATTCATAGTCATCTACCCTGTACCAAGATCACAGGACTTAAGCTATCCTTGATCTTTCATTTGCATATGGTGAGGTAGAGATCAGAGAGGCCTATTACCCTGTCATCTACACTACACCGTGCCAAATTTGCACTTAGCTAGAGTGCGCATCACCCCTCTCACACGAAGAGCAGGGGAAGAGTCATGACCCACCATTAGGATTAGGCCCCTCCTAATGTAATATTGTTTTAAAGAGAGGATATGGAACCACGTTCCCCTCCCTGAAACTACCTTAATCACAACAGTGTCTCAGCGTGAGACAGCATACAAGGTCACCCATAACGGACCTAAATCCAGTTCTACCGCAAAACTGAATAAACAACTGGTCATTATTTCTAACAAATATAACAACCTATCATATTTTAATAAGCACACAAGTTGTTCCCAACACAAATATTAAATGGGATTCAATTCCTCATTTAATAACCATAATGTAAGAGAGAACCGTCCACTTGCCTTAGAAGGCATGCTCAACGTCCTTAACAATTCCAACAGTAATCTTTATCACCCTTCTGCCAAATATAACAAAAGTATTTCTCAACAACGAGCTCACGGAAACACTTCTTAGTTGTATACTCAAATTCTACAACTTCCTAATCGATAAACGATTTAATTTCCGAATATCGATTCATAAATAATCCTTAGTTATCATGCTTTAAGGAGGCATCTTGGCGGAATTATAACTAATTATCCGCTTCACTTTTGAAACAATTTTCTAAATAAAAATTGTTCATTGGCAACAGTTCTTAAAGGTGACCAAATCTCGGATCAAACGGATTAACAACGAATCCCGAGTAATTATCCGAAGTCCTTTACCTGCCAATTGATCTCCAAACGTGTATTCGCTATAAGTAAAGATCCAAACGTCCGTTTCTCGAGCGGTTTGAATCTGTGGGACCGTATCAACGTCAAGATTATAAAAACCATAAATTTAATTAGCAAAGCAGAACCGAAAGGCCCTTACGGTGGCTCCGCAATCAACCCGCTAATTAATTTCGATCGTAAATACCTTTACTCGAGCTCATGGCTCGTTTGGCTCGATAGTGGCTCGATCCCCGAGCCCAAGGGTGGACGATTATTGCCCGGCGGCAGCCCTTGCGGTGGGTGGTGGTCGGAGGAGCTAGCGATCGCCGGCAACGTCGCGCGGCGAGGCTGAAAATATTTGCCGGCGGTGATGGTTCGAATTCTTTCCTTCCCGAGTCGTTGTCGTCCCGCTCCTCTAGTTCGGTTCAACAGCCCGAGCCTAGAACAAAGAGGAATAAGCAATTGAGGTGGAGGAGGAGGTGAGGAAGAAGATGGTGGCCGGCGGTGAAGGGTTCCCAAGTCCGTCGTTTCATCCAAGCTCCCTCTCTCGCTTTCCTTTGTTTTGAAATCAATTTGATAAACTTTGACGAGGCAAGAAGATAGGCTTTGATAAGTTCTATCTCTCTGATTTCTTCCATATTAAGGCAAGAAAGGCGGTCAAAACGGAATTTCCCATCCCGGAACGGGACTCGCGTTAAAGCGGTAAAATTATGTACCTCGGGTGGAAAAACTTACTAAATACAAAACGTCCCGTAAATTATGTAGACCAATAAAATCAATTTTCCATGATTTTATAACGCTACCTTCAATTTTTAAGGCTTCCGTTTCGTATTTTAAATCCTTTACAATACATAATTAAAAAGACGGCTTATCCAATAAATATTCTTTTTCCATGGAAAAATCCTAGAATTCACACCGATCCATAAAATCATTTCTTTGTGATTTTAGGATATCACCAAGAATTTTCTAGGATTTAATCTCCAACAAAAATATTGGATTAAGCGTTAAAAGGAACAAAGGGGTTAAAAGGATATTCGAGAAAAATTCAAAAATATCCTCAAAAACCACAGTTATTACATAGAATGCTACATATATAGAGAATGATACATTCACAATTTAAGGCTCAAGAACTCCAACATATTTTGAAAATGTGGTTTCATAGAAGAAACATGTGGTAAGACCCTCATAAGCAGGAGATCTCTCTTTCCCCTCACAGTTGGAAACAAATGAACGTGCTCTTCCTAAACATGTTGAAACACAGTATTTCAAGTCAGCCTTAATAAAACAAGATCAATGAATGTTATTTGCATCAATCCGATGAAATATTCAAGAAGTATTTAGATGACAAAAACACTTATCCTTTGAACACCATATGAATTTGTACCCTTGCTTGTTCTGTGCATCCGAAATTCATCTGAGAAGGCAGAGAATTTAAGTGAGAAATGGTAACACTGGTGCATGAATAAGATAATGCTAGTCATCTAGTGTATGGCTACTATTTAGAGTTGGATGTATTTAGAGTTGGGAGGCCTAGAAGAGCTAGAGGGCGAATCCTGAAAACTGCGCCTTTATGACTTGGGAACTCAAACATGAATAACTTTTGAATTCTTAAAGTCAAGGCAATCAAATTCAATCCTAGAAATCAAATTCATGCTTTCATATGAAATGAACTGCAAAAAAAATATAAAAGAAAGCCCTAAACTCTACTAAACAGTGGCGGAGGCAGGTGGGGCGCGGGGATTAAGGGTCTAGATGAAGGGAGAATTAACAAAATTGCAGTAAAAATATATACCTAATTGAGAATGGCTTGGCATTCATTTGAGCAGCATAGTGAGCATACCCTAATACTGGCTTCTCTCGATCCATACGCTTCGATTTCTGTTGCTGAGACATGTTGAACTCTTTCTACACTTGCAGCATCTTTCAATCAAACTGACGAACATGAACAAGAAATCAAAATATACAAGTCAAACAAAAGTACGAACGAATTAAAACTAACGAGCTAGGAAAAATAAAACACCTCTGGCTAAGTTCAACCTAGAAATCCAGTGCGAGAACTCCATGAAATCATAAGCAAAAGCATGAAATTAGGAAACCCATTTCATAAAATCAGCCGAATTTGATGGGTTTCAACTGGGTGGCCACCCCCACCGGCGGCCGGAAATTCTCAGCCATGCACCATCGCCGAAAAAGAAGTGAAAATTCGTATCTTTCTCAATTGAGAAATAAGAACCACGGTTGACCTAAAGACATTAGGAAACAAAATTCAATTGAGAAGGACAACCTCAAACCGATCAATTTGGAGACTAATTTGTAGACTTTGACAAGGCGGAGAAGACAAGCCAGCGGTGAAGACTCCGAATTCTTTCTCCCCGAGTATATCGTTCCATCCTGATTCTCTCTCTTGGGTTCCTTTCAATTTGGAGACAAATTTGTAGACTTTGAGGAGGCGGAGAAGACATGTCGGCGGTGAAGAAGAGTATGTCGTTCCATCCTGAATCTCTCTCTCGGTTCCTTTCAATTTTGAGGAGGCAGAGAAGATCTAGTTCGTCGTTCCATCCAGATTCTCTCTCGGGTTCCTTTAGGGTTTATCAGTTGAATGACATGGGGACATTTGAGCCAAACATTAGAAAATTGGGTTTGAGCCCGCCAAGCCCGCCAATATTTAGCCCAAATTTTCGTTTTCCCTCCAAGCCCGCCAAAAATTTAGCCCATATTTCATTTTCCCTCTTAAATTAATAATTCCTTCTATTAAACCCGTCATTAATTTTTGCACACATTTTTAACAAATTTTTTAGAAGTTGAATAATAATTTATAAATAAGTAGGATTATAATAAGTTATAAAATCATATTCACCCATTTTTTAGTGTAATTCTTAATATAATTTAAAATTCTAGATGATAAAATTAGCAAATATTTTTTTTAAAAATTAATTTTAAAAAAAAATTATTTACAAGAATGAACGGTTCTAAAGGAATATAACGTTTTCTTATAAGAATTAACGGTTCGAAAGTAATATAACGATTTCTTATAAGAATAAACGATTTTAATTTCACACTTTTAAATTAAAAGTGTGAAATTATAGTCACAATAAAAACACTTTCCTATATATACACTTTCATATCTGGAAAGTATAATAATTAACAGTGTGAAATTGAAAATTTTATATATAAACCGATATTAATCTAAAAGCGAGACCACCGTCGTGGGGCGTTGCCCCCCGAACCCCCTACTAGGGGGCTCAGCCCCCTAGGACCCCTGGTGTTGTCGGGGGCTCCGCCCCCGAACCCCCGGCGTGTACTTGTTAACATCAAGCATATAAAGATCATCATAGAGGTTTAGGTATTGTTAATCTTAAGCATTAACCATAACATGTGAACTAATTAGGTTTCTTATAAGAATGAGCAGTTCTAAAGAAATAAACGACTTCTTATTAGAATGAACGACTCTAAAGGAATATAATGGTTTCTAATAAGAATGAACGACTCTAAATAAATATAAAGTTTTCTTGTAAGGATGAACGTCTCTAAAGAAATATAACGTTTTCTTATAAGAATGAACGGCTATAAAGGAATATAACGATTTCTTATTAAAATGAATGATTCTAAATGAATATAACGATTTCTTATAAGAATGAACGATTCTAAGGGACTATAACGTTTTCTAATAAGAATGAACGATTATAAAGGAATATAACGATTTCCTATAAGAATGAACGATTCTAAGGGACTATAACGTTTTCTAATAAGAATGAACGATTCTAAAGGAATATAACGATTTCTTATAAGAATGAATGATTATAAAGGAATATAATGATTTCTTATAAGAATGAACGATTCTAAGTGAATATAACGTTTTCTTATAAGAATGAACGATTCTAAGTGAATACAATGTTTTCTTATAAGAATGAACGATTCTAAGTGAATACAATATTTTCTTATAAGAATGAATGATTCTAAGTGAATATAACATTTTCTACGTTTTCTTATAAGTGAACGATTCTAAATGAATATAGCAATTTCTTATAAGAATGAACGATTCTAAGTGAATATTATGTTTTCTTATAAGAATGAACGATTCTAAAGAAATATAACGTTTTCTTATAAGAATGAATGATTCTAAAGAAATATAACGATTTCTTATAAGAATGAACGACTCTAAAGGACTATAACGATTTCTTACAAGAATGAACGGTTTTAAATGAATATAATGATTTGTTATAAGAGTAAACGATTCTAAAGGAATATAACAATATCTTATAAGAATGAACGATTATAAATGAATATAACGATTTCTCATAAGAATGAACGAATCTAAATGAATACAACGATTTCTCATAAGAATGAACGATTCTAAATGAATATAACGATTTCTCAATAAATGAACGATTCTAAATGAATAAAACGATTTCTCATAAGAATTAAAAATTATTAATTTCCTAGGAAGTCATTTATAATTTATTAAAAATTATTAATTTCCTAGGTGAGCATGATTGATATTTTATTTTAATGGGTAATATTTATTAAAAGTTTAAAATAATTGTTATTTATAGTGGAAATAATTTTACAAATAATAAAAATTATTAGGAATGGGCCTGTGAGGTAATAGAAAATCTGATGGGCTTGGGAGTCAAAAGAAATGGGCACGTTTTTGGATCACCGTACTCGGCCCATATGGAGGAGCAGCCCAATCCAAATGTACTCTTCTCCTCTTCCTTCGTTGAAATCTTGTGGTTATTTCTGAAGATTTACCACGAAATGAAGAACTCGTGGCTAATCTCGTGACTGTTTCTGCAAATTTTTCCAAACAAACAAAGTTAGACACGAAATGAAGAACTCGTGACTAGTCTCGTGGTTATTTCTGCAGATTTCTCACGAAATGAAGAACTCGTGGCTAATCTCGTGACTGTTTCTACAAATTTTTCCAAACAAACAAAGTTAGACATGAAACGAAGAACTCGTGACTAGTCTCGTGGTTATTTCTGCAGATTTCTCACGAAATAAATAACTCGTGGCTAATCTCGTGACTGTTATCGCAGATGTTTCCAAACAAACTATGTTAGACACGAAAATAAGAACTCGTGGCTAGTTTTGTGGTTATTTCTAAAAATTCTAAAGAAATGAAGGACCATTTATGAGTCAATGATTCAAATTACCCACACAAATATCCACAAACCTAGCCACGACTAGTATGTGGGTACTTAGCTCCAGACTTTGTCGTGAATATACACACGAATCTTTTTTTGTGGCTAATTAGCTACTACTCTAGAAATGAATCTAGCTGCGCAAGAAATTCGCGTCCATTGGGCCTTAACGTTAGCCACGAGCTTGTTTTCATGACAATATGGCCAGAAATCTACAACCAAATCTAGCCGCGCTCACTTTTCGGGGCTATTTGGCCCCAAAACTAGCCACAACTCTATATTTCATGGCCATATTACCGCAAACTGAAATATTTGTGGTTAAATTATGGCCGTTACCACCCAAATTACCCTCGCCAAAATTCGTGGCTAAATATTTTCTAGCTACAGACGCGTTTTCCAACAGTGGACGATCAAGACCGTCTACATGCTAAAGACAAACTACTCTCCTCTAGAAGGAATAAACAACCTAAAGCCCAGATCTAGAAACCACGAAACTGGTTCTAGATCTAATCTCCGCTAGTCCCTACACAAGGAAGGAATCAGAAAATCATGTCCCAGTAAAAGGCGTACTCTCCAGGGGCCTTATGAAAGTTCATAGTTAAGGGGAAGCCATCTCTTGGATCGTGCATTTACTGTTGGATATCCAGTCCTCACAGAGGTAATGATGACAAAAAAGACACTCTCTCTCATGTGTTTGAGGGTTGTGTTTCACTCAGGACCTAGCTTTGTGAGATTTTATCACGGGACTTATACCTTTGTCCAAGGCGATCACTACATAGCGTTGTGTACATATAGGGTGAGGCCTTCGATGAATGTAAAGTGGGTGGAGAAGAGTAGAGGGTGAGGCGGGAGAAGGTGGTCAAGTGAGGCGACCCGGGTTGGAGCCACCAGTCCCTCGTGCTTGGCTAAGAAAACAGGAGTAGAGGAAAAGGGAAAAGAAAAGGGGACAAACAAACTAAGGCAAGGTTCCCAAACGAAGCAAGAACAAAGCTGCATGGATTGTTTTTGATTGTATGCAATGATCCCGAGCCTCGCTCGCATCGCGCAATGATTGTTTTTTATTGTATGCAACGATCCCGAGCCTCGCTCGGATCACGCATTGATTGTTTTTGATTGTATGCAACGATCCTGAGCCTCGCTCGGATCGTGCATGGATTGTTTTTTTTATTGTATGCAACAATCCCGAGCCTCGCTCGGATTGCACATTGATTATTTTTGATTGTATACAACAAGCCCGAGACTCGCTCGGATTGCACATTTATGTTTTATTGTATGAAACAATACCCAGCCCCGCTCGTATCGCGCATGGATTATTTTTTATTGTATGCAACGATCTCGAGCCTCGCTAGGATCTCGCATGGATTGTTTTTTTTATTGTATGCAACGATCCCGAGCCTCGCTCGGATCGTGCAATGATTATTTTTGATTGTATGTAACGATCCCGAGCCTCGCTCGGATCGCGCATTGATTATTTTTTATTGTATGCAACGATCCAGAGCCTCGCTCGGATCGCGCATGGATTATTTTTTATTGTATGCGACGATCCCGAGCCTCGCTCGGATCGCGCATGGAGTATTTTTTATTGTATGCAACGATCCAGAGCCTCGCTCGGATCGCGCATTGATTATTTTTTATTGTATGCAACGATCCCGAGCCTCGCTCGGATTGTGTATGGATTATTTTTTATTCTATGCGACGATCCCGAGCCTCGCTCGGATCGCGTGTGGATTATTTTTGATTGTATGCGATGATCCCGAGACTCGCTCGAATCGCGCATGGATTATTTTTGATTGTATGCGACGATCCCGAGCTTGGCTCGGATCGCGCATGGATTATTTTAGATTGTATGCGACGATCCCGAGCCTCGCTTGGATCGCGCATGGATTATTTAGTATTGTATGCGACGATCCCGAGCTTCGCTCGGATCACACATGGATTATTTTCAACCCCAAGCGTGGAGCTTAGGGGCGAGGTTTCCAACCCCAAGCGAGGAGCTTGGAAAGGACGACTTGTGCAACAAACTTGAGACATCGATTTGAAATAATTCGTCACCCTTTATTCACAAAATGTGGTGACAACGGGAATTTAAAAAATTTACATATAGTACCTTTTGAGCTGAGCCACATTCCAAGTTTTGCTTAAAGTGCGCCCCTCGCTATCTTTTAATTTAAAGGCACCAGGTGCGACCTCTTCTCCGAGGAGATATGGTCCCTCCCAATTAGGGTCTAGCTTTCCTCTGTCGGTGCGTCTCAAAACGAGGTTTCCCGAGGTCAAACTTCAGGGGCTAACCTTCTTGTCGTGGTATACTGCGACTCTTCGTTTATATTCCACGAATCGCAAGGTTTCAACCTCGCGAAGTTCATCCCTGAATTGTAACTCCGCCTTGAGTGTGGCCTCATTTTCTTTTTCGTCGAAATTAAAGACCCTTGCGGAAGGAACTAGGGTCTCGACCGGGACCAGCGTGTCCACCCCATAGGTCAAGGCGAAGGGAGTTTCCCTTGTAGTGCGGCACATGGTTGTTCGATATGTCCATAGGACGAGGGGGAGGAGCTCCGCGTAACGTCCTTGTGCGGTTCCCAACCATTTCTTGAGGTTGGTCAGGATTCTTGCGTTCACGTTTTCGACTTGGCCATTTGACTAGGGATGAGCGACTGAGGAGAATTTGAGGGTGATGCCAAGCTCAGAGCAAAAAGTTCGAGTTTACTCACAGTCGAACTAGGGACCGTGGTTAGTCATGATTGTCATGGGAACCCCAAAGTGACTTACGAGGTTTTTCCAAAGGAAGGAACAAACCTTGGCTCCCGTGATCTTGGCTATTGATTCTGCCTCGATCCACTTTGTGAAGTAATCCACGATTACCAAGATGTACTGCACCTGCCCAGCGGCTTTTGGGAAAGGACCCAGGATGTCCATCCCCCACATCGCGAAAGGGCAGGGTGTGTGAATAGAACGTTGGGTAGTGGCAGGGGCGTGCTGGACATTGGCGTGCCTCTGGCGCCCGTCGTAGTTCTGGACATGAGACCTCGCGTCTTGTCTGAGAGTGGGCCAGAAATACCCTAGGCGGACGATTTTATACGACAAGGCACGCCACCCGGGGTGGCCGCCACATACCCCCTCATGTGCCTTGAATAGGATTTGTTCTTTGGCCTCGCTTGGAACACATAGCAAGTTGGGTTCTGCGAACCCACGACAGTAGAGGCACCCTCCACAACGCAGTTGCGAACGGCTCATATCTTAAGCTTCCTTGCTTCTGCAGGATCCTCAGGAAAAACCCCGCTCTCGACATACCGGATAATAGGGGCCATCCAATCTTCGAGCGTGACGGAAAAACCACGCCTGTGACGCTTCGCACGAGCTTTCTCTCCACCATAACACGATTGCCCACCTCTAAAGGGAGAGCCGACCCTAGCCTTGCTAGGGCATCAGCCTTTGTGTTGGTAGCGTGCGGAATGGACTCTACGGCAAATGACTCTAAGCAAGACACCAAGGCTTTTACATTTTCACGGTACGCGAGCAAGAAACCAAGGCTTTTTCCTTTTCGCGGTACGCGGCCAAGAAACCCGTCTTAGATTCATATTGTCCGCTCAACTATCATGCTAGAAACTCGGAGTCGGTGTACACCCTGATTTTGTGAGCTCCATTGAGCAGCACCATCTCTGTCCCGACGATTATAGCCTTATACTCGGCCTTTTTGTTGGTGACGTCGAAGCGAAGTTAAGAGCATACTCCGTCTCGATTGAGGGACCAGCAAGGAACACGCCAGCCCCGCCCCCAGTGTCGCATCGCAAGCCGTCAATGAAGACCTTCCACTCCTCCGCGTTTTCATCTGTTTCGGGGAATGCCACTTCTACCATGAAGTCAGTGAGGGCCTGCCCTTTCATCGCAGTTCTTGGCAGGTAGCTGATATCGAACTCGGAGAGCTCGACTGCCCCTTTTGTCATCCGTTTGGAAAGGGCGGGCTGGTGGAGGATTTGTCGGAGAGGGAGATCAGAAAGAACTTGGATTGGATGGGCATGAAAGTAAGGGCGCAACCGCCTCGCGGTTGTCACCACAGCCAAGGCCATCTTCTCCGCCGGGGAGTATCCCTGCTCCGCAGGCTGAAGCATGTTGACCTTCTTCGGACTCACAACCATATACAGTTACAGGTCTTCGCCTGCCTTCGGAGGTGCCAGCGTAGGTAGCTTTGTCAAGAACACTTTCAGCCCCGCGAAAGCGAGCTCTAACTCCTCGTCCCAGACAAAATTTTCATTCTAATTTTTAAGGTCGCGAAGAAAGGAAGCGACCTATCTGCCAAACGGGAGCAGAATCTCCCCAGATAATTTACAATGCCATTAAGCCGATGTACCTCGATCCGAGACCGGGGTGACCGCATTGAGAGGATTGATTCAATTTTGGCGGGGTTCACATGTATTCTCTGCGCGCTGATCATGAACCTTAGGAACTTGCCGAACGACACCCCAAACACACACTTCTCGGGGTTGAGGCTGAGGTGGTTTCGTCTGAGTGTCGCAAAGACCTCGGTGACATCAATCAGATGTTCGTCCGAGGTCTTGCTCCGGACCACGATGTCGTCGACATAAGCCGACACTTTCTTCCCACGTATTTTTTGAAGATTCGTCCACGAGCTACTGAAAAGTGGCTCCCGCATTCTTCAGACCAAACAACATGACCTTATAGCAATAGATCCCCCACTGCGTGATGAAGGTCGTCTCTCACCTCATCTTGCGGGTCCATTAGGACTTGATTATACCCGAATAGACGTCGAGGAAACTTAGGACCACGTGGCCTGCTGTGGAGTTGACCAGCTTGTCGTTCGATGGCAGGGGGTAGCTATCCTTGGGGTAGGCCTTGTTCAGATCTTTGAAGTCAATGCACATGCGCCACTTCCTTCTAGCCTTTTTGACCAGCGCGACATTGGATAGCCATCGTGGGTACCTCGCAGACGAACCCCACGGCCAACAACTTCCACACCTCGTCATTTGCAACGCTTGCCCTTTCCTCATTCATTTTTCTTCGTCTCTGCACTATGGGACGAGTGGTGTCGTTGACGTTCAAGGAATTGTGGGCCACCTTCCGTGGGACTCCGCGGAGGTCCTTTGCGGTCCAGGCGAATACGTCGCGTGAATCGCCAAGCAAGGACTCTAACAACAATGCTGATTCCCCAGAGAGGCTTTCACTAAGGTAGAGCTTTTCTACCTCGGTGTTGAAGGGAGTGACGACTCTTCTCTCGGTCTCCGAGGCCTAGAACGCAAAGTCCCGAACCTCGAGGTCAGCGCTCTCGGGAGCGTCCACTATAAACACCAGACACTTCTGTTTCGCGGAGGTCGCGTAACACACGCGACCAATCTCTTGGTTGCCTTTGACCTCGCCAACTCCGCCTTCAACTATGAACTTCATTTTTAGATGGTAGATGGACACCACGACTTGAAATTTCATCAAGGAGGCTCTCCCGATGATCGCGTTGTAGACCGAGGGTAAACGCACGATTGTGAATTCCACCATCTCGGTTTGCCTCATCGATCCTGCTCCCAGCGTCATCCAGAGGTCGATGAGGCCCGTCACATAGACTTCATGCCCGAGAAGGACGTTAGTTTTCCGGCGTAAGGCTTCAAGGATATGGTCGAGATACCTAACTGCTCGAATGCGTCGTAGCACATGATGTCCACGGAAGATCCCGTGTCTACCAAAACTCGCTTCACCATCTTCGAGCCCAGCTGGGCGTGCACCACCAATGGGTCGGAGTGTGGCATATGCAGACCCTCAACATCTTCAGATGTGAAGGCCAGCCCCACGTGGGACTTCGAGGATTGCTCGACGCTGAAAACTGAGGGTTCATGATGGCTAGCCCTCGCGTACCTCTTTCGCTCTGACTGGCTCGAGCCCGCCAATAAGGGACCACCCAAGATGGTGTGGATGAAACCATCAGGCGTCGTGGCGTGCCCGGAGCATGACTTCTTCGCGAGAGCCTGTTGTTCGATGTTGTTGGCTCTCGCTTGGTTTTTGCCCTGCGGCACATTGTTCGCCCCTGAGGCGGGGTTTCCTCGGCCCTTATCTTTTGGCTTGTATAGGGGGCGCCCTTTCCTTTGTAACCTCGCTGCTTTCCTCCGAAGCAGTTCCAACTCCCGCCGTCGTTGTTTCCCCTCGTGTTGTTTTTGTTGTTGTTGTTGTTGTTGTTGTTGTTGTTGTTGTTGTCGTCGTTGTTGTTGTTGTTGTTGTTGTTATTCACGGGGTTTTGGGTCTGCGTTACATACGCATTCTTGGCGGCGGGCACACCTACCTTCGCTTTTCCCTTATCCTCGATCGCGTTTTCCCTGTCGGTCCTCGACCGAGAGCTCTGGTTGGCTTCATCCTCGGCATACACCTGGGCGGCGATCCGGGCACACAGATTGTCGTATGTCTCTGAATACTTCATGAAAATATAGTTCTTTAACGCCCCATGACATAGGTTGCCCATGAGATTGTCTCGCGCCGACGCCTCATCGATGTGCGCAATCTTCGCAACCGCGGTTGTGAACCTCGTGAAGGAGCCCAGAGCGCCTCGTCTTCCCCCTGATCAATACCACGAAGATCTCGCATGTTCTTCTTGAGCTTCCTTGAACCACTAAAGTGCGCAATGAATGCGTCGCACAGTTGGGAAAACGAGGAAACAAACTCGGTCAGTCGGTCTTGAGACTTATGAACCAGGTCATCGCGGTCTTCTCCAGAGCGGTTGGGAAACGCGATAGAAAATCGCGTCGTTGTATGAATTGACATTCATCTGGACAGCGAAGTGTTTCACGTTTTCCTCGGGATTTGCCGCCCCGTCATAGAACCCCATCTGCGGCCTATGGAAGCCCTTGGGCATCGACGCGCTCTGGATCTCGTCTATGAAAAGTGAGAATCTGCCGGCCTCAACATGGCGGCGTCGCGAGCGCGAACTCAAGGTTTGCACCACATTTCCCGTGGTCTCGGACATCTCCGGACGTTGCGTCCGAGAACGTCGTGGGTGAGACCTCGAGATTATCATGGGATCCCGGGGCAACCTCTCCATTGATGAGCCGTTGGTCGATGCTTCGCGCCCCGGAACATGTTCGGGGACGTACTCAGGTACATACCGGAATGGGGTTGTCCAGGCCTTGGGATGGGAACGTGCTCGGGCAACGGAGGAGCATAGTCGGGGACAGGCGAAGGGGTGAAGTCTTGCTGATATTTCTCATACCCCGGGTAGGGAAATGGGTAGGGATTCTACGAAGCTGGAGATTGATTCGCGTATCCTTGGAAAGGATACGCGTTCTGTGGGGCGGCATATGCCCACCCTGGAGGGACCCCGAACGGCCAACCTGACTGAGGTGCCCCGTTCATCCACTCCGAGGTTTCAGGCATGTTATCGGGGTGGAGAGGGAAAAAGTTGTTTGGACAGGTCATTTGTGAGATTAAAAGTCAAGGTTTGTGCTTGCCGGGAAACTGCTTAGGATGAAGAGGTTCCCATGGACAGCTCCAGTGATGAAACCCGAAATAAACCGATGCTAAAGACAAGAAACGAGATTACATATATGACGAGACAAACCCTTGCTTTTATTAATGATTTCCAAACAAGGTTACAACAACGAGATTATGCCTCAGAACTCCTTTTACAAGATTCGAGGTCTCTACCTAACGAGGTTCGAGACCTCTTTGTTACAACGAGATTGCTACTTACAAACTATTAGCGAGATCTTTTCCTCTTACAAGCTTTGAGAATTGTTATCTATCTAGCGAGGCCAGGGTCTTGTTGACGATGCCGGGATTGTAGCTTGCAAAGAGGCTTGAGATATTTTTTGGGACTTTGAGATTTCTTTGAGCGACTTGAAGTCTTTTTTATTGATCTTCTCTTGATGGTAGTGTGGTCTTTACGATGATTCCAACACGTCGATCTTCAACAAACAAGATAGTTCTTGAGTTAGAGATGTTTTTCGACCCTTGCAACCTTCGAAGCTCTCTTCTATTTATAGACACTTGTGGAGATTTGTTCTTGATAACTTCCGATGTGGGACGCCCGAGATTCGACCATTTGATTGGTCAAGAAGAAGGCGACCGATAATTGGTCGGAAGTTAGGTGGTTTTTGACTGGTTGAGCGGGGCAGGGGTGGCAACTTTTGAGTATGCGAGGTTCGTCCTTGTTATTTCTTGTGGTGAATTGCCTGACTATCTTAATTGGAGAGACTTGCGATGTTTGGATCTCGTTCCTACGACTTGAGGCTTCGCGGGAACAGGGACTTCGCTTATTTGGATGGGTATAGAAAAGATCTCGGGGACCTCGCTTATTTCTTTTACTTCGCGTTCCGTGCTCATTGTTAACACATTGTTATTTTGCGCACCATCAGTAAAGGGCTTACTAATAATCCCTTTACGAATCTTATTATTTTGGTGTACTTGTAGGCAATGCTAGAAATGTTGTATTTTTCTTTTGTAGACATGTCACTAGACATAAAATATTGTGACGTTTTATGTAGCGCGTTTATGATCCGGGTCGAGACACGAGCATCTATATGATACTATATATTATAAGACAAAATTCTCTAAAAAAACTAATGTGTTTTGTTTTGAAAATTTTTGCATTAATTGATTGGAAAATGGAAAAAAAATTGTAAAATGAGATTTGTACCAAAAAATCCAAACATTACGAAACCAAAAGAGTGGTTTAGATGGTTAAGTATCTAATTTTGGATGTAATATGGTTCAAATCCATATAATCTTAATTTAGTTATTTTTGTCCATTTAATGATTCACCTTTCATTTTTATCTTTTAAGTTATTGCCACTTTTTTCACATTTTGACGTAGTAAGAAGCTTGAAAGGCATGCAAGTAGGAGTCTTTGGAAACATGGAATCTGTGACACTCTTATACCATATGACGTATGCTTAGTAATAACTTATTTCTTATAAACAGATAATTCAGATAATGACTATCTACATAAGCACATAGCAGAAAATAATAACCATATAAGGTTGCACACACACACACCTCTAAAAACTTACTTCTTATACTTCACTCTAACTTTTATTACAACCCAAAAGTCTAAGACGCAAAATGAGGAGGAGAAGGTTGCATAATGCTTCAGCCGGTCGACATGTATGAATGTGATATCTAAAAGAGACACGCGTTAGTAAGAATTAGCTAAACCTGAAAAATTGTTTTGTGATTTACGTGAGTCACATAGTCATTGAATATAAACCGTCATCAATTATTTCGCACAAAGCCAAGCAATTTTGATATACATACATATTATATATCCCATATATGAATTTAATATGCATATGCAAATGCCAATGTGTTTGATTTATTTTTCTGTGAACTATTCAAGCCTAAATCTGTCCCAGGTCACCTGTATATAGACTCTTAAAATAGACCCGAAGATATCATGTATGAATTAGACCTGAAGACCTCTTGTATGACCCGTAGGTTCTGTATGGCCCGTAAGTCCTGTAGGACATGAAGGTTCTCTAAAACAGATTCAAGGCAAGACAGTCACATGTCCTTTTAATCCCATTGCAATATGCTATGCAATCAAGTGCATTCTATAGTCATATATCATATGCCCTCTGCTAACATAGTTTCTATACAAACAATTCTGGAAATTTCAGAGCTACCACATATAACACATAGGGTTTAATCGTCGGTCTATACTCACATGTTTAAGACAAATACTATATCTCTTTCCCTTGTCTCTGACCACGATTTAGGACTCGTTCTCTTATATATAACCCAATACAAGATTATCCTAGTTACTCTTATAAACACTAATCCTAAATGCAATGAAATGCCATTATGAATTACAAGTTCTTGTATATAATTTCAAATACTTTAAAACTTGACAACGATAAACTATATATATATATAAAAGAACATTTTTCTAGTTCAAACCTTTTTGTAAAACTTGATAAAAAAAATCTCCAAAATATCATTACAAAACAAAACTCTAAAATTACTCTTAAATCTTGTATTACCGAATATAAATCCAATATCGAAAACACCAATTGAGAACTATAAATCAACTAATTTCTAAATCAAAATCAATTGTAAATCCAAATCTGGAAAAATCAGTAATCCAAATAAACCATTAACTAATTAAAACTTACCAAATACTGCTTGTACTTCGAGATTAAAACCGATAGAAGAAATCTTGTACCAAAATTAACAAAATCTTCTTCCTCTTTTCTCTCTCTCTCTCTCTCTCTCTCTCTCACCCTCTCCATTTTTTTCTCTAAAACTCTCTCTTTTTTTTTTCTCTTTATGTTATGTAGCTTAAGTTTCATGAGCAAGAACAAAACATATATATGAATTGAAGTCGGTATAAAAGTAGGCAAAAGTTTACATAAATTATACTTTCCACCCTTGAATCTCCTTTACTACTCACTTTATCCTGAAATGATTATAAATTAATTTTAAGTTAAAAACTTTTTAAAATATAATTAACTTAATTCAAAGATAAATATTATTTTTAAAAATTTACTATATGTCATGCTAATATAATATGCATATGCTACTAATATGAGATGAATGTAAAATGACGTATGTACTTTGGTTGGGGATGTTACAATCCTCCCCCTCTATAAGAATCTTGTCCTCAAAATTCGCTATCTCGATCTTCATATAATGCAGTATGATAGGGGATCAATTACCATTAAACAAATGTGGATATGACTTTCTCATCGTATTCTCAATTTCTCAAGTTCTTTCCTCTATACCATGGTTCTTCCAAAGTACTTTAACCATCAAAATTTTCCTATTTCGCAACCGTTTGATTCTGTAATCCACTATCATGACTAGTTCCTCTATGTATCTTAGATTCTCTACAAGTTGTACTTCTGAATCATTTAACACATGTGACATATAAGATCGATATCATCGTAACATACTAACATGGAAAACATTATGAATCTTGGCCAATTCTGAAGGTAATGCTAATTTGTATGCCAATGGTCCCACTTTCTCTATGATGTCATATGGCTCAATATAATGAGGACTCAATTTTCCTTCATTTCCAAATCTCATGACACCTTTCCATGGGGAAACTTGTAAAAATAACTTATCTCCAACCTGATATTCAATCTCCTTACGATGTTGATCAAAATAACTCTTTTGTCGACCTTGTGTTGCCTTCATTTTGCTCTTAACAATATCAATCTTATCAATCGTGTCTTGTATAATCTTCGACCCTTCTAAAATTTCTGCACCTTTTTTTATCCCAATATAAAGGACTTCGACATTTCCTTCCATACAATGTCTCATATGGTGCCATCCCAATTCTACTATGAAACTGGTTATTATAAGCAAATTTCATCAGTGGAATATACCTATTCCATGAAACCTAAAACTCAATAACACAAGCACAAAACATTTCTTCTAAGGTCTGTATAGACGTATAGTCCTCTCTGACTGTCCATCTGTTTGAGGATGATAAGGTGTACTAAAATGTAATTTGGTCCTCATAACTTTTTGAAAACTTTCCCAAAATCGAGAAGTAAATCTTGGATCTCTATCTGATATAATGGACATTGGTATTCCATTAAGTCAAACAATTTCCTTCATGTATATCTCTAAAAATTTATCCAATGAACAACCCCAACGTATAAGCAAGAAATGTGTTGACTTAGTCAATCTATCAATAGTCACCCAAATAGGATCATTTCCTTTTTGGGTCCGTGGAAGTCCCACAACAACATCCATCGTAATCTGTTCCCATTTGCAAACCGGAATAGATAAAGGTTTCAGCATACTTGTAGGTGCTTGGTGTTCAGCTTTAACATGTTGACAAGGAAGACATCTAGAAACAAATTCAATAACCTCCTTCTTCATCCTTGGACACTAATAATGTTATCTTAAGGTACAATGCATCTTTGTTGTGCCAGGGTGCATAACATATGGTGCATTATGTGCCTCCTCTAAAATTTCTCGGCTTAGAACATCAACATTAGGTACACATAACCTGGTGCCAAACATCAACGTGTCATCCTGAATGTCAAATGGCGTATCCTCGCCTTGTCGAACCTGTTCAATAATTTCTACCAACTTTCCATCTCTTACTTGTGCATCTTTAATTTTTTATCCTAGCATTGGCCGAATCTCCAAGGTAGCAATTAGTACTCCATTTGTGTCAAACTGTAGTCTAGTATTTAGACCTTGCAAAGCAATCAAATCTGATAATGAAGTCATATGCATATTTGTCATCATACCACTAGACTTTCGACTTAAAGCATCTGCTACAACATTGGCCTTTCCCGGATGATATTCGATTGTACAATCATAATCTTTTAGTAGTTCCATCCAGCGCCTTTGTCGCATGTTCAACTCCTTTTGGCTCATCAAATACTTCAAACTCTTATGGTCTATAAAGATTTGGAATGTTTCTCCATATAGATAATGTCGCTAAATCTTTAAGTCAAATACTATTGATGTCGGCTCTATATCATGTATAGGATAAGAAACTTCATATGGTCATAACTGTCGTGATGCATATGCAATTACTTTTCCATCCAACATTAAGATACATCCAAGACCCTAATATGAAGCATCATTGTAAACAAGAAATCCTTTTGTACCTGCTAGAATTGTCAATATTGGTGATGTAGTCAAACGGTGCTTTAACTCATCAAAGCTCTATTGGCATGCAGAATTCCAGTGGAATGGTGCATTCATTCGTAACAATTTAGTGAGTGGTGCAGCTACAATAGAGAATCCTTCGATGAATCGTTTGATTAGTATCCATCCATACCAAGAAAGTTATGAACTTCTATAACTATAGTTGGTGCTTTCCAATTTAGCACTGCTTCAACCTTTTTAGGATCAACCTCTATACCTCTTCCAGATACTATATGTCCTAAAAATACCACATGATCCAACCAAAATTCACACTTACTTAGTTTAGCCTATAATTGTTTTTCCCTTAAAACTTGTAGAACAGTACGCAAATCATCAACATGCTCCTCCGCACTTCGTGAATACACCAATATATCATCAATAACGACGATCATAAATCTGTCTAGAAAATGTTGAAACACCTTATTCATCAAAGCCATAAATGTCGTTGGTGCATTAGTCAAACCAAATGGCATTACTAGAAACTCATAATACCCATATCGAGTTCTGAATGTTGTTTTGCTAATGTCATCTTTAGCTATCTTTAACTGATGATATCCTGATCGAAGGTCTATCTTCGAAAATACTTTTGCACCTTGAAGTTGATCAAACAAATCATCTATCTTTGACAATGGATATTTGTTCTTCATTGTCACCTAATTTAACTTTCTGTAATCTATTTACAACCATAAGGTACCGTCTTTCTTTTTCGCGAAAAGTAGTGGTGCACCCCAAGGTGATACACTGGCCCTAATGAATCCTTTGTCTAACCACTCTTGTAATTGTTTCTTCAATTCCTGTAACTCTAATGAAGTCATCCGATATGGAGGAATAGAAATTGGTGCAACCCCTGGTATTAATTCCATAGTAAACTCTATCTCTCTATCAGGTGGCAATCTAGGAAGGTCCTTTGGAAACTGTTGTGAGGGTTTCTTGATCAACCAAACAAGAAAATATATTTATAGATCAAGACCTCACTGAGTATAGTCAGGTTCGTCCACGGGAGAGAATCAGCTCCAAATTTTGTTTAAACTTAGGGCAAAAAAGTGCAAAAGATTGGATTTTTATCAAGAGGAAAGAGATTTCTAAGGTATAGGTACCACCACAACAACAATCATGCATGCCAACACCAATGAATCACAAAGATCATGCTTTTATCACTTAAAGATGTCAACTTTCGTCAACCATGCAAGCAAATCAGTTAACTTTCGTAAATCAATAAACTTTTCTATCTATCTCAAACTTTAATTACGATTAATCGACTTTCGTTTTAAAACCCTAATCAACTATTCCAATTCACATTTGTCTCTTTCGATTCAAACTACAAACGAGAATTTCCTTATCTTTCGATCGAGAATTAAGCACAATGGATAAATTATGGATAAAAACATTCAAGTCATGATCATAGGCAAGCACACACAACCATTGTTGGGCTAACCCCAACCTTAGAAAAGAGAAAACTACTCACACATCATTGTAGCAAACAACTAAATTGAATTAAAAAGAAAGCTTACACGTTCCAACACAATTGTTCTTCCCAAAGCAAACATCAAACGTGCGTGCGTTCTTCTCCTCTCAACAGCGTGATAAAAACATGATATCCAAAACTAAAGCTAAGACCAGGGTTTTATACTAAAGGCTAACACGGAGGTACAGGATATATTCATCAATTACACACCGACTCAGCTTTTCCGCTACTGACACGGAGGTACCTCGGTGCCGACCCCCGTCAGGGTCGGTAGGGTTTTTGACAATCTTCCTTCGTTTCCTCTTCAGATAAGGCCTCGTTAACGACCAAAGTAGCATAGGTAACGACCCTAGCTGCCTCGGTAGACCCAGGCCCGGTCATAACATTTTAGAGGCCCTAGGGCAAAAAAAATTTATAGGGCCCCTTAACCTATTATGTGTTAAATATATCTATGTAAAAATAAATATTTTCACATTTAACAACATATTTTTGCTACTTTAAATATCAATTAATTAATGACTAAAAATGCATAATAGCATTTATCACCAAAAAAACAATTAAACTTACAGCTTCAAGTACAAAAATAAACTTAAGTTGTAGTCCTAACTGAATAGAAAATACAAAATATGATATATGTAGATGCTCATGATTGAATATATGGTCTCTTCAATTCTGGGAAAGGACTAAAGGAGGGAGTTGGTAGGAATTGGGAAAATAAAACGTAGGGAGAGGTCTGTTGAAGTATTAATTTTGTTTTCATTTTTTGTTAGGTTAAGTGTGTATGTGGGCTTAATGGGCCTTTGTTTTTATTACTTATGATCCATCAGATATTTACCCGTTTTGTTATATTAAATACCCTAATACTAGAATATGATATATACATTTATACAAATTTTGGGCCCCCAGCAGATTTGGGCCCTGGGCCATCGCCCAGGTTGCCCCTGCTGTTGGGCCGAGCCTGGGTAGACCCTACGTAATTGAGACGTCCCTCGTTATGGGGGTCGTTACACTCGTTCTTCCCTTTGTTCTTTCTCTCATCGACTCCTTTGGGTCGGTAACGAGCCTTCAGTCTTCACATATGGCTCGTACGTGGCTCATCCTTCATTCATTGCACCTCGTTCCATCTCCATTCCTTTAATGTTTTTCCTTGGCTTCGCTCCACTCCTAGAAACACTTCGAAACAGCTCCAAAAACCTACAAAACACCACCAAAGCTTATGTAGACTCCATATCTTAAACAAATACGAAAACCTACACAAACGACTCCAAACCACACAAACGACTCCAAACCAAACACAAAAGTTAAGAAAACGACTTAAACACACTCAAGTAACCCTAAAAACATGACTAAAAAGGCGAACATATAATATGCATATACTACTAATATAATATGAATGTAAAATGACGTATGCACTTTGATCGGAGATATTATAGAATCGCAAATACAAAACCCTAAATGCAAGAAACTGGAAATCCACCTGATTAAAAGAGAAAAGCTCTGAATTAGGATAATTGATCCACCAGATTAAAAGAGAAAAACTTTGAATTAGGATAATAGATTAGATGATGTTCTTAGGACTACAAACGATCCTATTAATACTAACTCTCGAGTTATGTGCAACCAAACAGTTTTCGTACATTATTTTTCCTCCTCCCCATCCTTCAGCTAAAAATTGATTTTTCCAAATTATTATTGTACTCCTTTTTTGGACTTTATGCTGTTAATAGCGCGATCTCACTCGGAGATCAAACACATCGAATCTAGGTACAAGAAAAGATCCCGACCTGAAGACGTTTTTCTATCTTTATTTCGATCCTCCTCCATTCTATTTATTGCAAATTGATTCTAGACAAAAGCTCAGTTGATCGATGTGGGAGAGTGTGAGCTGCATGCTTATGCTAACTATCTTCCATGTGGGACGGCATTTGATATTTGCAAGTGTGAGTGTGCGCACTAGGGATGGCAATGGGGAGGGGATTCCCCATTACCCATGGGGATTCCCCGTTACAGGTATGGGGATGGGGATTTTTATTGAGGATGGAGGCAAGTATGGGGGAGAAAGTAATTACCCGCTAGGGTATGGGCACGGGGACGGGGATAGGTGTCCCCGCCCCACTACCCGACCCGACCCCGACCCCATTGGGGAACCCTATGAGGAATCCCCGTCGGGGGACCCATTGGGGTTCCCCATGGGGGTGGAATCCCTGCCGAGGGACCCATTGGGGAACCCCGTAGGGAATCCCGCCAGGGTATATCCTTATATTATGTACTTGATACGTATGAGTGGTATGATCATTGGATTTACAAAATTATTATCTTGTTTGTTTGTTAAAGGCTTGTTAATTATATAAATTTAATTGGTGTATTTGTAAATGGTGTATCAATAGAATTTTTGAGGAAAGTGTAAATGAAAGTAAATGGAAAATAAAATGAGTAAATCGTGGGGATTGTACAAGGTGAAAATCAAACGGGGATGGGGAGTCCCCGATAGAGATTATAAATAGGGAAAACCAAACGGGGATGGGGACTCCCCGACGGGGATTATAAATGGGGAAATCAAGCGGAGATGGGGAATCCCCGACGAGGATTATAAATGGGGAAATCAAGCGGGGATGGGAAATCCCCGACGGGGACGGGGACCCAACGGGGATGGAGACGGGGACAAATTTTATTCTCCGATGGGTAATGGGACGGGTATGGAGAGCATATATCTAAATGGGTATAGATACGGGGAGGGTATTCCCCGCCCCAAACCCATCCCATTGCCATCCCACTCCGCACCTTACGTGGAGTTTTTGATCAACATGCAAGAATTTGGTTTAGTTGATTCCTCGGATATATATGCCCTTTAATGATTTTGATTGATTTTGTGGGCTAAACCCATGCGTTTTGTTTGTTGGGCTGATTGCACTCATATATTTTGATGGGCCATTTGATCAAGATTTATTAGGCCCATCTTTCTAATATGCTCCATATACGTATATATGCCAATGTAGACTAGCAATTTAAGAACTACATGGCACCCATGCATACATAGCTCATTTTGTACTTGCATACTCTTATGATTATTGCCCTTACAAATGGAATATATATAGCTGGCATATATTCATATATATTTTCAAACGTGTATATGCAATACGACACGTTTAACTTTTTCCTCTTTTCTATGTTGCTAATTTAACGCTAATTAGTTAGCAGTTATTTCGTGCACCATCACCTATATATAGAGAGCATCTAGAAACGATAAAAGATCGAAAGTCTAAAAGATAGAAAATTCGGAAACTACGAAAAAATCCGAAAAATACCAAAACCCTAAATTAAGCCCTAAAATAATTTTAAATGTCTGAAAGCCCCATAGGTCAGCTTAAAATGCCGAGTTTGACTCGTGAGCGAATTCCTTATTCAAAAAGGTATAGTGTAGTTCAATCGGACATCGGACAACCGAGATCAGTTTTTTGAGAGCGTGGTTTTCGACGAACAAGATCTTCTTCTATGCACGCGAAAAACCTATTCACATCGCATTTGGTCATTTTACTCTTATTTTTTTCATTTAGTGTTTCAATTTAAGAGTATTGAACAAATCAACCAACCTATGATTCCTGATTATTAGTTTCACTGAACTAATTGTGCCTCCATTTTAATTCATTTTGCGGCCGTTACCGGGATGTTAAAAAGAAGTTCAAGTATTAACTTTTTTTCTGAAGCAAACATGATGTATTATTTAGATATCAAGTTCCGCTAAAGCGGTTACACTTGACAGAATATCGTCCAAGAAAATATGCTCATCACCTATACTAGAACATATACGGGGTATAGAATGAGCCACCGTATTCCCAACCTGATTTACATAGGATATAGATGAAAAATCAAAGGACGAGAGTAAAGCTTGTACATCACAAAATAAAGAACCAAGATAAGTTAAATTGGTCATAGAATTTTGAACACTCAGAACGACTTGCAAAGCGTCGGTTCCAGCCTGGATAAAAGCCAAATTTAGATTCCTTGCAGACTGTAAACCAAAAATAACAGCTTGTGATTCAGCAACAACAACAGTCCACGACACCTTCAAATGACGAACACCCGCAACCACGATAAAACCATAGGAATTACGTATTACAAAGCCAAGGCCGACCAATGTGTCCGAGAGCATCGCTGCATCACAATTAAGTTTGAAATTAGGAGAAACAGGAGGTTGCCAACTCTGTTGTAAAGTAGGAGAACTCAAAGCTGGTGGAGGATGAACAACAACTTGCTATATTTGATATTCATCAACTAGCTTCAAGAATCTAATATGGATAGAAGAGAGGCGGTTTGTGTGAGCCTTAAACATCCAATCGTTTCGAGCAATCGAAGAGATCCATGACAAAAGCAAGAAATCACATAGTCCCTTAATGCCTTGTGCATTTGTTTTGGATAAAAATTTGATCAACAAACCTTTGCCCTTAATTGGGGCACGATCGAATTCAAAGGAAATAGCAAATACGAACAAGCTCGAAATTCTCGAAAGTAGAGGGCAATGATCCTCTCGTTTTATTGATTTTTTGGTTTCGTTCTTGATTGTCCTTTACAAAATACATAATTTTACATATACACATCTTAGCTCTAACGGTTACTTCCCTCGTACCACGTCTTCCGGATTTCTAGGGCATATCTTGCAACTACTTCCCACTTCCCGCATATATCGGAGACTCGGAACGCTCTCCTCAAATCCTTCTGAACGGATCTCCCCGCTTCATGACGGAAGCATTCTTTCATCAATCGGATGACTGATGACTTCTCCCCATTCCAGGATCCTTTCTCGATCAGAACAATTGATGACTTCTCTGTGTACTTATGGGCTCGGATTAACAAATGGGCTGATGGACATTTGGGCCTAACAATACCCCCAAATCCTGATCCAAATCTTTTAGGCGGGATTTGGATAGGATTTTCCGCGTAAGCTTAAGTAGCGCGTGCCACGTGGTGGTTACCCGTCCGTTCGATCACCCTCGAGAACTTGAAGAGTCCCATCAATCAGGCTTTAAATGCCTCGTCCCAGACCCCTTCTGAGATACACGCTATCTCTTTCCTACTTTTGCGTCTCATCGTCTTCTTGTTCTTTCCTCTAATTCTCGTTCTGTTCCTTTATCGCTCAGCCTCCATGGCCAACACCGACGTCAAAGGTATGGGCTTTGAATCTTCTCACATCCTCGAGCCCCATGAATGTCGCCCCTGCTCTCTTTCCTCAAATGAGGTGGAGACCCTCATTCGAAACCATGGATTTCCATCCTATACCAATTTCTACAACCCTACATGCAAGGCTGCTGATTGGGTCAAAGAAGGCTGGATCTGCTTTCTGTAGTACCCCTTCACCCTGGGAGCCCTTTTCCCTTTCTCCCCTTTGATCCTAAACTTCATGATGTCCCTCAAAGCTTCCCCAGCACAGTTGATGTCGTCGGTATGGAAGATCTTGTACCAGATCAGTGAACTCTGCTTGGGCGAGAAGATCAACTTCACGTTGCAAGATCTACTGTGCGCGTATTGGGTCTGTCCTCTTAGGGCTGGACGCTTCACTCTTCATGCACGGGACGCCAAGAACCCTCTGATCCCGAAATCAAAGGTTAATGATAAAGATTGGGCCTCACGCTTCTTCTTTGTGGAGAAATCTACCCTGGGAGAAATGTATCATGCTGCTTTCTTCGACTCTTCGACCACCAAAAGTAAGTACTTTTAACCCTAATTTTCGCGACCCCCAGTTGTTTTCTTTCGCTGTTTTGTTCTCAAGTTTTTGACTTTGGGGATTTCTCGTGCAGTTCCGCCTAGTTTGGAGGCCCATGTTCTGGAATCGGAGGCATGCATGAAGCTCTTCTCTCTTCCGGAAGCTAAGAGGACATACCGGAGGTCTACGGAGCAAATGCTTGAAAGCGAATCTAGTAACAAGACGACGACAGTCACTGGGGACCCTCGGGACGGCGAAGATGATGCGGGGTCTGGAAACTCCGAGAGGACGATTGAGGACAACGCTCTGGCGTCTGGGGAGCTTGCTGACATGAATGTGAACCCTATCCGAAACCCTACTAGTAAGTGTCTCTCCTCTTCGCTTTCGAATTCGATACCGACTGTTTCCTTGAATTTTACTACTTGTCTTTTCAGAAACTTCATCTTCCCTGGGAAGGAGCTTTTCTGCCGCTGCCCTAATTCAGCGTAAGCTTCGGTCAAGTGACAAGAGAGCTCCCCTGGACCCAAAGGTGAAGACAGAGACTGCGGTGAAGGTGACCCCCACCAAGAGGCCCTCGCCTGGACTTACTAAAGTCATCGACTTGGATGAGAAAGGTCCCTCTGATCTGTGGCAGAAACTCCGGGGTGATCATGGCTCAAAGAAGCCTCGCCTGGATGTCCCCAGTTCTGCTCTGGTGAGAGATGTCGGCTTGTCGGTTTGGAAGGTACATTTCCTCCACCGTTTTCCTTCTTCATTTCTATATCTGTTTTCTTTTTTATATATATATTCGTTGCGGACAATATCATGCCTTGGTGTGTAGGCCTTGCAAAGTGTCTTATGGGTTGCTGACGCCGTTGACAAGGAAGAGCACATTCTCAGAGATCATCAGGCTAAGTGGAATGCCGAAAAGGCTGCTCTAAAGAGGGAAATGAATCTTGCAGTTGAGCGCCAGAAGACAGACGCAGGTAAGCTTGCGAAGCTTGCTGAGACGGTCAGGCGTCAGTCTTCTCAAGCCGCTTCAGATAAGTCCAGGATTGTTGAGCTCAAGGATGAGAACACGAGAATTCTCAAGGAAGCTGGTGAGATCGGGGCCTACTATTCGATGATGTCTAGAGTGGAGACAATCAAGCAGTTTGTGGCTAGCCAGCATTCAGATTGGGACCTGGAAGCTGAGATCACGTCTTTCCATGAGTGTTGTCCTCCGGATCAATCGGCCCCTGGTGATGAGCTCTTGGCTTCTCTTTATGCAAAGGAAGAAGGCGGTGATCAAGGTCTGAGCGCGGGTGGGGTGCCGGAGCAAGGTGATGGGCTTTCAGCGGACGCAGTGGAGCAGCTGGGAAGCACTCCCGTCAATGACGAAGATTAGGGCCGTGAGCCCTTGTAAAAGATTTCTATGATGGTTCTTCTTAAGTTTTTTTTTGAACAGTCTGTGGGTGACATGTATGGGCCGTGTAAAGGCCGTGAACAATATTTGTCCTTTCTCTAGACGTCTCCTCTCCCTTAGGAAGAGGAAGTAAATAGTTTTGATGCATGCGAGTTTTCTTTCTTGCGTATTTTCGTTTGGTGTTGTCCTTCCTTTGTGTGCAAGAGTTTTCAGGATGGATGGGTGATACGCTCTAGTTTAGTATGGTTAACTCTTGTATTTTAGGTATGATTTGAGTGTGTTTAGGTTAGTTTTGAGCATAATTGTAATATGAAGACCGAAGACACGATTTGAAGAATTGCAAGATTTTGAAGACAAGTGTTGATTTGGAGTTGTTTTGACGCCATTTTGTTGTGACGCATCGTTCGGGAGCTACGGTGATCGGATGAAGCTGAATTTGGTATCATTGGAAAGCTAACTCGAAGAGATACAATTCATGTTTTTACTGCGAGTTCAAATTCCAACTCTAAGTGGGTCAAAACCACCTCCGAACTTGACACCAAAATGCTGTCAAAAGACCCGCGACCGCGGGTTGAGACCCGCGACCGCGGGTTGAGACCCGCGCCCGCGGTGAGTGCCGATTCCGCGAGGGCTGAGACGTCGGTGGAGCCGCGACCGCGGCTGCGGACCCGCGCTCGCGGGTGTCTGTTTCTCCGCGCCGAATTCGTTTATTTTATCTTATGTTTTTATATTATTATATCTAGTTTTATTCGGAGGTTTCTAGTATTTATACCTAGTTTCGTATTCAGTTTAGAGTATACTTTTGGGAGACTTTTATTTTAACCTAGTTTTATTTCTGTTATTATGGAGAACTAATCTTCCTTGGAGTTTGTTTGGTCAAGGAAGCCTTTTTATTTGAATTTGTGAGGTTCTGGTAACTTTTCTATCCTTTGGTTAATATCAAAACTCTTGTTTTTAATTATATGATCTATGTTTGATTTTATGAGCCTGATCAACTTGTTTGATTGACTTAGATCTACTGTTTGGATTAGGTTTGATTGTTGTCTGTGCAATCTTATTTATCCTTGAAACAACTCTTTTCCAGGACCGTGGACCGGAATTGAGAAAGAGTGTTTGATTGTTATTTTATGCATGAGACTCGTAGCTTGATTGCATGATTTCATATCCTATTATCCTTAATACTTTGCATGATTTGAATTAAGCGTCCTTGTTCATATCATAATTTCGCTTGGACCGTGGACAAGCGGAGATCTTTTATAAGGATTGGAATTAACCTAGGAATTATAGAAAAGTGGATGAATCAATGATCGAATGATTAAAAAGGTGGAATTGATTGAATGAACTCTGCTTTCCTTTAATTGATTTGAAACCTAATACTGTTTGCTTGCTTAAACCCCAAAAACCCTGTCTTTGTTCTTTGTTGATTGATCAGAATACCGATTCTCTTGGGTTCGACCCCTTGCTTGCTCGCTATACTAGCTTGTATTAGGGTTATTTATCTTTGTTCTTGGCAACAACGACTAAAGATGATGCTTGCAATCACATCTTTAGTGGGATGACTCTTGAGTCCCAACTAAAGATGTACTGCGAGAGCGATGGAAAATGCGTCATTTGGAAACCCATTGACCGATGGAATTTCTTTTGTGAGCTCCGAGCCGGAGAGATCGACGTGCAGAAATTTGAGAACCAAATTGCTGAATTAAGGAAATTAGAGGAGGTGTTGGCCATAAAGACGAATGCAATTCTCGAAGATCAAAGTTTTGTGCAAGAACCGCGTACGCGGGATGACAACCGCTCATGCGGTTCCGGTACAGAACCAACAGATCCCCCTGAAGAGCCGGTTCCACCCTTTCCAGAGGCACTCAAAGACCCTTCATGGGATGAAGAGATGGATGATCATAGTCATATGATGACGGATGAGGAATATTTCCTTAAGTTTGACAGCTCCTGGAGTGATGACGATGAGCTTAATGACTCGAAGAAGGAGCTAGATGATGATATGGAGATTGCCCTTCCACTTGAGGAGATGTCTATGTCTCCTGTCATGGAGTCCTTTGTTATGATCGATCATGATCCATGTATCCTTCCCTCTTGTTCCTTACTTTCTATTGATATTTGTTTGCCTGTTGTGTCTGCAAAAGGTCCTAAGCATGATAGTTTACCTAGTGATTTCTCAAATTCTAAAGGTGGTAGTGTTGAGATAAAAATCATAACTTTTGATAAACTACTTCGTCTTTCCAACTGGTTCTATCCTAAACCTGCTAACCCTGACTTTTCTAGTGGGTTTGATAAACTGAAACGGTGTCTGAATGCTATATTATTTAGTTTCAAGTTATCATTGTGCTATATTTGCCTGCATGATAGTTGTTCGTGGGATTTTGACAGATTGCTTAGGGCATTGACGATGTCCGATCATGTCGACGCCGAGCTATCGACGTTAAACAAAGGCGCTACTCGGGAGGCAACCCGAGGTAAGTTTTTCTTTTCTTTCCTTTTTGTTAGTTCTAGTTTTAGTTTCGTTTTTGGTTCTGTCGGACTAACATGCAGGTTAATTGTTATATCTCGAAGACAGCAAACCCGAGGGGAAATCCGAGCCCGTGGCTGGTCCCGCGACCGCGGGCCCGGACCCGCGCTCGCAAGTCCCTCCTGGAAGAAGTTCCGTTTTTGTTTTTCGAAAATAATAATAATAATAATAAATAAAAGAATTTCGGGTGAAACCCCCGAAATAAAAGGTTTTCGGGTGAAACCCCCGAAATAAAAGGCTTTTGGGTGAAACCCCTGAAATAAAAGTTTTTCGGGTGAAACCCCCGAAAAAGCCCAACTCGTTACCACACTTTATATTTTCCATCCTTCTATCTTTTCCATCTTCTATTCTCTCCATTCTTTGGGAGATTTATGTCCGCCATGGTCATCCTCAAGTATGGGGGAATTTTCTTCATTTTCAAGGCTCGTACTACATTAATGCTTAAGGCGAGATTCAGAGGTTGTTCGTGAGTTCGTGTTCACTGTTGTTGATCGTTTTTTCTGTTGTCGATTCAAACCGCGTATGCAGTATATGCCCAGCATTAACCATGTTTTTTGCACGATCGGAGCACCCGCGCACGCGGCCTGGCCACCGCGCCCGCGGTTTTTCCTGACGACGGACTGTCTGAAGATTTCCGAGCTACCCATCCATGCCTTTGAAGAGTTCTTCCATATCTTCTTTCGTATGTGAGTCTTCTGATTTTCCTCTTCTATGCTTAATTCCTTTCTTTTAGCTTCATTGAGGGCAATGAAGGATTTAAGTATGGGGGAGGAAGTACTCGCTACGCTTATCATAGATAGTTGGTTTTCATTTTATTTTTTCGTTTTTTATGGGATTTTTGTTCCATGTTTTGTATAGAGAAAAGTTTGAAGAAAAATAAAAAAAAAGAAGCCATAAAAATAGAAAAAAGGCATATAAAATCCTGGGATGAGCTGAAAACCCGAAAGGGCAGCTCAGGTAAAAAGAAGGTAGCCCGGACCAGCATTAGGCTGGGGTAATAAGAGGTTAATGAGAGATGTGAGTACATGTGAGCACACCTGAAGAAAAATGAAATGAGTGATTAGGTGAAAACCCGAAAGGGCGCCTAAGTAGAATTGAGTGGAAAAATTGGAGTATTTAGGATCATATTCTACTTTGGGGTCTGGGGATTACATTTTAGATGTCGGGTAGATCCTAGGTTGCTCTACACTTTTTAGAGCTTGAGTGTTATATTTTGTATTGGCGAGGTGTGTGTTTGAGCTTTCATGTCTTTGCTCATTATTTTCTCTACATGGGTTCGGGTTGTGAGATGAGAGTTTAAATTTTTCATATTCCCTTATTACTTCCTGAGGATCTTATTTGTATTGATTGTTAGATTTTATTTTGAGCTTACTCGAGGACGAGCAAGGTTTAAGTATAGGGGAATTTGATACGCTCTAGTTTAGTATGGTTAACTCTTGTATTTTAGGTATGATTTGAGTGTGTTTAGGTTAGTTTTGAGCATAATTATAATATGAAGACTGAAGATACGATTTGAAGAATTGCAAGAGTTTTGAACACAAGTGTTGATTTGGAGTTGTTTTGACGCCATTTTATTGTGACGCATCGTTCGGGAGCTACGGTGATCGGATAAAGCTGAATTTGGTATCATTGGAAAGCTAACTCGAAGAGCTACAATTCATGTTTTTACTGCGAGTTCAAATTCCAACTCTAAGTGGGTCAAAACCACCTCCGAACTTGACACCAGAATGCTGTCAGAAGACCCACGACCGCGGGTTGAGACCCGCGCCCGCGGTGAGTGCCGATTCCGCGAGGGATGAGACGTCGGTGGAGCCGCGACCGCGGCTGCGGACCCGCGCTCGCGGGTGTCTGTTTCTCCCCGTCGACTTCGTTTATTTTATCTTATGTTTTTATATTATTATATCTAGTTTTATTCCGAGGTTTCTAGTATTTATACCTAGTTCCGTATTCAGTTTAGAGTATACTTTTGGGAGACTTTTATTTTAACCTAGTTTTATTTCTGTTATTATGGAGAACTAATCTTCCTTGGAGTTTGTTTGGTCAAGGAAGCCTTTTTATTTGAATTCGTGAGATTCTGGTAACTTTTCTATTCTTTGGTTAATATCAAAACTCTTGTTTTTAATTATATGATCTATGTTTGATTTTATGAGCCTGATCAACTTGTTTGATTGACTTAGATCTACTATTTGGATTAGGTTTGATTGTTGTCTGTGCAATCTTATTTATCCTTGAAACAACTCTTTTCCACGACCGTGGACTGGAATTGAGAAAGAGTGTTTGATTGTTATTTTATGCATGAGACTTGTAGCTTGATTGCATGATTTGATATCCTATTATCCTTAATATTTTGCACGATTTGAATTAAGCGTCCTTGTTCGTATCATAATTTCGCTTGGACCGTGGACAAGCGGAGATCTTTTATAAGGATTGGAATTAACTTAGGAATTATAGAAAAGTGGATGAATCAATGATCGAATGATTAAAAAGGTGGAATTGATTGAATGAACTCTGCTTTCCTTTAATTGATTTGAAACCTAATACTGTTTGTTTGCTTAAACCCCAAAAACCCTGTCTTTGTTCTTTGCTGATTGATCAGAATACCGATTCTCTTGGGTTCGACCCCTTGCTTGCTCGCTATACTAGCTTGTATTAGGGTTATTTATCTTTGTTCTTGGCATAACGACCTAGGCGAAGGCTTTAAGACGAGGACTCCTGCAGAAGTCTCTGGTCACGGGTGGCAGCTGCGTTTACCGAACAAGTTTCCAGGCGTGTAACGGGTATCACGTTGGGACTTGCGCTCGGGAAGTTCGGTCGATTAGAGACGTCTTTAGTCTAGGATTGGTTACCTCAGTTGTTTGAACTTGTATTTGATTGTATAATACGTTCTACATGTCGATAAATAAAATATACTTTTGATTTTCTAGTTCTACTTATGCAAAGAGAGAATAAAGGTAATTAATCAATGATGCACTAACGTCATTCATTCGATAAGAGCAAACTATAGCATAGAAATCACACAACAAAGAGTCTTCACGCAAACAAGTTGAACACACTAAAGAAGATAAATTTAAAGCAAAAGCAAGATAATAAATGCGGACAGGTGACCTCTAGTGTCTTGAATATCTGACGTTGAGAACCTTCCACTAAGGGTTCGGGGAGGTCTGCGCTCCGATAAAAGGAGTTCTCCCTCAGAAGTGATACTTCTTCAAATGTATTGCATTCCAGCTCCTTGGGATGGCTTCTCCGTCCTTGGATTCTAGTTGGTAGGCGCCTTGCCTAACGACTCCTGTTACCTTATAGGGTCCCTCCCTGGTCGGGGCTAGTTTCCCCGACTTGGTTTCATGGGTGTTTTGGAAGAATCGTCATAGTACCCAGTCACCGACCCGGAAAGTCCGAATCCTGACGTTATGGTTGTAGCTTCGAGTGACCTGCTGTTGGTGCCTTGCCAATTGTAACCGAGCTTGGTCACGAAGTTTGCCTGAAGTATCTAAATCAGCCGACAACTCCAGATGATTACGTTCTTCGGTCAAAAAGCTGGTACGAGCGGTTAGGATGAGAATTTCGGCGGGAATGACCGCTTTGCATATGTGTGTTAAAGAGAAAGGAGATTGACCGGTCGCGACCTTTGGCGTCGTGCGATCGGCCCAAAGGACATATGGGAGCTCATCAGCCCAGTTCCCTTTAGCTTTCGCAAGCCTCTTCTTCAGATTATTTATGATCACTTTGTTGCTGGCCTCGGCTTGCCCATTTGACTGGGGATAGCGGGGGTTGAAGTGACCAGGTTGATTTTCCAGTGACTACAGAAGTCTCTAGTTCTATGGCTTATGAATTGAGAGCCATTGTCACATACAATCTCCGCGGGTACCCGGAACGATAGAGGATATTTCTGATAATGAAAGAGATTACCTGTTTATCTTTGATCTCCCGATAAGCTTCAACCTCGATCCACTTAGAGAAGTAATCAGTCATAGCGAGGAAGAATACTCTCTGTCCGGATGAAGGGGGTAACTTCCCGACTATGTCCATCCCCCATCGCATAAAGGGCCATGGTGTAAGTGTGGGGTAGAGTGGCTCAGGAGGTTGGTGAGCGGTTGGCGCGTGTCTTTGACATGCATCACACTTACGACAGAAGTCTGTATCATCTTTCCTCATAGTAGGCCAAAACCATCCTTACCGAAGGGCTTTGTTGGATAGACTTCTCCCTCCGGTGTGGTTCCCGTAATCTCCTTCATGGAGTTCTTCAAGAAGTCTCTGAACACCCTCCTTGGCTAGGCAACGCTGTAATGTTCCCACTGCCGATTTGTGGAACAGTTTCCCACCTTCTACCGTGAACTTGGTGGCCTTCATCTGTAGCAACTTAGCCACAGTTTTATCTTCTGGAAGCTTTCCCTTGGTTAGCCAATCTAGGTATGGCTAAGTCCAAGGCGCTTCGTTGGCCTCCGAAGGATCGAAGGGAGCTCTCTTGTAGTTTGATCCGTTCAGGGGAAGGTCTGGATCGGGATTGTTCCGATAACTTCTGGCATCAACTTCGTCGCTACTCATGAAGACACTATGGGGGGCAGCTCCGAGAAGGCCGACGTCATCGGTCATTCTTTCAGACTTCTTGCTATCGCTGGTGTGAGTTCTTCTAATGGCGGGGACCATGATGTGAACCATTGGGATCACCGGGTACTCGTCAGGATCAATGGCTGACGCTAGGCAGGCAAGAGAATCTGCTTGAGCATTCTGCTCTCTTGGAATTTGTGCGAAGGAAACCTTCTCGAAACGAGGAATCAGATTTTTGACTTTATCTAGATAAGCTGCCATCCTCTCATCTCTTGCTTCGTATAACCCCAGAACTTGGTTGACTATCAACAACGAGTCGCATTTGACTTCTATCTGTTATATGCCCAGGTCCTTGGCGAGGGTCAGCCCAAAGATCAGAGCTTCATACTCCACTTCATTATTCGTGGCTTCGAACGTACATCTTACGGATTGTGCCACCCTATCCCCCTGTGTTGATTTTAGGACTACTCCTATCCTCGTTCCTCCAGCGTTAGAAGCGCCATCCGTGTGAAGCGTCCATTTGACTGGAGACTTAGCTTCTAGCGTCATTAGCTCTGCTAGATCGGACCCTTCTTCCGTCGTAGGACTAAAATCAACCACAAAGTCAGCCAGCGCCTGTGATTTCAACCCAGTTCTAGGCTCGTAATTAATGTCGAACCCACTCAAGTGAATCACCCACTTTGCCATTCTTCCTGTGAATTCTGGCTTGTGCATTACCGTCTTCAAAGGGTGTGTAGTTCTTACCACTATCGGGTGTGCCTCAAAGTACGGGCGAAGCTTGTTGGAGCACATGACTAGGGCAAGGACCAACTTTTCCAAGGAAGAGTATCGGGTCTCGGCTGACAGAAGAGTTCTACTAACGTAGTATACGGGTTGCTGCTGCCCGTCTTGTTCTCGAACCAACACGGCAACACCCCACTGATGGCTTGTTTAGTAACGGCCAAGTACAAGGGTAGAGCTTCTCCCGCTTCGGGTTTGGCCAAAATCAAAGGATTGGAGAAGTATTTCTTCAGTTCTTGGAAAGCCTCCTCATGTCTGGGGGTCCATTGGAAACATTTGTTTTTTCTAAGCACTTCGTAAAAGAGACGACATCGGTCTGCTGACTTAGATATGAACCTGTTCAAGGCAGCAATCTGCCCAGTGAGCTTTTGGACGTCTTGCACACACCTGGGGGACTTCAGCGTCGTTATTGCTCGGACCTGCTCGGGGCTGGCTTCTATCCCTCTCTCGGTGACTAGATACCCTAGGAACTTCCCCGATTTTACGCCGAACGTACACTTCTGTGGGTTCAACTTCATGTTAAATTGCTTTAGGATTTCAAAAGCTTCCTATAGGTGACTTCTGTGGTCTGCAGCTTTCTTTGATTTGACGAGCATATCATCTATGTATACCTCCATAGTTTCTCCGATTTGGTCTTGGAACATTATGTTCACCAGCCTTTGATATGTCGCCCCAGCATTCCGCAACCCAAAGGGCATCACCTTATAGCAGTACGTTCCCTTACTGGTGATGAAGGATGTCTTCTCTTGATCACTTTCTTCCATTTGGATCTGGTTGTACCCACTGAAGGCGTCCATGAAAGTCAGTAATTCATGGCCCGTCGTGGCGTCTACCAGGGCGTCTATGTGAGGTAACGGAAATGAATCCTTGGGACAAGCCTTGTTCAAAATCGTGAAATCTACGCACATCCTCCACTTTTCGTTCTTCTTGGGAACGACGACTACGTTCGCCAACCATTCAGGATACTTGACTTCTTTGATCTTTCCAGTTTCCATCAACTTTCTCACTTCTCCATCCACTATCTTATTTCTCTTGGCGGCAAACTTCCTCCTCTTCTGTTTTACTGGTGGATGACTGGGGTCCATATTTAACCTGTGTGTGATGACATCTGGATCGATTCCCACCATATCCTCATGGGACCAAGCAAAACACTCCGAGTTTTTACTAAGGAAGTCTACCAGCTCGTTTTTCATAGCTGGCTCCAAATCTTTTCCAATCTTCACGGACCGATTGAGGTCAGATTGGTCTAGGGCCACTTCCTCTACTTGTTCATCTTTGCTTTCTTTTTCTTTTAGAGAGGTAGAGTTAGTGGCCTCCTTTAATTGCTAGGTGGACTTTTGAATGGCGGCTGGTTTTAGCGCTGATTTGTAACACTCCCGGGACGTTCTTTGATCACCACGGATCTCTTGAACCCCCCATGGAGTTGGGAACTTCACCGTTTGGTGGTAAGTGGATGGTACGACTCTCATGTCATGGAGCCATGGCCTTCCCATTATTACATTATAACATGACGGGCAATCCATAACAGAATACCTAACTTGGATATTTACGCCCTTTGCGTATGTGGGAAGGATGATGTATCCTACGGTGTGCTTCACTTCTCCGCTAAAGCCTACGAGGGATGTGGGGTTTTTCTCCACGTCCTTCTCGCTCAGTCCCATTCCTCTCAAAGCCTCCAGAGTCATGAGATTGGTTGAGCTCCCGGTATCGATGAGGACTCTCTTCATTAAGAAGTTTCCGATTGATAGAGAAATCACGAGGCCGTCATGATGGGGTCCGTCAAGACCATTGATGTCATCCTCGTCAAAGTGTATTGCGAGGTTGACGACGTCATTCTTCTCACATGCGGGGCGATGAAGGGTGCTTTCCCGTGCGTTCCTCTTAGCTGCGGAATAAGTGAGACCGCACACACTCGACCCTCCGGTAATCACGTTCACAATTTTAGCAGGTACCGGCAACGCTGGCCTTCCTGCGCGTGAGGCCTCCACAACATTTGGAGGGACTTGCGCATTCGGCGCGACTTCTGTAATCCTTCCTCGAGATACGAGGTAGGCAATCTCTCTTCTTAGGGCTACGCACTCCTTGGTCACATGACCGTAATCGTCATGGAAGTCACACCACCTGCTAATATCCTTGTTTGGATAGGGCTTTTCATTTCTCTTCGGCCACCTGACGCCTCGTATTGTTTGAGCTACGTTCTTCACGAGGTCCTCGGGGATATACCCAGGTTGAACTCATCATACTTCGGTGGTAACGGTTTGGCCGGTTTGGTTTTAGCGACGTTCAACTTCACCGCGTCAGGGTGAGGGCGTCGGTATGGTTGGTTACGGCGTTCTCGGCGGTGATCTGGTGCTGCTTTCTTATCTACTCTATCCCAGACACTCGTGGGCTTTCTCATCTTCAAGTCCTCCTCGAGCCTAATTTGAGCCAGGGCTTTGGTCTGCACGTCTTCGAAGCTGTGGCAAGGATTCCTGGTGAGCTCTTTGTAGAGATCCCCATCCTGGTTTACCCCCTGACGGAAGGCTTCCATCGTCGCCGGCACGTCACAATGCGGGATGGAGATCTTCTCTCGGTTAAACTTGTCTAGGTACTCCCGGGTGGATTCTTCCGGCTTTTGGATAACTCGATATAGGTCGCTGGATTGCTTCTCGAATCTCCGACTACTAGCGAACTACACCCGGAACGAATCCATTAACTCGGCGAAAGAACGGATGCTTCCCCTTGGAAGGTTAATGAACTATTTCAAGGCTGGTCCCGCGAGAGCGGCTCCGAATCCCTTGCACATCAACGCTTCGCGGGAATGGTACGGTACCGCGCTGGTCATCTTGCTCGAATATGGCCACATGTTCGTCAGGATCCCCCGTGCCGTCGTATGGAGTCATACTGGGTACCGAAAACTTATTCGGTATCTCTACCTGGGCGATGTGGGGAGCGAAAGGTGACTCAACGTAACTGTCAACCGCTTCTTTCTCTATGGGCCGCGGGACTCCGGGTATCTTCGATACTGCTCGGTGAACATCCTGAATTGGTTTCGGACGATATTCTCGAGGTCTCGGGGACGACGGCGGTCCCAATCCTCGTCATCGTCCATGGTTTCATCTTCCAAGCATCGGGGACTAACCTCTCGCGCCGATCGCATGCGTATGGGTGCCCTTGCTCCTTCGCTAACGGGGTTTCCATGAGCGGGGGTAAATGATGGTACCCCGGGGACCGTTGCTGGTGGGGTAATGAACTCCAGGCCAGGATTTCCTCCATGACGGCTGGCATGGTTCCCAGAGGAACCTTCTCCCCCACTATTTCGGGTTCGATCCGTTGCTCGGTCACGCGGGCCGACAGAGGACACGGATCGAAGTTGGGAGCGCAAACCGTCGTTATCGGTGGTTAACTGCTCAATGCTTGCTTTGTGCTTCTCGTTACAGGCACACTGATCGGACAATTCTTTCTCTAGAGCTTGGAGCCTTTGGGTGAATTTGGACAGTTCGAGATGAAGGGTTGCCGACGCGTCCTGGCGTGCCCCTCCATATTCCCCGATGCCTAGCTCTTGACCACCTTCGTTGGGGTTGCTCATGGCGATCTTCCGGAACTCTTTTCAAGGCAAAGAACTGAATCTTTTTTCGATCGTTGGGCACCACGGTGGGCGCCAAATTGTTTTGGACAAAAATTTGATCAACAAACCTTTGCCCTTAATTGGGGCACGATCAAATTCAAAGGAAATAGAAAATACGAACAAGCTCGAAATTCTCAAAAGCAGAGGGCAATGATCCTCTCATTTTATTGATTTTTTGGTGTCGTTCTTGATTGTCCTTTACAAAATACATAATTTTACATATATACATCTTAGCTCTAACGATTACTTCCCTCGTACCACGACTTCCGGATTTCTAGGGCATATCTTGCAACCACTTCCCACTTCCCGCATTTTTCGGAGACTCAGAACGCTCTCCTCAAAGCCTTCTGAACGGATCTCCCCGCTTCATGACAAAAGCTTTCTTTCATCAATCAGATGACTGATTACTTCTCCCCACTCCAGGATCCTTTCTCGATCAGAACGATTGATGACTTCTCTATGTACTTATGGGCTCGGATTAACAAATGGGCCGATGGACATTTGGGCCTAACATCATTCAATACAGACAAAGCCACGCCGTGAGGAATATCATGACCTTGGGACATCAACAAATTATACAAGTTTGTTCCTCTCCAGAGTTGTGTAGCAGCTGGGCATTCAAAAATAGCGTGCCAAACAGATTCAATAGTTAATCCACATCGATCACAAAGTGGATCAGGTATGATATGCCGTCTATATAAAGATGCTTTAACACTTAAACATCTTGTAATAAATCTCCAAGCAAAGACGCGCATTTTGGGTGGTACATTTAGGGACCATGCAACATTCCAAAAACTGTTACTCTGTTGTACAGTTGATGGAAAATTGTTAAAAATTGTACTGCCAAACCAGTAGCCCATTTTGATAGTATACACACCTGAATTCGAATGGCGCCAGAACAAGGAATCAAGCTAAGATGTTTGTGATAAAGCAATGCTCAAAACTAATTGTGCATCGACTGAATTAAAAAGTTGTTGAACAAGTGAAGTATTCCAAGAGCGAGTAGAGAAGTCAATCAAATCTGAAACCTTTAGGGAATAATCAGAATCAGGTAAAAGAGAAACAAACCGGAAAACAGCGCGATCAGGAATCCAAGAATCACGCCAGACCATAACCTTTTCTCCATTACTCACACGCCAACATAAGCCATCCACTAGAAGATACTTGGCTCCCAAATGACTACTCCATGTATAACTTGGATTATACCCAAGAAATGAAGACAGGAAATCAGTATTTCTGAAATATTTGGCCTTCAAAACACGAGCTAAAAGTGAATTTGGGGACTGTAACAACCACCAGCCTTGCTTGGCAAGAAGAGCTTGATTAAAAACCTTTAGATTTCAAAAACCCATGCCACCGTGTGGCGCTTAGGTTTACATAGATATTCCCAACTAGCCTAATGAATTTTCCGATGACCCTCCGAAGAGCCCCACCGAAAATTAGCCAACAGTGAATGTATTTCATCAATAAGAGAATTCGGTAATCGGAAAATACTCGTGGCATAAAGCGGGATGGATTGTAGCACTGACTTGATAAGAGTTTCCTGACCATCTTGAGAAAGTAGACGCTCCTTCCACCCATGTACCTTTTTCCATATCCTCTCCTTTACACTTGAAAACACCATCCTCTTGGACCGCCCAATTATAGCTGGAAGGCCCAAATATTTGGAAAACCGATCAACTTCACGAACTCGTAAAGAAGATGTCAATTCAGATCGTCGTGCAACACTCACATTTCTGCTAAAGCATATTTCAGATTTATCCATGTTGACTTTCTGTCCCGATGCTCGTTCGTAAGAGCTGATAATTGCAGCTATTGTTGAGCATTCCTGAATAGTGGCTCTAGCAAATAGCAGACTAACATCCGCAAAGAATGAATGAGTAAGGGACGGAGCCCCACGACAGACTTGAAGACCATGAAGTGAGTTCGTTTGTGATGTCGTATGTAACAAGTTAGAGAAACCTTCAGCACAAAGTATAAAGAGAAAAGGTGAAAGGGGACAACCTTGACGGAGACCCCGAGATGGATTAACACATCCCTTAATTTCACCATTAATCTTGAAAGAAAAAGTAACTGAAGTCAAACAGCTCATTATTCTAGCAACCCACAATTGAGAAAAACCCATACGAAGCATCAAAGATTCCAAATAAGTCCATTCCATCCTATCACACGCCTTCATTATATCCAATTTTAAACCTAACCAACCATTATTCCCATACCTCTTAGCTTGTTCTTCATTGCATGAAAAGCCTCAAAAGCCAAAAGAACATTATCCGTAATAAGCCGATTCGGAATGAAAGCGCTCTGAGATTCACCAACCAACATATCCATGAATGGCTTCAAACGGTTCGTCAAAAGCTCTAAAATTATTTTATATAAGATTGAGCAAAGGCTAATGGGGCGGAATTCTTTAACAGATTTTGGAAACTTGATCTTAGGAATCAAAGTAAACACTGTATGATTAATAGAAGCCAAAGAAGCATTTCCAACCCACCAGTCTTGGATAAAAGCAACAACATCAGTAGCAATAATATTCCAAAACTTTTGAAAAAATAAGGCATGCATACCATCGAACCCCCCGGGGCTTTTGTCGGATGCATTTGAAATAAAGTCATTTGAACTTCTTCATAAGTCGGCAAAGCATCAAGCAACTCATTCACAACCGGCGTAACCTTAGGAGTAATACCTGAGAGAACATCATCACAATCATGCACACCACCGGATTGAAACAGATCAGAGTAAAATTGTACAATCCGAGATTCTATAAACTGATCATCATCATGCCACACACCAGTCTCATCAAGAAGTCCAGAAATATGATTATTTGATTGACGTTGAGAAGCCTTATGATGAAAATAAGGAGTATTTTTTATCCCCGTCTCGCAACTCATTCGTCCGAGCGCGCATAAACCAAAAGGATTCTTCCTCAGCTAATTAATAATATCTGTAATTCAGCAGACAAATCCTCACAAGATTGCAGAGTAGAACCACCAGGATTGAAGACGTTGTTGCAAAGATAACAGCTTCTTCTCTAAAACACGGATGCGATGTTTGCGATTTTTAAAAGTAGAAAAAGCCCATTCAGATAAATGTTGAGAACACACTTTAATTTTTTCCAGCGGAGAACCCGTATAAGACTGCCAAGAGGACCGAACAACATCAGCACATTGCTCATGTGATAGCCATAATTTCTCAAAACGAAAGAGCTTTTTCCTGTGAGACCGAGAAGAAGAGAAGCCTTCCAAATTCACACAGCAAAGAATGATCAGAATAAAGACGTGGAAAACAAGAAACAACAGCATTTGGGAAGATGGAGAACCAATTTCGAGTACATAGACCCCGGTCGAGGCGTTCCTGTAATAGTTCCTGGCCACGAATCTGTCATTGCCAAGTGAAAATACCATCAACACATCCCAGATCAGAAAGACCCAAATCAAAAATAACAGAACGAAAAGGAATCAGGTCTGCGTCCCGGACACTAGCACCCCCTTCCTTTAGATTAGGAATGAAGGTGTTATGCATATTTGTAAATTAACGAAGTTTAATGCATTCTTTTACTTATTTGTAAACCTATTCGAGAAAAGGGGGAATAAACTAGCTAGCTAGTTAGTACACAACTCACATAATTCATAGTCCTCATAATGTGCCCACCGCATAAGCTAAAGCTAACCTAATCAATTTGGGGGATTTAATTGCATGTGCTCCAACGTTCTTTTGCCTTAATCCCACTTTCACTGCTTTGCAATTACCAGCTGGCCCCCCTTTTAAAATGTATGTTATCCTGCTCTGCTGCTACTGTTCTTGTTCTGGAGCCTTCGGCCGTGTTTTGATTAGTGATTACTTTTCAAGTCCAATTTTCTTAGAACTATTGTTATTTTCGTATCTTATACGAATATATTTTAAAATAATTTTATTTTTAACTTATTATTAAAATATTTATTTGGAATAAATTTTCACGATTAAATCTTATTTTCTTTAATAATAAAAATTATAAAATTTTAATTTGTTTAGAAGAAAAGAGTGGATGGTGGTTTTTGAGATAGTGGAGAAGTGTTTAAGGTAAAAGTGGATTAAAAATGAGAAATTAAAAATAAAAAAATATTTCAAATTTGTCATGTATCTCAAATTTTTGCAAAGACTTGATTTTTGCTTTACATTAGTAGATTAGGCAAGTGTTAAATTTTCGATGGGGGATATAGTTAATCGGGGACGTGAAATTACATCGATTATATTATTTATTATTTTTAAGATAAGTTCGGATTCACTTTTTTTTTACAAAAAAGAATTTGAACTTATATTATTTATTACAGAAGTAGGGTGGGAGTGGCCAGTTTAGGGGATAAGCTGCGAAAATCAAGATTGCTCTGGTTTGGACATGTTTAGAGGCGGGGTCCTGAGGCACCAGTCCGTTGGTTTGAGAGCTTGGCCCTTGGAGACGAAAGTAGAGGGAGGGGACGACCGAAGAAGTGTTGGAAGGATAATATAAAACAAGATGTCAGCCACTTGGGGATTTCGAGAGACCTGGCAGCATCCAGAGATAGTTGGAGGGAGAAGATTCGAGTGGTGGACAACGAGTCACCTGGACAGATCGGCCCACGGAGGCCTTGAGACTTCGGAGTTATGCCTTGGTTTTATGTCTTGGTTTTACGTTTCACTTTACGTTTCGTTTTTGCTTTGTTTTCGGCTATGCTTTTGGTTGCCTTGTTCTATTTCTCGTTCCGTGGTCACGTTGGGTCTTTTGGTCGCTCCCCCGTTGCGTTAAGCTCGTGGTGCCTCTATCTTGACCCCCAAATTTCTCATAAGAGAAGTTCCACTGGGCAAATGTTGTTGTTATTATTTTAATACAAGTTCAAATTCATTTTTTAACCCAAAAACTTAAACTGATAGGTAGTATTTCACCTCACTTATATATTAATAATTTTTCTTTCTTTTTTTCGACGTGACTTCCCAATCTCTCAACGGTAAGCTTAATTTCAATGATTTGGTTTATTTTCGGATAAATTAGTAAAAATGATCCATTTCAATAATTCACGTGCAAAATGAGCCTGTGAACATGATAATGAAAAAAAAGAGAGAAAATCAATAATTGTTGTGTTCAAAAAATAAAGGGAAATTCCTTTTGGTGCCCCTAAGGTTTTGTCTTTTCCTTTTGGTGCATAAGAAAAAAACTTATTCCTCTTGGTACCCCTGAGGTTTTGGCTTTTCCCGTTGATGCCCCTTGCCGGTTCAAATTAGCTAATTTCAAGCTTACCATTATGTTCATTACCCTTAAATTAGTAGGATTCAACTCTTAAAACACTTAAATTCATAACCAAACTACATCAATTTGAATTTTTAAACAATCCTCTATTTTAAGGGGTTGTTTACAAAATTGTTTAAAAATTCAAATTGATGTAGTTTGGTTATGAATTTTGATGTTTTAATAGTCAAATCCTATTAATTTAAGGGTGATGAACATAATGGTAAGCTTGAAATTGGCTAATTTGAACCGGAGAGGGGCGTCAACGGAAAAAGCCAAAACCTAAGGGGTACCAAAAGGAATAAGTTTTTTTCTTGGGTACCAAAAGAAAAAGGCAAAAACTTAGGGGCACCAAAAGGAATTTCACATTAATAAATGTATGCAAATTTACCATATTCTTAGTTTTGTTACTTATTATCAGCAAATTTACTATGTTTATCTTAATACATATATGAACTTGAAATTTGAAGTTATAAACCTAGGTTTTGGTTCAAATGAAGACCACTCTTGTGGTAAGGACTTTTGTTTAAAGCGAGGACTAATCTCAACCATTAGATTTACCTCATCACTATATACTGGATGGTCAATATTTTTTTATTTTTTTATTTTTTTATTTTTTTATTTTTTTATTTTTTTATTTTTTTATTTTTTTATTTTTTTATTTTTTTATTTTTTTATTTTTTTATTTTTTTATTTTTTTATTTTTTTATTTTTTTATTTTTTTATTTTTTTATTTTTTTATTTTTTTATTTTTTTATTTAAAAAAGTTTTAAAAATGCTAAATATGTCAGTTCAATTTTTATATACTATGAACTCATTTTATACATTAGAAGTTCAATTTTCTATATTGTATGAGTTCAATTTTTATATTCTACAAGTTCATTTTTTATTGATGATAAGTTCAATTTTTATCTGCTTTGAGTTCATTTTTTCAAACAATTCGATTATCACATAAATAAAAAATATTTAAAAAATAAATGATTTTTTAAATTTTTTTATTTTCATTTACCTTTTTTAAATTATTTTCTTTTTTTAAAAAAAGATTTAAAAATTGTTAAATATGGCAGTTCAAATTTTATATACTACGAGTTCATTTTTATACACTAGAAGTTCAATTTTTTATGTCATGAGTTCAATTTTCTATATTGTATGTGTTCAATTTATATATTATGAGTTCATTTTTTTTATCTATGATAAGTTCAATTTTTATGTGTTTTGTGTTCATTTTTCATATAATTCGATTTCACAAAAAAAAATTCAATTTTCAAATTATTACTCCCTCCGTCCCATAAAGTTTGTCCGCCTTTCCATTTCGAGCGTCCCAATAAGTTTGTCCATCTTTCAAATATTTCCATTTATATCAATACATTTTTACACTCTTACCCCTACACAATCACCTCTTTTATCTATACTTAGAGCATCCCCAACAGATTCTCTAAAATTTACCCCAAAATAGAGAACCAATAGTCATATTCTCCAAAAAAAAAAATCAGTCCAACTCCAACCGATTCTCTATTTTAGAGAATACTACATTTAATACTTTTATTTTTACCATATAAAATATTCTATCATACATATTTAATAATAAATTAAATATTATCTTACTTATTTAACCAATAGAAATAAGCTATAATTTATTATATACATTTAATGCATTCCCCAAATGTTTTAGGGAATTCCCTAAATTTGGAGAGATCTCTACCCATTTTGGAGAATCACTTTATAATAGGGAACGGGATAGGGGATCTGTTGGACAAAAAAAGTGGTCTAAAATCTCCAAAAGTTCATTTCCCAAGAATTTGGAGAATCTGTTGGGCTTGCTCTTACCAACTCTTTCTCCCCCACTAATCTCTATCCATATTTTTAATTCAATACAATCATTTACATAAAAGCAATTTAAAGGCAAAAATAACACAAAATTAGAAATGAATTTTGAGGAAAAAAATTTCCATTTTTTTCCCTTTCAAATGAAACCCCTATTGATGGGGTTTGGGCCAAAATTTCCGGGCTCCATTTTTGGACCTCCTCCATTGTTGGAGCTCCAAAGCTATATCCATTGATGGACATGGTTTTGGGACTGATCCAATTCCGATGCCATATAATGGGTGTAAACCCTAGCTCTCTCTCATTTGTAAACCCTAGCTCTCTCTCATTTGTGCGCCGCTCCTAGTTCTTGATAAGCTCTTTCTCTCAATTGAATGCTTTGCATTCCCCACTCTCTCTCTCTCTCTCACGCTCCCCACGAGAAAAACCAAGCTCTCTCACTTCTTTTGGCCGCCACCCTCGATTCTCAACCTCGACCTCACTATAAACTCTCTCGATCTCACTCTAAACTCTCTCGATCGATCAAAACCCTCTCTCGATCGATCGAAACTGTAATAACTGTGGTTTTTAAGGATATTTTTGAATTTTTCTCGGATATCCTTTTAACCTCTTTGTCCGTTTTAACGATTAATCCGATATTTTTGTTGGAGATTAAATCCTAGAAAATTTTTGGTGATATCCTAAAATCATAAAGAAATGATTTTATGGATCGGTATGAATTTTAGGATTTTGCAGTGGAAAAAGAATATTTATTGGATAAGCCGTCTTTTAAATTATGTACTGTTAAGGATTTAAAATACGAAACGGAAGCCTTAAAAATTGAAGGTAGCGTGATAAAATCATGGAAAATTGGTTTTATTGGTCTACATAATTTACGAGACGTTTTGTATTTAGTAAGTTTTTCCATCCGAGGTACATAATTTTACCGCTTTAACGCGAGTCCCGTTCCGAGACGGTTTTGGATTTTTAAACCGCCTCTTTTCTTTGCCTTAGTATAGAAGGAACAGAGAGAGTGGGATTCGGACGGACATCTTTCTGCCTTGTCAAAAGTCTACTTTCTCGTTAAAAAGGAAAGGAAGGAACGAGAGAAATCGGGACGACGACGGACTCGGGAGCTCTTTCACCGCCGGCTATCTTCTTCCTCTAGCTCCTCCTTCATCTCCTCCTTCTTTCTCTTGGGTTAGCTGGGCACATGGCTGCTGCACCAAGAACCACCAGAACCAGAGGGTTTTAGGACGGAACGACGGTTCGAGGGGAAAGAATTCACACCGTCGGTCACTTTCTTGCCTCGCGTGCGACGCCGCCGGCGACCGTCAGCTTTTCCGACCACCACCCACCAAGAGGAACACCACCGGGCATCACCCAGCCACCCTCGAGCTCTTGGTTCGAGCCACCATCGAGCCAAACGAGCCATGGGCTTGAGTGAAGGTATATACGATCGAAATTAATTAGCGGGTTGGTTGCGGAGCCACCGTAAGGGCCTTTCGGTTCCGCTTTGCTAATTAAATTTATGGTTTTTATAATCTTGACGTTGATACGGTCTCACAGGTTCAAACCGCTCGAGAAACGGACGTCAGGATCTTCAGTTATAGCGAACACAAGTTTTGACACCGATTGGCAGGTAAAGGACTTCAGATAATTACTCGGGATTCGTTGTTAATCTGTTTGATCCGAGATTTGGTCACCTTTAAGAACTGTTGCTAATGAACAATTTTTATTTAGAAAATTATTTCAAAAGTGAAGCGGATAATTAGTTATAATTGCGGCAAGATGGCTCCTTAAAGCATAATAACTAAGGATTTATTATATATCGATATTCGGAAATTAAATCGTTTATCGATTAGGAAGTTGTAGGAGTTGAGAATACAACTAAGAAGTGTTTCTGTGAGCTCGTTGTTGAGAAATCCTTTTGTTATGTTTGGTAGAAGGGTGATACAGATTACTGTTGAATTGCTAAGGACGTTGAGCACGCCTTCTAAAGCAAGTGGACGATTCTCTCTGCGTTATGGTTATTAATGAGGAATTGAATTCCATTTGTTCCTCATGTTGGGAATAATTTGTATGTTGAATATAGTTTAATAGGTTGTTATTTTGTTAGAAATAACTACCATGTCGTTATTGCAGTTTTTGCGCTAGAACTGAACTTAGGACCGTTGTGTGACCTTGTGTGATTAGTTGTCTCATGCGGAGACATTGTTGTAAAGTAAGAGAACTAGAGATGGGAGTTTATACTCCAAGACATCTCTTTAGTGGTCCTGTGCTGAAACACTGTTGCAAAATAGGTAGTCCAGGGGTAGGAGCCGAGTCTCCAATAACCTCTTTATAACAAAATCAGTATTGGGGGGCGTAGATTGCTACATATCCCAATATTGGAGTCATGACTCATGTCACGCTTCACATTGAAGGAAGACAATGGTGCACTCTAGCTAAGTGCAATTGCACTCGGTTGTTGGCCGAATTCGGTTGTTGGCCGAGCATGTATAAATGATCATGGATGAAATAGACCCTCTAATCTCGGTTGTTGGCCGAATCTCGGTTGTTGGCCGAGGATATATGTAAATGATCATGGATGAAATAGACTCTCTGATCTCGGTTGTTCCGAACTACGTAAAAACTATTAAATGGTGCGAGTGCACAGTTTGAAAGTAATGAAAGATTGGTGCGTTAGGCACATTAAAGTACCAAAATGGTTAGTCCATTTGATAACCATTCTTCCTCCTGATTAAGAATGATTCTTAATCAAACTTTGATTAAGTTAAGTTGTTTAGTCGTTGAAGACGATGGTGAATGTTGAGTGGTTGGTATAAGTTTCCATCAATCGTTTATGCTTCTTAAAGAAACCACAAGCTGTGGTGTTCTCTCTCTTGTTTATGCAAGTCTCTTTCTTATTCTCTATAAGACTGCTAACTGTTAGATCATAATCTGAGTCTATTTGGATTTTAATGTCAATATGTTTAGTTACAACCATAAGAACCAAGTTAGTTTCTCTGCTTGCTTAGTCTTTCATTAGACTAACCCGTCCATCTTCTTTTCTTTTATATGGTCGGCTGGTGTCCACCGTTGGTTTACGACATATCAGGTTCTTCTTGGAAGTTGATTCAAGAGGCGGATTCAGAGATTTGAAGCTCCAGAAGTTGAAGAAAGGTTTCCAATGGCTATACTTGAGTGAAGATCATGGTTGAACTACTTCAAAGCGAAGTTGAGTTTCAGAAATAAGAACTTAAGGAAGACTGGATGAAGATTTTGTTTAAATAGAAGGTTGTTCTATTTATTTACTAATTCTTTTTAGGTTAAGGCTTGTATAAGACCTTTTATTCTCTTTTCCGCTGTAAAGTTTTACTTAATTTTGTTAAGTTTTAAACGGTTTCATTTACCTTGTTCTAATAAGTTCTGTCAGGTTAAAGCCTTGGGTAACTCTGGTTTAGTCCTAATCGGGGTTACTGGCGGTAATATAAGTTCATTTACCTTGTTCTAATAATTTTGTTAAGTTTTAACTTTGGTGATCGATTAATCTAAGTTCTTTTCTGGTTCGTTTATGCGTTGGTTGCTTGGATCGAGCCATCTTCTACCTCCTTTGGTAAGTCTCTTGTTTGTTTTTGTGTTTGCGTTTCTTGAGTCGAGCCATCTTCTACCTCCTCGCTCTTTCATTATTTGGTTGTTTGTGTTACATTACAGATTCAACGTCCCCTAGTTGAGATGAGTTTGGATGCATTTTTTGGAGGTGATGACAGTCCCCAAGGGTCATTAGATTCATCGGAGCCTGCATGCTCCCCTGAGCCTAATTGTGGTTAGGGACCTGGATGCACGGGAGTACACTCATACAGTCAATGGCGATTAGAATCGTCGGTGGAAATCAATGTTGATCCGTCGGAGGCCGAGTCTGGTGAGGTCAACGGTCCAATTAAGTCCTCTAATGTTGAAGTAGCCCTTGATTCTGAGGAGAGCGATGCTGATTCGACTTCTATTAATGGTGAATTTGCCCTTGATTCTCTCGGGGATGATTAGCTAAGTCCCCTTGTTCTCTGTCTTGTAATTTGCTTCCATGATGTGTGATGTGTGCTTTGTTCTCTGTTCTCTGTTCTCTCTTCTGTGATGATTGGTTAAGTCCCCTTGTTTGCATGATTGTCACCCCCGTTGCATAGTATGACACAATTGATTGAGAGAGCTAGGGTTTATGCATTTGAACTGAGATGCTTGTTCTTCTATGAAACATTTTGGTCTGTTTTTTTAATTTTATCCATGATGATGTCTTTCAACGAGATGCTTGTTCTTTTTATGCCTCTTTTTATGACATTAAAGTGGAAGCCAGCCATGATAATGGCTCTGGCACGCCACTTGTTGTCGTGGGATGAACAAGTATTGATGATGTATGGGGGCTGCTGAGATTAATTTTTTCTTTTTTTTTGATCAATGATGATGCATGTTGAAACTGAGATGCATGTTCTTTTATGGCTTACAACCTTTGGCATTTTAGTAGAAGCCAACCATCACAATGGCTTTGGCATGCAACTAATTGTCATGGGTAATATGAGTGAACCTGTAATGATGATGTATGGGGACTTCTGAGATCATTTAATTGCACAAAATTTTTATACACTTCATGTTATCACTATATGATTCCCAAATTTTACATACACATTCTTCAAACTCATTGTTCCGGCTACACAAAATATGTTCTTAATTTAATTACACATTCTTAAATTACTTGCACAAAATATATTCAAACCCATTTTTTTCCTACATGGAGTTAAATTTCTTCAAATGGATCATCTTGACTTCCTTGTTCTGTCTGCATTCCCTGATCTGCTTCACTTGCTTGAGTGATGTTTTCCAATCCTTGTTCTGGTTACACTCCATTTCTGTTTGCATGAATGAAGTCCCATGCTCCTTGCACAGCCCACATTGGTGCTTGAACTGATGTTGGCAGATTTCTCTGAGCTTCTAGTCTTTTCTTGTTCACATATGGAAGCTCATAATCATTTCCCCCTTTAACTTTCAGCACTTCATTCATTACATACTGAAGTGACATCCATATTGAAAGCCTCATGCACAACATCTAACATTCCATCAATGTCCTTGGGCATTTTTTTATGCATCAATGATTGAATGCTCCTAAAAAAACCAAGGTCTAAAATATTTAAATCCGGACTGTTTGGTGGCTGTTGAATTAGGATGAATGTGAATCCATCTTGCTTGTAAACCTGTTGTCATACTGCATCTCGTTGACTTATGTGTGCTTTTGTGTTGTCTTGTTGTATGAATATTACTCTATCAGTTGCACCATCTTGTGGCCACTTTGCCTTGATTGCTGGTACAATTTGCTCTATGAGCATGGCCCTTGTGACCTTTTGGTTGATGGATTCAACCAACTTGGTCACCATTGTCCCCTTGACTCTGTTTTTTGAGTTCCTCTTTGTTGCCTCCTTGTATGTGAATGGGAAAACACCAATCTTGCCATCAAATGTGCATTTCCACTTGCATCAAACCTAGGTCTAGCAACTGCAGCTGTGAACATGACCTTGGGAATGAACTTGCTTGAACTTGCTGCTCTGTATTTTCCTCTCTCAGTTTGTGCAAGACACACTGAGTTTTTTTGCTTAAATTGAACCATTTCTCATCTATGTGGACAAAGTCAAACATGGGATAATAGTTTGTCTTTGTTTCTGGTGTGGCTCCATTTAGTAGGCTTATTATCCATTCTAACCTTGTAAGCTTGTTTGCATCCTTGAGTCCCGGTTTGAGAGCATTTGTATGTGGTCATATGAGTCCCCTTTTGAGTAGTCTGTGTGTGGTGCTCTTTGACATTTCTAGCTTGGCTACCAAGTCCCTTATGCAAGTTCTGTCCCCCATGTTCATTGAAGTGATTTTAGCAATATCTACCTCAATTCTCTTTCTGCCTCCATTGTGATATTTTGTGCTGACATTAAGCCTTTGCAATGCTTGTGCTTGTTGTTTGGCCATGTTCCATATTCTTGATGTTGTCCTTGTTGATACATTAAATTCAGTGGCTACTCCCTGCATTGCTGACCTCATGAGATGTCCCCTTTTTTTTTGGTAGTTGATGCAGCTTCATAAGAATGTGGAACCTTTTGTCACTGTTGAGCTTTGACTTGGTTGGTTGATGATGTAAAATTGGTGTCTCTTGCTCTTGCATCTCCTCTGGTGGCTGTAGTCCCTCGTCCCCTTCAATTGCACTTGTTGGCTGATTGAGGTCAAAGCTATATTGTTCCTGTTGTGGTGGGGCTACAACTTCTGGAGGTGGATCCTCGTTTAGGTCGAAAACTGAAGCCATCTGAGTTGAAGCAGTGATGCAAACAAAAGAAAGACCTGTCAAAAGTTGTGTTTTGATTTTATGCTCTTTAGATTTTGTGTGCTTGAATATTCTGTTCTGTAATGGAGTTGTAAATATTCCTCTACTTTGTGGGTGCTTTTATAGAGCCAAAGAATGGCTTTATTGAGGAATTCGTGTGCATTGAATGCACAATTCCTATTGGTCCCCTCAAAATAAATGTTTGCTTTTGATTGGTTTACAATTCCCCACTTGGATTGCTCCTTTATTTAATGTATTCTTTTAAGACCCCACTTGGATTTCGCCTTTATTTAATGTATTCTTTTCCCTTCTCTCACACAGTTAGTAGATGCATAAAAAACAGTGTATTTTTTAGGGGTGTTCAACGGGTCGGGTCACTCCCGACCCGCACTGAACTGACCCGCAATTTGCGGGTTGCGGGTCGAATTTTTTAATATTGCGGGTCGCGGGTCGGGTCGGGTCGGGTTAAACCCGCCCGGGTTGCGGGTCGACCCGCGACCCGCAATATTTTTAAAAATATGTATATTTTTATAATTTTATTAATATATAAACTATTTTTTAATATAAAAAAAACCGAGTCGACCCGCAACCCGACCCGCAATGACCCGACCCGAAATTGCGGGTTGCGGGTCGGGTCGCGGGTCAAAAGTAAAATTTTTTACGGGTCGACCCGACCCGACCCGTGAGCATCCCTAGTATTTTTGCTTTATGGACAAATTTAATGGGACAAAGGGAGTATTTTTTTTGGCAAAATAACCTTTATAAATCTTAATTATGACAGTTCTATTTTTTTATGTATTATGAGTTCATTTTTATACACTAGAAGTTCATTTTTTTTATGTTAGGAGTTCAATTTTTCTATATTGTATGGGTTCATTTTTCATATAATTCGATTTTCACAAAACTAAAAAACAAAATAAAATAAAATCTTGACCATTCAATACATAATACATAATAAAGGAGTAAATCCAACGATGTAGTTTAGTCGTCACTATAAGCTTTGTTCTTATCACAAGAGTGGTCCTCACCGAAACATGTCCTTTATATTTATCGATTTCACAAAATATAATGAATCCCTTTGTATTATAAACATTTTAATGGTTCGAATAATCATATTTATTATCTGTCGGCCTAATTTTTTCCACTCTAAAAAAAACATATTTACTGGTATGAGACGTTTTTTTAATGGTGGTTAAAAAGCATATTCCGTAATAGAGTTACAGCAGAATCACATAACATGGACCTCACCAATCTAATCCAAACAAAAAAAAAATATGAAAATTGCCAACAAACCAAAAAGGAATTCTCTCTCCACACGGAGCCTTGAAATCACCACACCACACCCAATTCCAGAGAATCTCTGCATCCCCACTCCTCTCCGCCTGTCCTCACTCCTCAGTCCTCACACACCAAAACCAAAAGAAATCCGTAAATCCATCGCCATCGCCTTCTGACCGAGCTAATTAGTCTTATTATGGAGATCGGTGACCGGATTCTGCAGTTCAAGTTCCACATCGCCGGCGCCGGCGCCGTCTTTCTCGCCATCTTCGCTCTCGTCAAGGTCGCTCCCCGGTTCCTCGACGTCCTCTTCTACTTCTGGCCGCTGCTCGTCTCCACGGCGCTCTTCCTCGTCGCCGTCGTCGTCTTCGGCCGGATTTCGCCGCCGCATACCGAGGAAGGCTCCGGCGACAAGGCCGGCGAGGGGATCTTAGATTACGTCGCCGGTCAGGTTACCGAGCCGATTCACGGCGACGCTTACAAGTTCGACTGATCGCCAGAAGTAACCGTAACTCATGTAACTCCTTTCTCTCTCACTCTCCGATCCGATCGAATATACTACGCTTTTGACAGCTCATTTTAGCGTGTCTCCTCCTCCTCCTCCTCCTCCTCCTCCTGTTTTTATTTTGCTTTTTTTTTATAGTTCAATTTGTAAGGACTTTCTTAAGAAAACTATAAAATTTAATTTTCCATGGAAAAAATAGTAGCGAATTATTGACAGCCAAGCTTTCCTTTTGCCTTTATATCTTGGATTTTCGCTTTTATTAAAGCATCTTAATCTACATAGTAGCGAATCATAGAAGCACTTGGTTCTGCTCTCCACATCCTCTCGTAATAGTTAGAGACACACTTTTCGTAAAATAGCAGCAGCTAATTATGTGCTTTTTTCTAATATAAACACTGAATGTTTACTTAAATAATGTAACAACAAAGTTGTTTAGTATGAAGATTAAACGGGCCGGTGGCAATAGTGTTATTTATGGTGGAACATTGCTGTCTATTTTATGGTGGAAACAAAGACTTGATCTGGCCTTGGTTGTTGGGGAGGTATATCCTCGACCTCAACTTTCATCAAATTACAAAAAGTTATGTATCGCTCTCTGCACTTTCTATTCTCTTGCCAAATATATATACTCCGTACTAGTTTGAGATAACAAGTTCTCAAACTTTACCGTCCCTTGGATTTTTACACGGAAAAAACATAAAAGCTTGGTTTACTTATTTTAACAATTATACCATGATCATAACTCATAACTAAAATCCTTAACAATTAAATGCGGAATTAGTAAGTGAGATCGCCCGTAAGTTTCTTAGGCATAATTAAATTTTGAAAGCTTGATCATGTAAGAATATACAAAATCTAACGAAGTTTTTAATCGTCCTTTAGCCAATACAAAATTTCCAAAACTCAGAATATCCTAAGAATATCTTAGATCTCCCTCCATGTAATATAGGGCACCCACATGTAAATATGTAATGTTTTTTTTTTTCTGGTAATGTGTTCGATTCAAGATAAAAACTAAAGAAGAAATCTTTCCAAAAGCACAAAATAGAAAGTGAAAGGGGGGTAATACTACAGTGTGGGAGCAGCACACCCAACGGCAGGAAAATATGCGGAGGGATCTGACTGCGATCTGATTAGGATGTGATCTAGACGTCTCACAGTGTGCGGGCCCCCACCCACAGACAGCCATAGGAATTTTGGATGTCAAAGTCAAAGAAAGTCAGCATCCACATCATCCATCACCCAGAATTTTTCAACCCTGATATGGCAATGGACCATGAAGTTACATCTAGCTCAAAAGCTTATGTCATCATCTTGTCATCCATTCTTTAAAATACACAAACTTAACATGAATATTATTAGGCCTATGATGATTGATGAGCCCATTATCACTCTTTTAACATTGGCTCATTTCTAGTGCATCTGACTGAGCCACCTTAAACTCAGACACAGATATTGTCCCTGATTGATCAACATCCAGCTCTTCAAATTCATCCATCACCATTGATATATCTCGTTGACGAATTTTCCCCATCTCTTTCAGCCTAAACAAGATGAATTCCGCCGGCCTATACCAAATATCACGTCATCAAACATATGAATATTTCCTTGGGAGGACAATATAAGCTGAACACAAACCAGAAATCATCAGAATTATATGTTGGACTTACTCTACAACTCCATCATTGTTCAGATCAGCCACCTCCAGATCCTGATAAGTCACTCGTCGCTGAAGAACCCGTTTCACCAGCTTCCTTCGTCTACTTTCTGTGTGAAGCTCAGCAATGTAAAGCAAAAACTGACCCAAACAAATAGTACTGGTCAGAATCCAGAAAACGGCAAAAATCCGGCCTCCTTGGGTCGAAAAGCTTTGATCTCCATACCCCAAAGTTGTAATGGTGCAACAAACGCAATAGAAAGCGTCAATCGTATCCTTATCCTCAACAAATATTAGAACAAGAGTCCCAATTGTCATTAGCACCAAGAGAATGACACCAACCATAAAGCATTTGTATTTAACCCGGCTCGTCTCATCATCCCTTAGAGCGTCTCTCTGCTTGACCCTATGGCGCAGATGCAGCGCTTTAACAAGGAAGCGCTCTTGCTTCTCAACGAGGTAGTCAGCTCCTTTGTTGAGAACTAGACAAATCAAAGCCATTCCTGAAAAGACGAACGCACAAGCGAGCAGCTTTGTGAGTACAGTGTCTGGGACAAGGTCTCCATAGCCAACCGTGGTCATGGTTACAACACAAAAGTAAAGGATGTCGACGATTCCATTGGTTTCCGTTCCTTGGATTTTGGATTTGAAAGTGTAAAAGCAGATGGTGCCTGTGCCAAGGTAAATGAGCAAGAACATAGCTATTGTTTTGAAGCTTGGGTGTATGCTGCTGAGAATGGATGGATTTTCTGGGGCGGATGGGATAGCCTTTGCTTCTACGGAAAGATGATCAGATGTGGGCACGCTTTTGGAGCGCGTCTCTTTGAGGTTGGATTGATCTAATAGTACAGTTAGTATTTGGGATTCACCTTGTTGATCAGCCATGACGAGGACAAAATTTAAAGGCAATTGAACTTGATCCTTGTAAGTTACAGGAGGATTGAAGAAGAGCTATCATCCAGCCATGGAATTGTACGTAATTGATTCGGTCATTGTTAATTATTGGTTTGATATTATTGCAATGTTATCTTAGCAGCTTGAGTTACCGTACACCTGTCATGAAGTAGATGATTGGTGAATAATGAAAGCAGAGAAAATTGGAGGTTAAAAATATATTACCTTGGCAGATAATTGGTTGTATCCTTGTGATTAAGGTCATAGATAGAATTGTGCAGACATTTCCCTGCATCAAATATAGAAAATTGAATTTGCACCATCTCAAGGACATTGGAAATTAATTTTGATTCACTAAAGAACAAATGGGATATAGTTCCTCTCACACTCCTACATTAGAATACTCAGAATGATGTCAAAACTAGAACAATTAACCTCAGTCAAAATTACAAATCAAATGATGCACATCCGAATCATTGAATTGAAAGTAACAAAGAGCATCACACAAACCCAGAAAAGAAAATTCAGATGATTCAAAATAAGAGATCTTACCCAACAATCATGCAACCCAAGAGGCTACAAAAAATGCCCATAAAAATGGCAGAGTATATTACCTAGAAGACTCTATAAGAGAAAGAACGATAGAACGGATGAAGAAGATATAGTGGTCTTGTTGGAGTTAGGGCATGGGAACTACTACTTGTATTCATTGAGATTCTGCCAACACCACCTTTGAAAGCCACAACTCCCATCTCATTTTTAAGTATTTTCTTTTATTTATTAAGTACTTGCATTATTCTGCAATACTTATTTCTTTTAGCGGCAGAAGACAGCAAGATACGGCCTAGTAAAATGAGATGGCAGCGGATTGCTCGTCTGAAGAGTGGTTCTACATAAACAGGAAGAGCCTGGTCTTTTGAATCTTAATATAGTTTTAAGAGAATTAATTAAGATAGCAACTTGACCTCAGAAAATAGTTTTAATAAAGCACCAACTTTTTAAAGATGAAAGAACTAGTAAAGTCTGTTTGTAGACTTAGAAAAGTCATAAATGGCTCCGAAATGTTTTTGGGCTTTCCTTGTCACGTACTATATAAAAAAAAAAAAAGATACATGGCTATATTAGAACACAACCTTTCAAATCGAGGACATATAACAGATTGAGGGACATTTACACCAAACACACGTGAGCACTTTCTTCGGATTTCAGAGTGGCAATACAATAAGACCAACATTGTAGCCACATTATAATGTTCTGAAAAATAAAATCTTTGCAGGTACATCACAATAGGAAAATATATGAATTGCTGTCATGTTTGGTACTTGGTAGTGATAGGAGAAGAAAGAGAAACAATCTGTGTATTAAGATAGATGAAAGCAATCTAATTTTATATACTATCCTATGTTGCACCAAAGATACTAATAATGCTACCATCGACGAAGACAAGGAATATGATTTCACCTCATAGCTTGACTTTCACATCAACACCAGCAGGTAGATCTAGCTGCATAAATGAATCGATGATTTGAGCGGTGGGATAGAGTATATCAATCATTCTCTGGTGAGTCCGGATCTCAAAATGAAACCGAGCATCTTAATTTACATGGGGCGATTTAAGCACACAATAGATACTCTTCTTCGTCGGCAATGAGACAGGGCCCATGGTTTTTGCATGTGTCCTTTGCTGCATTCATGATCTGTTTGCAGGAATCCTCTATCAAGGGTACCCAATAGGATCTCAGCTTGATTCTTATCTTCTGCTTGGGTGCCATCTAAAGCAACACCATAGTTAATGAAAGTTTTCCACATTGACCAATCTAAATGAAATTCAAAGCAATTGAAGGTACATGATCAACCTAGATGAAATTCCAAGCAATTCTTATCTCTGTCATTCTTTTGCATTTTGGTTATATGTTAGGTTGAACCACAAAGAAACTTGGGGTAAAAAATTCTGCATTTTGCCAGATGGCTACAATGTAATGATTTCTAGGTCTAAGGGTGCGTTCGGGTAAACTTTGTTGGTTACTTATAAGTTTTTTGTGCTGATAAGTTACTTAAAGTGATTGTGCTGATAAGTAAAAACTTTTTCTGATGCTGATAAGTAAAAACTTATTTCTGTTGTAAGCAAGTAGTGTTCGGTTGGAGGATTTGCTGATTTTTAAAAGGTAATTAAGGAAATGACTAAAATATCCTTACAAAATCATTTTTTAATAAAATATTTAAATCCTTTTTTTTAATTTAATTTGTGGACTTTGAACGAGGCAGTGAAGATATATGCCGACGACACCGTCCGTCCTGAATTCCGAGTCCATCGTCCGTCGTTAATCTCTCTCTGGTTCCTTCTTAGGGTCGTTTATCAGTTGAATGAACTTATGCCGACCGTCGTTCCGTCCGTATTGCCGTCAATCCGTCCGGATTCTTTATCCCGAGCCCTTAGTTCCACCTGGATTCTTTCTCCCAATCCCGTCGTTCCGTCCGGCGTTGGCATCTTTCTCCATTCCAGTAAAAATTGAGAAGGACAAATTCAATCCGATCAATTTTGGAGACGAATTTGACTTTGAGAGGCAGAGAAGATATATGTCGGCGTCTCCCGAGTTCGTCGTTCAGTCCGGATTTTCTCCGGCCTGGGCGTCTCCGACCCGGGCGTTCTTCAATGGAACCAGCGAGAAGATATATGCCGACGGTGACGAGGTAGAGAAGGTATGCCGGTGACGAGGCAAAGAAGGTATACCGGCGGGGACGAATGGAACCAGAGAAAGAATGGAAGGAGATAAGAATGGGGAAGAAGGTATACTGCCGGAAATGAACGAGAAAGAGGGGAATTTGGGGGTAATATTAAATTGTGGTGTGGGCCCACGTGCTTATACTTTTGGGGGATAAACATGCTTAAATCAATAAGCATGGGGTGTTGATTATTTTTTTTGCTTATAAGCATGTGCTTACACGTTGCTTAAAATATGGAAGAAATGTGTGTTCGGCAATGCTTATGTGCTTATTTCTGCATTTAAGCATTTTTTGTGTTTATAAGCACACCAAATAAGTAATGCCAAACGCAACCTAATTCTAATGAGAGAATCGGATAAATTATGATGTTAAAAGCAAAATTCAGCAAATGCAATTAGCCTCCTTTTCCTCCAAAAGTAAATCCCATAGAATTTTTCCATATAACGAATCACAACAGATACCTTATCAGAATCAACTCCAACGCTGAGCGAAGTAGGTTCGACCTACAACCAAATTCAAAGCAAGCACATTCAACCAAATTATCTTATTGATATGTTTGCAAATACATAATTAAAGTGAGATGAGAAAGGAATTCGAACATCGAAATAATCCGAAGAAGAACTGGAGACTCCAAGGCTTTAGGGGAGGCAAAAACCCTCGTTGGTTTCAGAGGCCTAGGGTTGAAGCCGGCGCGGGAGAGAGAAAGCCAGAAGGATTGGCGGTTGGTGGAAATGGAGGATGAATTACAAAGTGAGAGGGATGCCAACACTGGAGCAGATATGGAAGATGTAGCCATGGTTTTCCCTCCCTGAGCTCTCCCTCTGCGTAGACAGGACAAGATTATCCACAGAAGGCCGCAACTTCTATATGTTATGGCCTTGTTTCACTAGTAGATGGAAAGTAGTTGTTTTTGCGTGAAAGTTATTTTTTGTCTCGAAAAACATAAAAGTAGAGAGAGGTGTACGAATTTCAAGACGGTTAAAAGTAGGTTTTGGAGAAAAAGTGATTTTAGGGTTAAAAAAGAACAAGGCCTAATACTCTTTTTTCTACTTTCCTACAACATGATTGACCGGTCAATTTCTAAGTTAAATAAAAAAAACTTTAACATTAGTAAAATATTAAAAAACATCTTATAACCAATTAAAATAAAGGAGTACGATAGAGAGTACGATTAGGCAATAGAGAAACCGGACTGGTTATGTTACACCCTCCATCCCATTCCTTTCGTTTTAAGGCGTTCCAAATTATTCTTCCCCCTTCATCTTTCTATTTTTCTATTAAAAATAAAAAGATGTAGATGTGGGAAGATCAAATTGAGATAAAGGGTACTTTTCTTTCTTTGTAATAAATTTGAGTATGAGATTTAATTCTAAGATTTAAAGAAACATGTGATTATAACAGTCCAATTGACCGTTATAATTCGAGATATCACTAGTAACTATGGATATTATCTAGAACTGGTATTTGTAAAGTCGCATCTAGGGATGATATCTAGGTTATCATTTTAAAACTTCCTTCCCATTATGGTTTTAAGTGCCCATTCAATCAACAACGATTCCATTATATGTCATGAGTATATTTTAGCTTCCGAATTATATTATAAACGGCACTCATTATAGATTAATTTGTCGGAAATCACCCGTATGATAGGCCATATTTCGCTAAACCACCCGGATGTTTGGATATTATTTTGGACCACCTGTATGATGGTCTCCGTTAACAAAGAACCACCCCACCCCATATTCCGTCAAAAAATCGTTGAACGCGCGTGGCCACGTGGCATTTTAATCTTTTTCCTTTTCTTTTACACCATTTAACACAAAAAAAATCCCAAATAACCCAAAAGCCCCAAATTAAAAAGTAAGCCCTAATTTCAAACCACCCCTCACGACCACGACAGTGATTCTGCGATGGCGAAGAGCGAGAGCAATGAAGGAGGAGACTGAGGTGCGATTGAGCTACAATCGAAGGTCAACAGCAACGAAGAAGGCGATTGAGTTAAAATCGAAGGTCAACATCAAAGAAGAAGGCGTATCTGTGCGATTGGATTTCAAAGACAAATCAAAGCTCAAATCGACCTGCAGCTTCGAGAGAGGTACCTCAATTAGATTGAATTCTCATTCCATGTGTTAGATTCAGTTCCCATTCCATGTTATGTTGAGGATGAAGTAGATGTATGCGGTTCATTTCTTTGAACTGAGGCTTTGCTTACATTTAGGTTGACGCAGCAAAGGAATCCCTAAATTGGATTCGTATCCCTAATTTTGAGTTAAATTGGATTCAATTGCCTTTGATATCTAGAAGTGTTTATTCTGAATTGATTGTGAATTTCTGTTCTGAATTTCTGAATTGGTTTCAATTCAGAATTGGTTTCAATTGTTGACATTGAATTTCTGGATTTCTGGGCTATCTGTTCTGAATTTCAGAATTGGTTTCAATCTGTTCTGAATTTCTGGGATATCTGGGATTGTTGACATTGAAATTCTGAATTGGTTTCAATTGTTTATAACATCATAATAGGATGTCAAGCTCAAGTTATACATCAACCAATTCACATGCAAGGGCTTGTTTCTGTGGGCTTCAAGCAAAGGAATCCACTGCACAAACTGACAGGAACTATGGAAGGAGATTTTATGGTTGTTCTCAGTTTGGATCTGTGAACAAATGCAATTATTTTGAATGGAGGGATGAGCCATATAATACAAGAGATGTTTGTGTCATAAACAAATTGGTGAATGAGAAGGAAAAAATGAAACAGAGTCATAAGGTATTGTTGGATTCAATCAAAGAGCAACAAGCTGAAATTGTTGCCATGAAGATCTTATTGGACAAGTTGATGGTGGAGAAAGAGGCACACAGAGTTGACTCTCAGGCTTTTAGTACCAAATTGAAGATTCTTGATTCAAGTGTTATCATTGTCTTGGCTGTTTGTATGTTTGTGCTTATGTGCTTCAATGTTGTACTAGCTAAATGGTCTATGTAATGATGTGGTGAACAAACTGCTTGTTTAGAATGTATGATGTTGAACAATATGCCTTATGTAATGCATGATGTTGTGATGGTTTTCTAATTGATGGACTTTTGTTGATTAAGTTGCGAAAACAAACACCAAAACAAGCAGTTTGTGTCATGAAAGAACAATTGACACATAACACACCACAAACACAATAGAATAAACACCAATAATATGTTGCATACACATAACACAATTAGGATTCCATAAGTCATATTGTCATTACAAAGTTCAGAGCTATTGGCAGTACCAAAACATCATCCATCAGCCAGACATGAGTACCAAAATGTGATGGATGGACATAAGTTTGAGCATCAGCCATGAGTACCATAACATATACATAAGGTCGAGTACCAAAACACACAGAAACTGAGTTTGAGTACAACATAGGCATAAGTTTGATTACACAGAAACTAAAACACATGATTCAACACGACATCTATTTGGGAGGAGGAGCTCCTCTGAGGTGCTTCCTTGGTGAACGCCTTAAGTTCAGAGCAAGGCTCTTCTTTGTTGCAATAACCTTGATCTTCTTGGTCTTTGTAACAGGATAGAATGATTGTGACTCATTGGTTGGAGCAATATCCTGCATAATTCACGCACACACACAAATCTCACATTTTCTGCAGAAGTTCACTAAATTCAGAATCCAAAAAAGTGCACGAAAACTCCATTACCTATTCTGTATGAGCCATCCCAGGAGTCATAGAAGATTGTGTTCCCAAGCCTTCAACCGATTCACCTGTCTGCATGGCAAAATAGATGAGTTAGTAAAACATCAAAACTGAGCACAATTGTGAGAACCAGAGTGTACTTACAACATCATATGTAGTTTGTGTACTAGCTTGGCCAGGCTCGGGGTGATCTGCTTTGGACTTTGTCTACCCCAAAAAACAAATAAAGCAAAGTTAGCACTTGATGGGGAATAAAGAGATGCATAAGAACATAGACAAATGTCAAACCTTTTTAGTGTACTGCCTCTTCTTGTGTCCAAAATCCATAGTGTCAGAATTTGAAGGCCTCCCTCCTACATTCTTAGGATTAGGTTGCTCAGGTGCTTTAGGTGGCTTGCTACACTTTCTCTTGTAATGTCCCTTTTCACCACAATTAGAACACTTGAACTCTCCAACAACTCTAATCCTTTTGGCCTTACTTGGCTTACTTCCTTCTCCAACCTCTCTTTTCCTTGACTTTCTTGGTCTCCCAAGTTGCACAACATATTTGGGTGGCTCAGGGGCTTGGTGTGTGGTCTTCTCCCATTGATGTTCCCCAGGTATTGGATTAATGATGTCATGGTAAGCCCTGAGGTACATCTCCTTGGTGAAAAAAGGATGCACAAAGCCATCTAGGTTCCTCCTATCCTTCAGTATGCATGACATAGCATGTGGGCATGGAATGCCACACAGATCCCACTTACCACATCCACAACTCTTCTCAGCCAGATCCACTACATACGTGCTTCCATAACTATCCACCTTGAATTTATCCCCTCCTCCATACACAAGTATGCAACCCCTTAAACATTCATGCTTTGCATTCTCAATCCTTTTCCTAGCATTTGGTGTGAAGACACCCTCATACTTCAGCATTCCCTCTCTTTTAGCAACAAATCTCTTCATCATCCATCTTCTGATCCATTCACACATAGACAGAATTGGCAGTTCTCTTGCAAGCAGTACAACTGAATTAAAGCACTCACATACATTGTTTAGCAGCATATCACTCTTGGTGTCATGTTTGAAGGCATGTCTTGACCATGTTACATGATTTGCATCAATCAAATACCTGTGGGCATTGGGATCCAATTTTCTGATCTCCTCTATTGCAGAATTGGTCACAGAGATTCCATGCCCTTGCAGCAGCCCATACAGCATCCTTGTATGTCTTGCCAGGCCATTTGACCTTGAAATTGTTGTGTAGATGTCTGACACAAACCCTTGTTGGAGCCATAGGAGCAACATTATTCAATGCCTCAATCAATCCCTGCAGAAACACAATCAAAACTGAACTACAGAATGTATATAGGTAGAACTAAGCTACTATTATAGAGAGAAAGAGTTAGGAAAACAACCTTCTGCCTATCAGACATGAAAGTGGGCATGACTTCTCCAACATCATTCATTAAAATCTCTAGGAACTAGCCCCAGGTTTCCTTCCTCTCAGCCTCAACAACTGCAAATGCAATGGGATATATGTTGTCATTCTCATCTTTTCCAAAGCAACCAAAACCTGCCCAGTATATGCACCTTTCAAGTGACACCCATCAAGTCCTATTATAGGCCTAAATCCCACCATGAAACCTCTTTTGCAAGCCTCAAAACCGATATACATCATTTGAAACAAAGGCTTCTCTGGATTGCTTAGACACACATGGACATAAGCTGAGCTCTTCTCATTCTATAACTGTATGGTTGCTACATAATCCCAGACCTTACCATATTGTACCCTAGCATCACCTTGTGTTTTCAGCATTGCCCTAAACCTTGCTTTCCATGCTTGGTGGTATGAGATATCAACATTGTAGTCTCTCCTAACAGAGTTTATAAAGCCTGTCAACTTCCAATGAGGATCATCCCTATAGTGCTCTAAATACTTATCAGCTAGCCACTTTGATGCATCTTAGAATTCAAATGTTTCCACCCACAATCATGCTTTGCAACCACTATCTTCAACTGAAAGCTACCATCCTTCCCATGCTTCCTAGCACATGCCCTAAAATTGCACAAAACTTTCTTACACTTACACTTCTTCCTAGCATGCTTCATCGCACAATCACACTTATACTTGCAGTACAAAGAAATTCTAGTCTTGTCATTGTGTAGGTACTAATAATCTCCACCATTTTCAATTGACCACTGTCTCAAAGCTTGCCTAAAGATATCATTTGACCCAAAAATCAATCCAGACTTTAGATTTTTTTTTTGAAGTCTACTAAAGGATTGAACTGTGGATACCTCACACGTGTCTCCCCATCTGAGCCACTCACACTCCTCAGGTCTTCAGACTCATCCAGTGGCATCTCATTGTCAATGTAAGGTGCTTCTCCATCACTTGATTCATTAATAGCACCACCAACTGCAAATAAACCTACACCCTCATCAACATTCTGTACAAATAGATCATTATCCTCACCTTCACTCTCTATGAACTCCAAATCTTTGTCTGAATCAGAGCTTTCAGATCCTATAACCTCTTCATCACCTGACTGTAATGACCCATCATACGGGTGGTTTCCGACAAATTTCTCTTCATTATATGTTTTCTTGTTTCTGGTGGGGTGCTCATTCAACAATGCAAAGCTTATTAAAGAAGTTGAGAATATTTGTGTTTACCAAAGCGCAAAGTGGATAAGGGTTTTTTGAAATCTGAAATGTTTTAATCTAGCTTTGTTAGCCAATAAGGTTGGCACATTATGCATTCCATAGACTCGATGGTTAGTAGTGTTTTTCAAGAAAAGTATTTCAAGAACCTACATTTCTGGATTCTTAAGGTTACAATCTGAGTTAAACTTGGCCAAGTATATGGGGCACAAAGTCTTTACTTATGGAAGACCTAGCGTGGAGAATTGGATCAGGATCAAATGTGTTAGTATGGACGGATTGATGGGTTCCTAATGGTGTGGGTGGGTTTCGTATGCCTACACCGATAGTAGGATCTGGTCTAATTTTTTTATGTATCTTCTTTGATTGATTATGAACTGCGACAATGGGATATGGGCATTCTTCAACATACTTTGGATCCCGTTGATGTTCAGTGTGTTTTACAATTGTCCCTTAGCCCATATTCACACTCTGATGCCTTGTTTTAGATGCATTTGATACGAGCAAGAAAGGAGTTGTGGCTTTGACATCTGAAATTTCGTGTCGCTTCATTCTGTAGCTACGGTTGTCATTTGGAGGTCGTTTTGGTGTCATTAGAAAACTAACTCGACGAGCTACATTTTATCTTTTTACTCTAAGTCAAAATTCCTTCTCATGGGGTCAACTATGCATCAAGGGTTCTCTATTTTCTATCACGACTGTGATGCCTTCTAGGCCCCTCCATGTTTTCTATCACAAATATGGTGCATCCCACATCTGTGACGCCTTCACGGATGCGGGATGCACCACAAGTTTGTTGCTCTTAGTTTTAGGGTTTTGTATCGTATTTAGGTTATTTTTCTTATGATATTTTATGTTATCTTTTGAGATTATTTTATTTTTGTTTTATTATTTAGGATTTATTTTATGTTGTAATTTTCTATTTAAACTTTGTAGCCCTAGAGATAAAATAGATTATCAGATTTGAGAAATAAAATTGAGTTTTTAAGCTCTTTCAGAAAATGAGAAGCTTTCACTAAGAATTGCGAGAAGCGGTGCTGAATTTAATTTTAGGTTTGTGAGATTTGTGCTTAGAATTAATTCACTTTGAGTGCTTTCAATTCATGAGATTCAAGTTGAGTTTCATTCAAACTATTCAAGTTGAAGCTCGTGAGATTTGAGTTTCAAGGCGATTGGCCAGAACCCTTACTCCAACCAAGGACGATCAGAACGACCCTCTAACGAGCGATTCATCATTCGCGTTTCTCAACAAGTATATTTTTTTGTAAAATCAGCATATTGATTGGCCTTTTTAGGTTCAATTGCTTGTAATATCCGCAATATTCCAAGGTTTTTAAAACTAATATAATATTTAAATAATTCTTTTCTCTTTAAAGAGAGAGTTTAAATAATTTAATTAAATAAAATTAAGAATATATTATAAAGGATTATTAAAGTGTGAAAGCTATTCAAATAAAATAAAATTAACATAAATTTCGGATTTTATTAATAATACACTTACAAGGCTAAAAATAAATACAAGGCAAAACAAAAAAAAAAGAGTCAAGAGACGGGGCTCGAACCCGATACCTCTTGCATCTCACTCTCACACACACACACACACCTCAAACCGCTAGATCATTTTAACTCATCCACCCAAATTACAACTCTTTAAATTTTAAACTATTCTTTCTCCTCCTTTCCCAAATTGCACATCAGACTTCTGATTGAATTGACGTTCAACAAATGCATGTGAGTTTCTTCTCCAAATTGCCATAGTTGCTTGCCTTTCTCACCAAATAGGCCATCATCTTATGTAATCCATCAATTAGCACACATCCAACCAATCCCCTTAGAGCTTCTTCTCCATCAATGGTCCATTCAAGGAGTGGAGGATCCATGGAAGCCCTAATTTCTCCTATTTAGGGGTTGAAATCCATTGTTCTACTCACACATTGTTTCTCCTCTCTTCCTCTAAGCATTATTGCTCTCTTTCAATCAATTTTTCAGCCAAAAACAAATCCCTTTAATTGCTGAATTTTTTCCACAAAAATCCCCAAACCGTAGTTTTGGCCTCCTTGCTTCACCGGGACACCACCACCGGGCCGCCCTCCTCCTGCTGGACAGTCGGCCGTTCTCCGCGCCCACCGTCGTCCACCACCGAAGCTCGCCCTCCACCGCTGGCTGTTGTCATTCGTCGTTCGTCCAGATTCTGTTCTCTGGTTGTGCGTACAAAGAAGGAGGAAGACGGAGATAGAAGAGGAGTTGGGCCTAATTTTTGGGTAATCTTCTAATTAAACTTAGGCTGGAAATTTAAGCCCAAAACACTAATTAAAATCACTTATTAATTTGTTTTAAACCTTCTAATCTTATTAGTAGAGATTTTTATTATAACACATTTTAAATACCCATATAAGATTTAAGTGGGTAGAAAAATCAGATTTTATTGGATTCTTTCCTTTTACATAAATTGATTAAAAATAAGGGAAATTCCTTTTGGTGCCCCCTAAGTTTTTGCCTTTTCCTTCTGGTGCCCAAGAAAAAAAACTTATTCCTCTTGGTACCCCTGAGGTTTTGGCTTTTCCCGTTGACTGACGCCCCTCTCCGGTTCAAATTAGCCAATTTCAAGCTTACCATTATGTTCACCACCCTTAAGTTAGTAGGATTTGACTATTAAAAAATCAAAATTCATAACCAAACTACATCAAATTGAATTTTTAAACAATTTTGTAAGCAACCCCTCCACCATTGCTGCCTCTCCCCTGCTGCTGTGCTAATCGTCGTTCAATCCTGATTCCTCCCTTCCTGCGTGAAAAAGAAAGAACAAAGGAGAAAGAGGGGTAATTTTTGGGCTTTTAATCTAACTTCTTCTTGGGCTGAAAATCTAATAATTTTAGTTAACTTTAAGCCCATTTATTTTAAATCAGCTTCTAAAAAATCAGATTATGAGGATTATTAGACTTGTACATAATTGGCTTACAAAAGTGGAGGATTAAACCCTCGCAGCTTCTAACTTCTTCTTGAGTTGCGGGGTCGTTTAAAAGTTGCGGGGTCGTTTATTGTGCGAAGTCCGAGATTATTTTTATAAGTTACAAGGTAATTTCTAGTAAATCTCAAGCTTATAAAAGTGGCTTTTAAACTTGAAAATTCTGATTTTTTTAAATATTTTAAAAGCTTAGACTTTTTCCCTTTCTATAAAAAAATCCTTGGATTTATTAAGGAATGACTTATGAACAGGCACGGACCTAGGATGGCGCTAGGGTACGCCCTAGCCCACCCTAAAAAAAATAAAAAAATAATTAAAATAAGGTAAATTGAATATAAAAAATTAAAAAATAAGGTAAATTTAGTGATAAATTAGTTAAATTAAGGTAATTTAGCCCACCCAATTTTTTTTTATGGAAATTAGCCCACCCTAATATAAGATCATGCGTCCGTCCCTGCTTATGAACCTTATAAAATAAATTTTTATG